>OX393566.1:26437926-26480426 GCA_947652115.1 Blastomussa wellsi | reverse complement strand
TTTCAAAACTCCTATATCTTTGAATCGTCCGGGTGAAAAGAAAAAAAGAAATTCCTTCATATCGTGGCACTTATTCATATTTCATCTAAGCAAACCTGTTGAAGCAGACAAAAAAACACATTAGTCAAACAGAAAACTTGCAAAGTGACACAGGGTTGCCTCAACTGCCCAGTGCAAATTAATTTGGTAGCAAAATGGTTAATCCAGGTACACTGGAGTCTTGTTGTCTCCCATCCAGTCACCCTTTTTCTCCTAATGCACTCTATCGTTAGCAATGACATAACATGACAGTAAGTCTCTACAAAAAATAACGACATAAGTTAAACAAAGCTACAAATAAGCGCGATTATAATGCAAGCGTCTCCATTCCCAATGTTCTGCGCCAATTGCAGTGTCATCAGAATTCACTCAGATAATCCGTGGTGCATCTACCTTCTAAAAGACTCAAATCACTTCTTGGTTTGCAAGTGACGTCACCAGCGCCATGTTGGATGACATGAGCAAAAGATTTCTGGTTAGCCCCTTTTGTTTGGTCATCCAACATGGCCGACACGCTTAATGTCATTTGAATCTCTCGGGATTGGTTGCAAACCGGCAATTCCAGAAGAACTAGTTTTTTAAATTTAATTGCCGACTGTTATTTCAAGAAAAGGCACGAGTATTTCAAACAAAATATCTTAACAAGCGCCTCTCAAGAAGGATCTCACTTGAGCTCCCAAAAAACGGAACGAAATACAATGATACACAAGTTCAAAAACTCACCTTCCCTCCCACCCCTAGTCCATAGTTGGAGCCAGCTCTTCCCAGCGTCGCTCAAAAAACTGGAAAAGTCGTTTACCAGCTTGACCAACCTACAGGCATAACCAGTTTAAAAAAAGATAATCAGTAATGAAGACTTAAATGTTGCGTAGAATTCAATTTTTGACCTCGCTCCCAATGCGAGGCTTCAAAGCTCAGTTGGTGGAGCATATCGCACCGGTATCGCGGAGGTCGCGGGTTCGAATCGCGTTGAAGCCCTAAATTTTTTCTGTCTTCTTTATTCCAATTGCATAAATTGGAAATTCACTGCGATGATCATTTCTCACTTTCATCAACACCGCAGTTCATATATGAATTTGTAACAGGCTGGCAGCTCTGCTGCATAACTGCGTAACTCACCTCGGAGTCGTCTTCGTTGAATTCTTCGCAGTTTAAGAAAACCGTTCGTGCATCATCTACAAAATCAGGCGGACCTGGATACCTGCACACAACAACAGCGTGTGATTAGAACATGTACATCACAGACTGACAAAACTTTTTCCATGGAAGTCCTGCTCGAGTCACTGTTCACAATCGTCCTCAGTCTTTATCTCTGGGTATTTATACCCGAGAAAACTTTTATATCTAGGTTTTCTGGGATTCCGTGCTTTCAAAAAATAGCCAAAGTTTCTTTACGAGAAATTGCAGTTTTAACAAAATTAAAAGCAAATAAATCAAAAATTAAAGCAAACTAATTTGTACTTGCAGCTAATGTCATACTTACTGACAGTCTCGAAGCTTAATCTTCATCGTGTGGAAATCCATTGGTCTCCTGATTATTTTGTAATACTCTGGAAACTAAAGCAACATAAAGATCATCTCAATTACTTGAGGATTTCCACCAATACTAAACACAATGAAAGACGAGAACTTGAGGTCTGGAGAAAAAACCCAAGCATATCAAAAACGCCTCTTACACTGTGAACAAGTTCCTTTTTATTTTAGCAAACCGCCATTCTTAGGGCCGTCGTCGTGACAAAAACTACTCGCGTGCCCTGCCCCCCAAAGTAATTTTGTCACGAAATTAATTTGGGGGGTCAGTTGTCTGAGAAACAGTCAACAGTCTAGTAGCCTCTAGCAACAAAAACCAACCAATAACAAGCCCATAAATAATCAACTTTTCGATTAACTTTAAAAAGAAACGCCTTATTCCATAGCCTCCTACACAGGCGTTATTAGGGGATTGCGTTACCACTTGGGACAAGTGTAACGCAATCCCCTAATAACGCCTGCGTAGGAGGCTACTTATTCTCTGGCCCTCACTTGTTTAGGGTTGACCGGAACTAGGAAGGGCCAGGCATCTTCGTGTTTCTCCATTTCCGCCAAGATCAGACGGCAAGGTGCCATGTCTTTGGAAGCCTGTTTCCGATTGGCGTGTGGCCGAACTTCCTCCTTAGGGGGAGGGGTGAGAGGCCGCATATCGTCAGCTTCGTCATCCATTTCTCTGATCTTCCGCCTACGGCGTGGCTTGCTGCGTTTCTACGATTAACCAAAAACAATAATTAAAAACACTGAGCGTATTTCTTTTCAAGTGCTACTCCGTATCAATTTTGCCACGCGCAACAGCCTGCGAACAGGCCGAAAATTTTCTTCGCCTAAAGCTCCACTGGGGAACCTATTAGGAGGCTACATTCACAAACACTGGTCATTAACTCGTTAAACCTCCACTAAACAGACAATGGCTTCTATAGGCGTAATGGTATGAAAGGTTTGAACATATACATGGCCGAGACTGTAATATGTCCAACACATAAACCAAGTGCTGACATCATAAACTACGCTATTGATTTAGACGAAGGACGGAGTTATCCAGCCTTTGAACAACCGAACCTAGCATAAAAATGGAATAAGAGCAGCTGCTACCAAGAAAAAAAATAATCCAACTTACTCTTTTGCAGTTCGGACACATCCAAGATGCTCTGGGAAGCCTAGAAGCAGGAAAGAGATTGGTAAGCAAAGCAGTTCTTTTACGGCGCGGAAAACAGAATCACAGGGCGGGTGCATTGCTGACAGGAGGTGTTTTGAGGGAAATCCTTACTTGCTGAGCGGTGGTTCCAGGCACTGCAAGTGGAAGTTCCTTGGACAGTTATCGCACTTCGCCATCTTGCCTGTAGCTCCGCCGCACATACAGCAGTTATCACCTCCAGCCGCCTGCAATGATACCAGCCAACAAGGTTACCATGGAGATATCTAGTACCTAACAACGGTGTGCACCATGATCAATTATGACACGCGAGTGAGACAAAGAAAAAATCTGAGTCCTCACAGTATTCGAACCCATGACCTCCCAGATACCGGTCGGGCACTCTAAGGCATGTCCTTAAACCAGGAACACCGGAACGCCCCGGAAAACCAGAAATTTATTGGCATTTTATTGTATTTCTGGTGTTCTGGGGTGTTCCGGTGTTCCGGGGTGTTCCGGGGTGTTCCGGGGTGTTCCGGTGTTCTGGTGTTCCTGGTTTTAGTACATACCGCACTCCAACCAACTGAACTACGAGAACTCTTGATAAGAAATCAAAATCTAATTTCCCCTTTACATATCAATACAATGCCAAGCGAAGAGGTGATAAGAATAAAGCAAATGATCACCTAGCGGATATTGTTCGGATTTATCAGCAGCTCTCAAAGCTAACATTAAACAGTATGACGCGCATGCTCACCAGAACAATGCAGTCAGTACAGTACCAGTCTCCTTCGGGTATTGTCGACAGCTTGGGCTGTGAACAAACAATACATAAATTTAATACTAATAAACATTCCTTTAAAAAACCTGCCATCAAAATGGTCATAAACGCTGGGAAAGTTGGCTCCATTTCCATGTGCAGTCACTCTGTTGCAATTTCTTTCCGCTTCGCCCAGCCACTTAGTTCTATTAGCTTTAGCTATTTCTAAGTGACTGTGCTCTTTCCTTTTTGTAATTTTCCATATTGCTATGTGTTAATTTTTATTGTAAAACTTTTCTGGGCACGAATAAAAGATTGTTGTTGTTGTTGTAATATGCTGTAAAACGTTTGATCGTGATAAGAAACGATTTCTTCAGGGGAGATCTGTGCCATTCCAAAAGTATTTTAAAATGAATACTGTCACGCAACTCACCATGCAGCAATACGTGTGGTAACCTCTGTCACAGCCATCACACAACAACAGTAACTCCTCATTGTCACCCTTGCGGCAAATCTGGCAAAACTTGTAGTAAAGCGAAAGAGATTTTAGAGACAAATTTTTATCTTCGATCCCTCTGCACGACTTTCTGGCTAGCCTAGTACAAATAAATACTGATGAAATGCTCTGAGGCCTTCACGTGCAATGATTTACACCGTGACACACTCACCACTTTCATGATGGACTTCTCCCAGGCCACACAGTCATATAACATGAACAGACACATGGAGAGCTGCGAAGCAGACTGCGACGTCACTACTGCATTTCGCCAGATCTTTAATGCAGGGGTCAGCATTTCCATATCAACACTACAAAGAAAGTCGCTACTTTTAGGTCTACAGGAAAAGGGGAACAAATTTCAACAGGCACTAAGATTCGACAATAACATTCCATGTCATTTTGAGTATAAAAATAATCACAAAGCTGCTTGAAGTTCAAGGAGATTTTTTGAGACTTACTCCGTTTTTTCAGCTTCTTTCAGCTGCCCATCTTCTGCAACCCAAAATATTTTGCAAAGCAATTAGTGACATCCTATTTAACAAGGGATCCTCAACAAAATGACCTTGTCGCATTTAGCACAAGTTTAAAGCAATAACAGTTCTTTAAAGGTGATGAACACAAAGTGAAACAAGAAAGATCAAGTTTTCCTAACAGAACCCATGCAAGTAAAAATTTGCTTAAGAAAAAAACCTACCCGTGGGAACCTCTCCTGGGGCAGCTGCTGTACCAATGTTCGCTGGAATGTGGAGTTTACTGGAAGGAAAAGAAAAACAATTTTATTACATCAGTCAAACACTTGGACAAGAAAAAGTAGAACTGACTTACTCATTTCTAAGAGGATGTTTCAAATAGCGTCTTTCTATGGCCTGCTCCAATGCCAGCAGTCTGGTTATAGCAATCACTAAAGGATTGTCTTCAGAACATGGGTTGAATTCTGAAAGACAAAGAGTTTCAAAATCTTATCACCTTTTCACCAGCATCTCAAAAACATAGAATGAAAGGAAATAATAACACAGGAAAATCATTAAGACCAACCCCTGACTAGTGCTAGAAAAACTGTAAAATCACATATACCTGCATCCTGACATATAAGCCATGATTGGGAATCTAAAATGTGCACGATTCACTCACCAGATATAGGATTATGACAAAGGCCCTTTGAAGCTTTAGCAGGCAACCTCCAGCCCTGAAACAAACATTTAATGTTTTTCTAACTTCAGCTTGAACACAAGTTTAAAGTAACAACAGAGCATCCTGTGTGGTCTGATTTAAATTTTAATGTTTCCTTGCCTAAAGAGTCACTCAATTTATATTCTCCTCCTGTCGACAGAAGGGGCATTAATGAGGTGGTAGCTTCTTCAACATCCTTTGATCCTTTGATCTTTTGAATATTTCTGAAGTGTTTATGGAAAAGTCAGGTTATTTCTGACATTATCAAGCCAGTATACTGATCTATTTTTAGGGGGAGGGGGGACATTAGGGCCTATTTTGTCTACAGGGAAGGGAGAGTAGGTGGATTTTAAGGGGA
Organism: Blastomussa wellsi; assembly: GCA_947652115.1. Taxonomy (NCBI): domain Eukaryota; kingdom Metazoa; phylum Cnidaria; class Anthozoa; order Scleractinia; family Plerogyridae; genus Blastomussa; species Blastomussa wellsi. Next base: position 26,474,938 of record OX393566.1, on the reverse strand, counting down.
ACCACCCAAACTGGCCAATATCATTGTGGATATTGCATTGTGTTGTTAACACTTTACTTTTCAAGCCTTTGACTTCACTCTTTTCACTGAATCATCTAAACAACAATATTTCCTGTCAAAATTTACAATACACCATTTTATAACTTACCTTTACTTGCAAACTTGCAGTAAAAACTTTCTCTTCCATCTCCTCAACCTCTTTCAGAATTGCCTTGTCGACAGCAAATGCCACCTCTGGGAACAGTTTGTCTTCAATTGGCTTGTCTTGGTCTTTCTCAGTGCTGGCTGACTTCGCTGGTGCCTCGTCATCATCAGAATCACTCTCAACTGTTGTTTTCAAGAGAATTGACAAACAGATTTTTTGTTAATGAGCACTGACTGCAATTCATTTTACTTAACTTGATTAAGTCTGAAGTTATACTAAGGAGTGTTAGTTAGTGTTGGAAAAACAAACTGAACTAACCACTGGATAGAGATTTATCCAGTGGACAGCGTTATCCACTCTTTGAAGAACCGGGCCAAGTGTATAAATGGGCACCGGCAAATTAAAGGAGCTACATGACAATATTTCGAGTCATTTCTTTGACAACACAAATTACCCTAAAAATGTAGGGAACCTAAATAATAGTTTGCAAAAAACATCGAAGGAGTGATACTAAACGAAAAACTAACAAGGATGGCTGAGGATGGAAAAGATTGAAATCAGAGTGAAAAACAGACCCTGTTTCATGTGCTGGGTACACATTGTAGACATTGTATACAGAAATCTGAGAATTCAAACATCTCAGTGGACATGACAAGAATGGCTGCCTTGTAAACTTGGCAGCAATTACACGCACACCCATACAATAACGTGAAGATCTTGTGCACCCATCACCCACCCAAAAAAATCCCTGGATACCCCCCAACCCACCCTGTCCCCCAGCATTTTGTCAGGTTGCCAGGGCTACATTTGCCAATATCCACCTAAACCACTGTTTGCAGAGGCACTGCTATTGAGTGAAGAGGTTTCCACATAATTATGTACCAAGTGTATGGAGTGGTAAAGGGTCATGACAAAACATCGTCAGAAGAAAGACACAAGTGGATGCTCAACAGTGCCACCACTAAATAAGGTTTGTGTTAGTTGAATTATGTTACTTACCTTGATCGCCCTTGGTACATGAACTGTTGGCATACTCAGAATACTTCTGGAAATTCTTTTGAAGAATCTTTTCTCTTATTCCTCTGCACAGCAAAAGAAAGGCAGATTAAATAAAGTATGGTGACACATACAGAAAAGATTTGAAAATTATTGCTCACGTTTCATCTACCTTGAATGCAGAATTTTGACGAGTTCCTTCAGTTGAGATGGTTCTGTTATTCTCCACCAGCCATGTTGCAACTCTAAACAAACAGGAAACTTCTAATGAATCTTTCTTACTAATCATTTTTTAGCTTAATGAAAAAATGATATGTATGGGCTGCTTAGACATGTGCTAACATTAAGAACACAATATCAATGCTAATGGTTCTCTCCTTGTAACAAGGATTTTAATTCTCTTCAAAACAGCCACTATCACTTAATTTGCTTACTGAATAAATATCATGAAGACTTTGTCTAATGTGGGAAATCAAGTTAAAGATAGCACTGCACATACTACGAACTTGTGTATAAAATGTACATTGTCAAACTTAAGGTGATTCAAACAGAGTCTGGATAAATCCCTAGTGTGTGACGATTCAAATGAAAGTTATTGAGCAGTACTGTCATGGGAAGCTCTACCCTTGCAATGTTTTTGCAATAAGCAACTCAAAGTTTTGTTGTTTGATTTTCTGCTGCTCTGGGTGATGAAGGATTAGAAATCCCCACTTACCAGGTGGGATAGGTGCAGGTTCTTGCATCAGCGACTCCAGCACATTCCTCTTCAATTCCTCAAATGACAGTGACATAGTTGACGCAGACTGTGTACTGAGTGCCAAGGTAGATCTTGGCATGTTGTCCCCAGGATTTCCATCCAAATACACTAAATTCACAGTCTGGTAGGATGACTTAGGGGGTCGTCCAGGTGGCCTCTTCACTGGGAGCTGAGGAAGAAACTGAATGGTAGCTGTTTGTTGAGCCAACTCGTGTGACGAAGTGCTAGGCCCTGCTTGACGATTTGCACTATCATAGTTAGGATTAGAAATTCTGGGCGGCCTACCAGGAGGCCGTTTCAGTGGAGGAGTACTCAGAATGTCTGAATCACTGCCCCTTTTGCTGTACGTAGGGACAAAGGTACCACTGTTGTGGGTATGGGAGAGAGTCAATGAAGACTCATCGCAGGGCATGCGTGGAAGAAGACTAAACCAACAGCTTCCTCCCTGTGATTGCTGTACATTTGAATGTTTTTGATGAACAGAAGCAGGCTTTGAAGTTGATGGTTCATGTCTAAACAGGTTTTCAATTCGCTGGATCTCCAAAGCATTCCTACTCGCCGCAGTTGGAATGTATGTAAGCTTTTGTTGAGCTGCCTGTGTCTGAGCACCTCCATGATGGCTATTTACCTCAACCTTGTTGTCACCTGATGAGGCTAAAACTGTATTTTTGTCTGGCTTGAAAACAGTTTCTGACAAGGAATGTACAGGAGATTTAAGAGGAGATTTTAGTACTGTATTTGTGGGTGATTTTATGGTTGACTCAGCTCCAGGGTGATTTTCTAGCCCACCATCTTTGCATGGCTCCATTTTCTGCACTTGCTTTACACTGCCAACCTCCTTATATCCATGCTTGACCTCAGCATGGTTGATTTCTTCACCCTCAGGCTTCAAATCAAGGATAATTTCTTTTTCTGCTGTTTCCATTCCTTCAACAAAGATACCTCCTCCTCGAGGCAAAATCCAGTAGCGTCGTTTGTATCGGTCCTGACCCAAGCACAGGGCTCGCAGTGCATGAGAAGAACCAAACAGCTTGGAACGAAACTTTGTATGTTTCTATAAAGGAAGTTTAAAAATAATTTGCTTTGTTACACTGTACATAATACAGACATTTAGAATACCAGCAATGGGATGCACGAGGGATACCACTAGCAATCAATAAAATAATTAATTAAAGATTCTTCACTATTTCCTTACCTTCTCAAATTTCTTTAGCCTCTTTTCAAGTTCCTCTTGAGTTGTGGGCTCAGCAGCATCCTGTTTAGAAATAAATCATTCTTATTATTCACATATTCTTGTGCTTTGTACCACCAGTCGTATTTTTTTCCTGGCCTATTGGCAACTATTATCACACGTCATGACATTCACTCACATCTTCTTCCTCCGACTCCTCACTAGACTGGGTTCCGTCACCACCTCCCTCTCCATCATCGTCATCATCATCATCTTCATCCTCTTCCTCTTCTTCTTCTTCCTCCTCGTCATCATCATTCCCCTGCATGCTGTCATCAGCTATGGAATTACTGTTCTCGCCATCTGGATCAGCAATGTTGGCATCAGCTCTTGGACGGCCCGGAGGCTTCTTCACTTTTATGACTGGGTACTTTTCAGCCTGGATTGCTTTTAGCCTAAACAGAAAGTGAGATAACTTCAGCCTATCAATTAACTTAGTTTTACCAGCTTTTACAAAATTACAATACAACTGCAATACAGTCAATTGCAATACAGTCAGCTACCATTTTTAACCACCCACAACCATCCAGAAGACCTGGGAAGTGCAGTGACCTAACGGGTTAGAGCACTCAAGGTTTGAGAGCTGGCCAGGATCACTGTGTTGCATTCTTTGATTATTAAAGCACTTTAATCTCACAGTGCCTTTCTTCAGCCAGGTGTATAAATGCGTACAGGTGAATTTAATGCTGGCGGTAACCCTGCGATGGATGTGCATCCATCCAGCAGTAGAAATACTCCAAGCTGATTAACGCTACAGAAACCAGAGATAAGAAAATTGGCTTACTTCCGTATTTTGCCTTCCACAACCCACTTTTCCCGTCGTAAATTTGACATGTGTTCAATGCTGCTTTCAATTTCCCTGTGAAATGAACAAGAAAAATTACATGCTTAATATAACATGTAACCTGTTAAGCTTGCAGATCTATAAAACATCCACCGAAACAAAAGTAGTCCTGAAGCACTAACAATGTGAGCTCACCAAAAGATAAAATAGTGAACATACCTGCAGATAGTTCTGCTACAGAGCAGCTCATTGCACACATAGGCCATTACTCCAGCCTTGTCTGACATAGTCATTGCTTGGAACGGAGTGCTTGACAAGGCATCTGAAAGCTGGTCAACAATAGTCAAGATTAGAGTTAGGCACATGGAAGCCCTATTGACACGGGACCATTCACCCATTACTTTTGGCACTCAAAACCCTTTAAACACACATGAACGCTCTTCAAACCCAGCATGAACAATATTACTAGTCAAGACAAGGACAGAGACAAATTTTGCAAAAACATGTACTCCACTGGCTGCGTTAGGTTTGCAGGGAACAAGGGCAAAATGTACAGCCACCATGATCTATTTTTTTAGAATGGGTTTTAGTTTTCCTTACCGGGTGTGGATCTCCAGCATTTCTTGCCAATATGAAAAGTCTTAAAACTTCAGAGAAGTTTGATTCATTCAGCTCCACTTTGGATAATGCAACCCCTAATGTTGTAAAAGCCTGTTGAAAGGTGACAAGAACATCAGTTACACCAGTTACAGTTGTTGTTACAATTTCAAAATATGAATATTAACACAGCTACATTGCATCGGCCAAATTGATGCTGTGGATACTCAATACAACAGCTGCCTTTTTACCAAAGAGTGATTTGTTTAGCATGTACCACCAAGTTGGACACATCCAGACTAGATGTTATTTTGACTTATTACAATTTGAAAGGTATTAAGTTTGGCTAACTGTTAAAAACCCATGATGAACCACTACACATTGCGTGCATTTGTTATTGTGTTGATGAACTGCAATTGATGCACACAATGTGTACTGGTCTGTCATGGGTCTTTAATAAATTTTATTGACTTCCCACGTTATAAAATGAAAATGAATTGGTATTAACTATTTGTTCTCAGCAGCATTTCTGCAGTATCAGAAGTTGTTAAACCCAGCAATTACAGTAGAAAACAAAACACAAAATTGGAACCTTCAAACAGAAGTTGTCAACTTCGTTATTACAGAGTAATATACTCACATGGGGTCCCTCACATCCTGGATCCTCTAAAGCAGAAATAAGAAGACTTTGGCACAAAGGCACCAGGGCATCCTCACTGCTGTCATTCAACAATGATGACTGCATCTCCCACAGGGATGGGATTTCAGAAGAATCTGCAAAATACACATGTTTATCTAAGTGGTACTAAGTGTATACAGGGTGCCCAGTAAATCTTCCACAGGGTTCATACTCTTTTCACCTTTTGAAATTCCATGACCTTTTCCATGACTTGCCCAAGTTTTCTATGACCTAAATTTGAGAATTTTTCTAGGAAACCATCTTTCATTTTGGGTACGCTTTTACTATTTTCTTCACAAAAAAAACTAACTGATTTTGTACTTTTTAATAAACATAATTTTCCATGACTTTCCATGACTCACACTTAAATTCCCTGACTTTCCAGGAGTGGAAAATGAAATTATAAAATTCCATGACTTTCCAGGTTTTCCATGACCCGTACAAACCCTGTTCCAGCACTTAGAGAACATAAACATGACTTTGCACAAATTCTGAGTATCTGGTAGTAAAGTCAATTTCCCCTAGATGGTGGAGGTACATGTAGTGTGACCAATAGACCGTTGTCACGGATTTGTTACTCTTTCGTGTTCATTCTAATCTGCACAGCCAGCCTCATCAGCAATTTACAACAAACAAAAGAACTTGAACTCAGAAATGAGGTTGGGCGGGCAGATTAGCTTGAACACAAAAGAACAACAAATGCGTGACAAAGGTCTATTGTAATTCACAAGTCCCTGATTTAATACCTCCATCATCCCACTAGCTTAATTTGTTCTTCACATATTCCCCTGTCCATAGCAAATAAATAGCTAACTGGGATTATTAGCTATTATTAAGTTCATTAAAAGTGTTTGCTTCCTCTGTATATGAGTGGCTTGCCTGCAAAGTTGCTTTAATTAATAAACGTGTACATATCGACTGTAATCATATATATATTCACATCTTTTTTACTTTCAGTATTCTAGTCACTGTCTGCTAATAATTAACTTATAAACTGCAATAAAAATTTTGACACTGATTACTCCTAATAACTTCTTACCAAGGTCTAAAGCTTCACCAAAGTTGTGCACAAATTCTTGCACCATCAGCAAGTCTGCAAATGCTCCACCAGGTATCTGCAGACCCTGGACTCGAGCCAACTCAGGCAAAGCCTGAAAGGAAACACAAAAATGTAAGTTGAAACTTGACTTTCTAATTACAATTTTCTGGCAAATGAACAATAATTGAAAGGTTGTTTTACCAAGCCATTAGCGTACAAGAAAAAACTGTTTTGCACAACAAAATCAGAGACACACTTTCATTGCTGCTCAACAGTGTGTCCTGTAACTTAATGAACTTAATTGTCGAAGAAGAACACATACAATGGTTTGAGCTGTTGATAAGGAACTATTATCAATGGGACTACAGTTCCTGGTGATGGCAGCAACAGATGCCACCAGGTGATGCCTGGTCAGGCATCATTGCAGCAAGCATATGGTATATTGACACAAAGAGAGGACTACTGGGTGCAGTTCCAGTTGGATATCAACACCAATGACGTTGGCTTAGTTGTGTACAGCACTGTTTGCTGATTAGCAGGTCCAATTTGAAGCTTTAAGTTCCAACAAACTATTACCTTGCTGTCTTTAAGTACCATGTCTTCCACTGGCTTTTTCAATTCACGAGCTAAGATCATCTCCCTTCTCTTTTGTTCCTGTAAAAGATTTTATTATATTATTTGTTATAAATGACAACAATGTCATCTAAATGCATGAAATGCAACTGTTTCAAGCTCCACGGAATAATAATGAAACAGCTATTGAGCAAAAAAATGTTTGATGGTACAGAAATGACCATGATCATTTTTCTTACAAGCTTTTTCTCTCTCAACAGTTTCTTTTCCATCTTCTTCTCCTCTTTTAATCTCTCTCGCTCCTGAAAACAAACCAGACAATTATTAATTCTGAAATTTCCTTTATGAATGAAAGCAGGTACACTTACAGGTATCGAGAATGAAAAAACCTTAAATCTAGTGTTTACTTTTATCTATTGATAAACCCCTCCCCCTTAAAACATTTAAAAACAAAGTCAAGTTAAACATCTTAAAGTCTTACTGTTCATGAGTTTTCAAGTGGTATTTATTTGTTTATTTATGTACTTTATTTTATTCTTATTTTTTCTTCCTTTCGTCTTCTTTTTATATTGACTAATTAATAGCTTTAGTGCCAACCTACCTCCTATATTTAAACAGTATTTAGTTTTACTCAGCTCAATTAGCTTTTTAGGTATTGTTGGTTTTCATGTGACATCATAAAATTCGCTAGGCCTGCTAAATTTTCGTTGCCACTAGGTGCAAGGCTAATTAAAAATATATGTTTTCGCAAATTTTCAGCTCGACAGTACCCTTCGTTTTGAAAACACCTTGAATATTTGAGTTCTCAGCTGCATGTGACATCAAGCTGAGAACCGTGACAAAACTGTTTTGTTTAGAAAAAGCCTATCCTTTCCATTTTCAGATGTTTGAATATTTCAGATATATTAAGTGGTGTTTAATATGTGTAAGTATAATAGCTCATGAGCGAAAAGTAGTCGCTATTATAGCAAAACTGAATTCCAGATGGTTTCGCGTGCATCACAACGGTCATATTTCTGCCCCTTGGAAGGACACAAATATGGCGTCTCCATACTGAGCTTTGTCAATTTGCGTGAAATGTTCCAGCAAATAATTCAGAAACGGGACACCGCACAGGCCTGAGACTTAGAGAAAATTTTATTTATTTATCATCTACACTCTCTGAAATTCTAAGCTTCTGTAGTTGAATTGTTTTGAATTTAGTTTTTAATAGTGTGACAGTGAAAACCACCAATTCTGAGAAAATGTTACCTTTTTGTATTAAATAAATATATTATGCTGTAAATTTAGTTTAACTTTTTAATTTGGTAATAAAGCTTGTGTTATTGGAGGGAAGAAAAAGGCAACATTAGTACAACCATTAATCTGACTTTTCTGTCCATTGCATTGTCTGTTTGTTTGTCTATTTTTTGTTTGTTTGTTTATTTGTTTGTTTGCGTCAAGTTAATAAACACATCCCGAGATTTCTGTAAGGCTGGGCACCCGCGAAAATCGTTGTCTAGTCGTCCAGGGCGTGCCGGCTACTCAGATCCAAATAAAAAATAAATATTTTGGAAGATGCTAAAATTCACTGTGTGAAATTGTCACTTCCAACGCCGGTCACCAATTCGACTAAAATTTCAACCGTGTCTACTAAAAGTTCAGGTTTAGTTGCCAAATGGTGACTACATTTTTTCATAGCATTGACCATGCATAATGTCCCTTTTCTCAGATATTGTGTCCCAACAGAAAATTGTATGAAAAGAAGTCATTTTGTCCTTTTCTTTGCTCCAAAAGTTTCTCTCGAATCGTAAAACTTGGAAATTTTAAATTGCAGGTATAATGCTTTGCAAACCTTATAATATGTCATGTATGCCTACGATTTGTGTCTCTTATAATGCAGCCTGGTGACTAAAAAATTTTTCTTCTGATGGCTACTCCCTGTCCCTCTCCTACTTCAAAAATTTCAGGACAACCCTGTACACCCCACCTCTTGTTTCCTTTGAGATTCAATTGCTCTAATCATCATTTGCTGCTGTTTTTTCTGTTCCTTTTCCTGATGAACAAAGTTAAGTTGGACAGCAAAAGATTAATTAACTACAAACAATAACACTGGCATTACTTCAACTCAATACATGCCCAACAATTAGCACTCTTTAAAAAGTTTACTGGTTACCTGCTGCTTTAGAAGAACAGCTTGCTGACGTTTAAGTTCTCTTTCCTGGATATACAAACAAAAGATGATTAAAGATGGTCAACCATTAACTGCATTCAATCAATCAAATCAATCAACTGAACTTTATTTATAATATAATTTGGTTTTATCAACTGAGTTGATAATGTGAATTGGCCACCGTAAAGAGATTCAAGAGCTGACGTTTCGAGCGTTAGCCCTTCGTCGGAGCGAATGAACTTATAGTTTGTTCATTTGTTTTTTTTTTACTTCCAGTCAAAAGGGGAAAAGACATCTAGTGTATGGTTAGGTTGTTTTTTCTATTACCTTAGAGCAATTTTGAAACGTGCCTAAACCAACCATTTTTTTTTTGTAAAGGGGTTAAAACCAGAGTCTGTTCTTTACCTTTGCCTTCTTCATGGCATCCTCGTATTTGGCATTAGCAGCATCTTCCTTCTTTTTTCGGCGAGCCTAATGAATTGACCAGTTACTGCTCAATCAGTACAGAGACGGTGATCACTTCAGTGCACTATACCTTGGCATACTGGGAGCCTTATACTGTGTCCATTAAGACTTGTTGCTGGAAACAAGCTTACAAGCAACATTTGATAATATTTAATACACTGTAACTTACCAATTGCCTCTGCTCCCTGGCCCTCTCTTTAGCAAGCCGCTTTTGTTCTGCAAGCATCCTCACTGAAAGAAACAAGCTCTGCTAGATCAGTCCATTAAATACAATTACTTTACAAAGTATACCCGGAGGCTTGCAAGGTAAGGTAAGAGATCCTGGTTTAACACGTGGTCTGTGTTTTTTGTGTCCTTGGGAAATACACTTCACCCTGATGGTGCATCTCTCTACCACGAGAAGGCATGGGTACCAAAAACTGTTACCAAGGTTACCAATCAGAAATGCCCACATTACCTGCAAAAGGCTAACATCTCATCCAGGTGTGCAATGATTCTAGTTAGAACTAATTTACTTATTGTCATGCTAACTGGAATAAGCTCAGGACTGGCTTTATCTTAGCCTTCAAATATACACATGGCATAATTAAATTCACCTCTTTCCTTTTTGGCCTCTCGAGCTGCTTGTAGGGCTTCCCGCTTCATTGCCTTGTTGCGTATTCTTGCTTCGGCTAGGAAATTAGACAAACATAGTACATTTGCTATTATAGTGAGTTTTGTAACTACTGTAAAATATTGTCATATGCAATTCCATGACTTTTAGGCATGGAATAATGAGGGTCCCCTATACTTTTTATGTGAAGCGCGATTGGAACTATTTACGTTCCCATAAACATGTTTTAAGTGGTTATTTTTGTGTGATACTTGATTCCGAATTTTTAGAACTTCTCATGTGTACACAAACACAATTCTTGACTTAAATGTGACCCTGAACGAATAGCTGAGTGTTCACAAGTAAAATGACATCTTTGTTTCCAGTTCCGTGATTGGGTTTTGAGCTGATGAAGCTTCTGTCAGTTATTTTGTCCCATGCATTCAGGAGATTTTTGAAAAAAGCACTTTTGGGCATTTGTGACATTTTATGGTCAGTTGTGAGCTAAATCTGCTCCCAAATACTCTAAACCTCCTTTGCAACAAGAAAACATGCTTGTCATTTTGCTGCAGTTGTTGGCCTTCTACTGGGCTTGCCTTCACTCCAAAAATCCCAAAAAGCATTATCCAAACAGGAAACTCGTGCCATGGTGTAGCCAAGAGTTTGAGGCAATTTTTCCTCCAAGTTTTTCACTCAAATTTCTAAGCATTTCAGTCACTCTGACCTGGGTATCATTGCAAAGATCGATTCCTCCTGCAGAGATTGAGTATAAGTGATGCCTTTTTTGGTAAAACATGATGACGTCAGAAGCGGAACAAAGGGCTATGTTCATCATGGTCAGTTTTGGCTGGCACAGGCACCAATTGGTTGACATAGCTGATATACATTTATTACTAAAATAAAAAAATCATGGTTTTACGCCTTCCGAGTAATAGTCTTAACAGGAATAACCTTGATTTTTTATGTGAACATGAAAACAGTTAGTTTATTATTCATGAAACATGAAAAGGCCAAATATTTTTATGCGATTCGGTTTTGCAAGGGGGTATAGAGGACCCTCAACAATTAGTCATCAAACACCAGGAAACTTCTTTGTTGCATTGCATCTTGAGATTACGTAAGTAAGAGATGTGCAAATCAACACGAATGCTCCTTCTGAGCCTCCACAAGAAAAACCGTGTTTGGGATACCAAAATATTCTTGATCAAATGCTGAACTTGAGAAACAGCAACACCCTGAAGACTCCAGATGCAATAACAGATCCAGCATACTCAGAGAAACCCTATGATCACTTGCTCCACAGTCAAGCAGTGACGAACATGTCCTTAAACTGCTGCAAATGTATGAATTGACACTGATTCTAACAGGTTCAAAATATGCATGAATTGTAGGTCACACATCTGAGAGTGACGGCATTAATTCAAGCGCATTAAACAATTAATTATTCCGTAGTGCAGTGCCATAGTATCACAAACCGTTGAGTTTAAAAGCATTGCCAACAAACGATAAATATGTGAAATTTATAAACACCTCTCTCTCTTTTGGCCATCTTAACTGCTTCCAAAGCAGCTTCACGTTGAACTTTTTCTAGTCGTTTAGCGGCAGCTGCTTTTTGGGCCATAACTGAAATTAAATGGTCAGACATGGCCAAAACTGTAATGTACAAGTTAGATTAATTAGACAAGACACACTTGCGTAGATTAGTTTATGACAAACATGCCATCACTTTTATGTTGCTGATGTTGCTGCCATTAAATAATCAATATTCATCACATCAATAACAAAACTCAGGATTGTTATTGGTCCTGAACAGACAACAAATTGGAATTGATGTATACATCACTCAAATCCAAACGTTTCTGCTTGTTGACTTTATGATAGAATATCCAGTTAAAAAACAGACTTTTTGAGAAGAGATATTTTAATCCTGAAGTTTGTTAGTGATGAGATTAATCAATTTGGTAATAGGACCTTGTGTCTTACGATTCAGGAATAATTGTACCAGTATTTTCAAATCAGCATCCTGATCAAAACGCCCTGATTTTGAAATTATTTGCCCAGTTATTCCTTGAATTGTTGCCCACTCAGTCCTGTTACCTTTACTATTTTCTTATTTATTAACCTCTTTCTCTCTTGGCCATCTTAGCAGCATCCATGGCAGCTAGCCGTTGAGCTTTTCTTAAAACTTTAGCTTCCATAGCTTTCTGTACCATTTCTGCAGTGAAATTGAAATCACCTTCACTGAATCAAATTTGGAGCAAAACTTTAAACCCTAAACTGGTCAGGGATGAAGAATGCTTTTGGGCAGAAAAAGAATCAACAAGCGCTCACCCAAGAAGTTTCACTTGCATTGGTGCCAAAATTGTCTGGCCCCATCATAATATTATAATTGCAGAATTGATGTTCAAAACTTGAAGGAGTGACAACCCTTGTACTAATGACAGCTACATGTAACACTACCGTATTCTCATGCAGTGGCATTAATAGAGCCATAACAAGGGTGGAAAGCAGCTTATTGGTATGCAACAGGTGGTAAAATTAAATAAATATTTGTCATTTCCTGCCCTGTATACAGCATTTTCATCAAATCCAGTCGTTTCCCACCCAAAATGAAGCACATTGTAGCCAAAAATTGCGTATTCTTTTTTATATACAATTGTAAAATCTTGGACAAATTTTCACGAGAGAGCACTGCTTTTGGAGGATTTTGATCTATTTGCTTTCCATAATTGATTAAGTGATTAAGTGATATCAACAATTCACCTTGCTTAACTACATGTACCATGAAGAAAGTCAGACTTTCTAAGGCTTTATATGACCTTTCCTTGCTGAGCCGACCACAAAAAATGTAACTATGTATATATATTCGCAGAGTGGCCAGTGCGCCAGGGTTGAGTAGATGGTGATTTTCAGCAGTCGCCAGAGCTTCTGGAGAACCCTGCTCTTCTACGTAGTTTACCTCACAATAAACAAATGCTCATTTTTAAACTGAAGACCCTTTGATTCATACCAGCTTGTTTTTGCTTCTTCTCTTGCTTTTTATTCAATTTTTCCAGTTTGGCTCTTGCTTTTTCCTCTTCCGCCTGTTTTCGCCTGTTTACTTCTTCCTCTGCCAGAGGTTCAAACACAGAACCCTGAAGGAAAGCCACATATTAAATAAAGCCAGGGCTGAAAATAATTTCCATAGAGTCTCCGGTCACAATGACCAGCCAAGCAAGCTTTAGCTCGGTCACATCTCATTTCTGGCAGGACAAATATTAATTGTACTCTGCAATTTTTCCCAAGTACATTGTCTGAAGTTAGGCCCCTAATTAAAACAACATTGCTGTCGAACAGCAACTCGGACTCACTTTTACATTGTGCTGAAAAGTAAAGCGATAATGCGGTTACCCTGCGAGGGAAAACTCTGCTCACAGGATATAGTGGGGTGAGCAAACAAAAGGGAAAAAACACGCCGAAAATGTAACACATATCAGATTACCACAGGCGAGACTTGATCTAGATGTTGTTCGTTTTTTCACTTTGAAAACCTAAAATTTACTATTAAAGGTAGACAAATGAAATGAACTTGAAATAAGCTTTGTTTGACTTAAACTTTCACACAAACTGAAGCAAACAAATTGGATGAAAGGTGATAAAGTATTTTCAAATTTCAAGCCATGAAATCATGCCGTGAATTCTCATGACATGTGCAGCTACAATTTTTGGCTGGACACACCAACTTCTCAAAACAGAAAAAGTAAGGAGAAAAAATGTTTTGAGAATTCATCCATTTGACTGATTAATATGGTGCAAAAAGGGCAAATACTCAGACCTTAGTTCATGAGAATGTGGTAAGGCACATTTCCGCATAACAAATTCATCATTATCAGTAATTACCTATACTGTATTTGAGTGGAACTATAGGCATGGTCTACAAACTAAATGTATATGAAGTATATATTATAAACGACAGATAACAAGCTTTGCAAACCTCTTTGCATTCCAGAAACTCTCCAATATGAAGTTTTGTACTAAAGCTGAAGTGTTCTTGAGTCACATCTGTGATGCCATTCTTGTTAAGATACTATAAACAAAATATTTTTTATTAATTGACGATAATGATAATGATAATAATAATAATACGTTATTTACAGAGTCGCCTACTCAGTTCCTGAGAACTAGTAAATAAGACTGGTACAAATTAACCTATGTAATTCAGGAAGAAGTCAGTTGAGTTGATTTTATGCCACTGAATGTATGTAGAACATGCACAGTGTATAGTCAATTAAATCAGGCGCGTCGCGGCGCCGATACCGATATCGAGTGCCGACCAAGTTTCATTTCAATTTAAGCAGTTTAAGAACAGGCAAAACAAATGTCTCTCAATACATGTATGTAAACATTGCCCACTGAGCAGTAACAATAAAACTCCAGTTGCACATCTCCCATGCTGAACGATTTTTCCAATGCACACGAACAACTGTTTAAACAGAAGCAGTATATTTTGTTTCTCCAGAAAAACGTCAAGTGGTACTTGCAGTGCACTCGAGAGAAACGAGAAATTTCTCGAGAGACAGTTCTCGTTTCCTGCGATACGAGTCTTGTTTCTCGCGATATACGAGTCTCGTTTCTCGCAAGACGGTAGTAACTTACATTTTGAGCAGTACTGTACTTCATGTAACAACCAAGTGTTTATTATCAGAGAAGAAAAAAACAAAAAAGATCTCATCCCCAGAGGCTGCACTCCAGTTGGCTAACAGCAAGAATCAAAAGACTTCCAAATCTGATTGGCCGTTGAAAACGTCTTCATTCCACTGATTAACAGTTTCTTCTGAACAGTTGAGCATGCCGGCAAAAGTAACGTTACCATACCCAAATAAATCCTTGCAGCATGGTAACATTTCAAATAGAGTTGTCATGAGAAAAACTTATTGATACTTAAGTTCTCAAGCTGACAGAGATTGAATTGAGATTGAGTTGTCCAATATTTTAATCAAAAGGCACGTTTATGGCATTTCCACAAAAAATAAGTACCAGTACATGTAAACAGATAATTCAAGCATTTTTACAAGGTTTGACAAAATAACTTTCTTAACATTGGTTGAGATTTTTATCGTGGGGTCACTAACTATACAGATATGAATTTAAGTCAGATGCTTCAAAGAGTACACAAAGAGTTAATATGCCATGAGAAGAATTTTAGTCATTAATGTTTGCACTCATTGCTCAAAGATAGTGTAATATACTCCTGTGAAGAGAAATGCCAATACTTGATACTCAATTTTTCTTGAACTAGTCCATCCAAGGAGGAAAGGTGCAATGAAGTTCACTCACCCGTGTGACTTCAGGATATGTACGAAGCTTCTTTCCACAAGGAGCAAAATAGTAAACATCGCCTCTTAGTCCACCAGAAGCTCCAACTTGACGCAGGCGTGTCTGGCGACGCCACCTAAAAAACCCAAATGCAATACCCAATTATAATGAAATTCCACATAGATTTATTATAAATCTACTAGCGTTCTATCACAAATGCCATTCTCTGATTGGCTACGCTACCCACTATCTATTCTGTGATAGATAGTGAGAAGCGTAGCAGTACGGTTGTCAACAAAATGGCGGCCACTTCTTCATGTTTTTGAAATATCTATGAAGAAGATTTAGACAGTTTACTGGTCGAGGCTGTTAGAGAAAAGACAAAAGTCGCCACGACTAGTAGATTTATACTAAAACAATTGGATTATTCGCTATTGATTTCTATGCGTGATAGTTGACTTGGGCTGCACCCTCGTCCACTATCACGCGGTAGAAATCTCAAGCTCATAATCCAATTGTTAAATAGATGTATGTAAAAAAATCTAGACAGCAATACATATGTCAAAATGGCCTTTATCAAATTAAACCACAGCGTCTTACACATGAAAGAAGCCCATTGAATAAATATTGCATTAGCATTTATAAGCTGCAAGGAAAGGATTTTAAGATAACAGATGATAAACACAAAAAAGCATAACAATATAATTTGGTTTTATCAACTGGGTTGATAATGTCAATTGGCCACCGTAAAGAGATTCAAGTGCTGACGTTTCGAGCGTTAGCCCTTCGTCGGAGCGAATCCTACTTGTAATTTAAAACTTACAGTTTACAGTAAAAAATGATGTTGTTAACTTTGATCAATAATAGACGGATTGAACCTAATTAGCAGGTACATCATATATCTCAGTTTCTACCTTGACTTGTTTTTTATATCATGATAATAAATTAAAAAATTCTTTTCTTTTTACATGGCATTTTTGCTAGTATGTCTCCCAAGAGGACAATGAAAATGAAATTCAGTAGTCAGCAACAAAATACCATACCTTAGGACTAGGAATAAGGAATTTTAGTTAATCTTAATGACCAAATAGGTATTACATGTAGTTAGCATGAAACACATTGTTACCCCTTTGACAAAGGAATTTTAACAGCTTCTTCATCCACAGTCCTCCGTCTTTTTCTAGGGGACCCTAAAAGAAATATTATAAGATTCAAAAGAAAGAATTGAATGCATTTTGTAAAATATTTGATTATGTTACCAGACAATTGAAAAATTGAACACATGAAACTGTATCTAGATTATACAACACTGCTCCTCTTGTCTCTAAGTCTGTTGAGCATAAAGTCAAGCAAGCAGGAAAATGGCCGCAGTAAAGCTTCTAATCCCCAGATTTCCCTCAGTCAATTTTTACTCTCATTCACTTCATGGTCTTTAGAACTAAGAAAAAACAAGATCCTGTTCATAGCTAACTAGATCAGGGAGATTGGTATATTCTACAGAAATTAAGCTACATGTATAAAATTAGACTACAATCCATTTTATATGACTGTTCTATTGTTTCAAGCAAAAATTTACATTATTTAACCATACCCATGTTGCAACAACTGTAACAGCAATTTTGATACAATGTTCCAGAAAAACACACTGGGAAATAATTGCTGTTTTCCACAGAACTTACAGTGTACATTGAGTCAAATTATCTCAAACTAAATTTCCTTTTATCTTAACACTAAACATGTTGATTCTAAAGCTCAAGTTTAATCACCAAACAGAAATGAAGATTTAGATATTGTATAATTATCTGAAAATTAAAATTTATATCCTTTCAAAATACAATGTAAGAAACAGTTCAGTAAATCAATTATGAAAAATAAAATGTTACAAGAAACTTTTAACTTATGAATGAATCTTCAGCTGCAATATATACATGTCTGTATTTTGTTTTGTAATTTTTTGTTCCTTTTTTGTTTGTCTTTAAAAAGTAGTGAAAGCCAGTTTGATGTTGAATTTCTTTGTCTCATAAATCACTCAAGAAAGAGTAAATTAAAAACACAAACTGGTTTACATGATTGTAATAAAACCAATATAAACCTCTGTCAACAGCCTTAGCAAATAATAACTAAAAGGAATGTCACATTGAATTTCTTTCTAAACTAAACCACTGTGTGCCACTGATCATGCCAAATATAACATACTCTGTTATAAAGTTAGACTTGATTCTTAAGCTACATTACCCTTTACAATAATATTTCATTTCTGCTTCAAATTCCAGTATGTTATCCTCTATAAGAGCAAATAAGGGGAACAACCTCAGAGAAAATTTAAAATAATTATAAATGGAATCAAGGAATTTATTTGAAACCGCTTTCCAAGACTTAGCCAGCACAAATAAAATTAAACTCATCAACAATAGATGAGCGTGGGCGCTGGTGTCTCAAGGTTGGTGGAGCCGGGCCAAGCTAGCGAGGAAGGAGGTAACCATGGCAACCCGGAAGCGGCCACCACCCACCAAGAGGCACCGTCACACTGAAGGACTCAGTGGAATACTTACCGACCACACAAAGGCTGGAACCAACCCACGGGCGGGTGGGAAGGGCGAAAATAGCAAACTGGCGAGCGTGAAGGCTAGCGAAACTGACACGTGCAAGCACCAGACTGCGTGTAAGGGACACCAAGTGCCCCTGCTAGAGCTTGGGCCACCCCAAGCTTTGGGCGCCCGCGAATCAGCTGCGAATGTAACTCGTGTGAGCACGAGGCTGCGTGTAGGGGTCACAAGGTGTCCCTGCGAAGAGCTTGGGCGTCCCCGAAGCTTGGGCGCCCGCGTACAGCAACGACTGCGTGTAGGCGTCACGTATTATCCTGAATGTCGCTGGAACTGCAGGACAAGCTTTCTGCATCCACTAGGAGAGCATTGCTTTGAGGTTAACTTTGCCTAAATTACATTTAGCCACATATAATTTTCAATTACTGTCACTTTACCTGTAGAAGTTTGGTCCACTTTTCTTTTGCTTGCAGAGTAAGGTATTTCTTCAAATGATGCCCCACTTTCCTGAGTTTCCATAGCAACATCATCCTCATCCTCTTCATCGTCATCATCATGCTGTTCACCTCC
This sequence comes from Blastomussa wellsi, assembly GCA_947652115.1. Taxonomy (NCBI): domain Eukaryota; kingdom Metazoa; phylum Cnidaria; class Anthozoa; order Scleractinia; family Plerogyridae; genus Blastomussa; species Blastomussa wellsi. Next base: position 26,456,520 of record OX393566.1, on the reverse strand, counting down.
TTCTTCTTCCTCATCACTGCCATCACTGTCAGTATCACTGCCGCTGCTGTCTTCTTCATTCTCACCATCCTCGCCTTCCTCACTTTCATCATCACTGGCACTTCCACTTTCACTGCCACTACTTACATTGCTGCTATCGCTGTCATCATCACTGCTATCCTCGTCGTACTTCACATCTCGGAAGTGTGCTATTAAAGGTGGTTTACCTGATGGGATTTTTGGTTGCTTGAGAGCTGGACCAGGAGTTGACTTTTGACATATGGGCAAACTTTTTGATGTGCTTGTCTGTTCTGGAAGTGCACTTTTTGACTTGCTCTGCATTTCACTAGAAACCACGTTCTCCACTATATCTGGCATTGATTGCACTTCTTTAGTCTTGACAGAGTTCAAAACCACTTTCTTGGATGGTTTCAACACCTCTTGTCTGAGCATAGAAGAAATCTCCTTTCCTGTTTTGACACGTGGTTCAGGTTTTGTGGGAACAATTCCTTCAGTTTTATTTAAAATTGATGTAGGCACTTGCAGTCGAGGAGGAGGACCAGATTTTACTTTCTGTAATTTTGGAGGTGTTGGCAGAGACTTGCTAGGTTCAGAAAAAGATGACGTGTGATTCTCTTCCAAGCTTCTTGCCAAGGACTTACTTTCTTCCTTTTTCGCTGGTGAACTATTTTGCTTGGTTTGAATATTGCTGTTTTCACTACGAACAGAGAGATCCAACTGTCTCTGACTGTACGAACTATTATTCTCTGAATTTTTCTCAGACTGGAACTTACTTCCAGATCTAATGTCCATATTTTCAGAAATGTTGTTGGTGACCTTTGTTCTTTCAATTTTAGCATCTTTTGTCCTTTCTTTATAATGCAGTGTCACGTCACTTGGTCTCATTTCACTGTCTCTATCATTATTTTCTTCACTGCCATTACTCAATTTTCTGTTCAGACGTGGTATCATGTCCAGATCGCGACCATCTCCGAGATCAAGAATGCCCTTTCCATCATGGTTGCCATGACTACTCCAATGTGACAGTCCACTTTTTGAGCTACTCGTTGTTGGACTAGCTTGATGAACAAAATTGTGCATAGACTGTGGACTGGCTGGTGGGGGGTAAAATATCCCCGAGCCACTTCCAAAAACACCGGATGAATTAACACCATTCATCAAACTATTCCTGGACCTTGCAGATGGATACAGGCATTCGTCAAGTCTGTCGTGATTGCCGAGAGAACAATCATGATCATGAGAAAGCCAGCTTCCAGGAATGTGACTTGTGAAGTATTCCGGCGTAATTCCATGAGCATGAGGATGGGGAGGCATCCACCACCCAGCGCTGCCAGGACCACCAGTTAATGACCCATGCAGGGCTCCAGGGGATGTCAAGCTGCCCTGAGAGCCAAGTATAGGGTCTAACGAACCCCTAAAATCAGTCAAGCCTGGTCTTCGGCCCATCATAGAAAATGCACTTGGATGCATTCCATAAGAAGGATCGTGGGACAACGGGGGAGAACGAAGCACAGTGTTTGGATGACCTAACACAAAAGATAAAGACGGTGAATGATCAGCTCGCACCAAGAGACTAACCTAAGAAAACTACGAAACTAACTTGATTAATTTTTTTTCGAAGGCATGCTCTGACGAATGATCACAAAACAACGAAAACGAAATCACTTCGAGGTTTATTTTGTAACGGCGAAATAACGCAGGGAACAATTTGAACGAGGCGGGACGTTAAAATACACGCTCACCTGGATTGCCATCGAAAAAACTGTGTGTATGTGCGGGACTGTGATTTGGGACGTCTCTAGGATCCATTCCAGGACAGCGAGGTATTTCGGACTTGCAAATATGTCTGAGGATTAGAAATACGATGTCAAAGGACGAAACAATAGCTTAAATAGATATGTTGGTGGCCACGAAATGCGTGCTTTAGCCGAGTCGGGAATATCGAGCTGTAAGGGAGGTATTATGCGTTGTTAATACACATGTTTATTTACAACTGTTAGAAAAACTATTTTAGAGTATTGTTCCATCGACCAAAGTTGGAAAAACCGTCAAGATTCCTTGCCAAAGCGATTTGCTTCGCAGAGTATTTCCCCGCCCTGAATTTAACGACAAAATTCAAGCGAAGTACGCAGAGGAAAGTTACAAACTATTTGATAAGGATAGGAAGCCGGGGAAAACATTAAAATCGAGTTCTTACCGGCAAAAGTCGTTCCTAATATCCTTCTAGCCTTTTCTGTAACTTCCAGCCTGTCCCCTATACATCATCTGGACTTCGTCGGAGAAAGACAAAAACAGCCATTTTGGATGGCGTTTTGAGGGAATTTTAAGTCTCGAAAGCTCAGGAAACCTGCAAATCGAGCTCTGGAAAAGCTGCAACACGTGAGCAAATCCAGTTTATGAACAACTTAAAAGTCTCCGAAGTCCAAAATACTATGGTGTATTGAAGAAAGCGGCGAAATTTGGAATCAACGTGAAAATTTACCTTTTAGGGTTGTTTGGTGCGATATTGAGGAAAGAAGGGCGAAGGAAAGCATAAAGCGCATGTGGTACATGACGTCACAGAATTGTAAAACAATGCCTCGTGAAATAATCAAAAGTAAACTGACTCGCTACGCCACGAGTTACGGTAAAGAATTACCACTTTCATCTCATTACTCCTCCCCTCAAATTCTCGCCAGTCGGCGACCGGAAAAGCTTCGTAGACAACATTTTTGCTTCTTGAGCATCCCTTGAAGTAATCTCTTGCGATCACGAACCTAAAGTCGCCTCGGATAGCGAAAAAACCTGCCTTGAAATTCGCCGGTTGGTAAAATGGACCCTGAAGGAAAACCCATGGTTGTGACTATGTAAATTTCCCAAACATAACTTTTCAAAATGAATAACTTCCACCGTAATTTTTTATCCGTTCTTTGCTAACGCGAGCGAACTAATTTCGATTTGTGGATGATTTGGAACGATCGGCTCGTTTTCGGTGATGTTTGAAGAACTTTTAATAATCGCTCCCCGTCCGCTAAGGTGGTCTAAAAATACACAAGATCACAGTATGATGAACATAACTAGTGTGGCAATGATCTAAATATATAAGGGAGCATTTCATACAGCGATCTAAGTGACGAATCCACCGAGAAGATCAAACATTTGAAGTGAAATACCTTGAAGATTAGTGACTCCGTAACGGAACGGCAAAATCAAGTAGTTGTTTGCCCTCTAAATCTCAAATTACCGAGGAAAATCTTGTCGCTTTATGCGAGTGTAGCACAAGTTTTGGTTTCCAAGATCCAAGAAACAGACTAGACGTGTAAGAATTAAAAAATGCAGCTTTTTCATTATTTAAACATATCAGTCAGGTAGGGCTTTATAGCGGAAATTTATTTCCTTTCGATGGCAGGAATTTTACAGAAACTGTATACAAACAGTAACAATAACTCAATGAGGCTATTTACACCGTTTTCCGATCTTTGAAAGTTTCCAGCCATCGGTCGAGCACAAAAGGAATTCTGCCTCTGTCAGTTCCGCCGCGCATTGTTGGCTACGCGAAATGAAAAGTTGATTTATGTAAAACACTCAAGAACATGAATTCTCTCAGGGATGTAAAAATATTACGAACTCCCGAGTCCGCGGCGAGTGTTAAATAACAGAGTCATTACCCGTAAAACTATTGAATTCTCGCTCGGTGATTGGTCAGAATTCAATACACATATTTGCATTTTGTGCACTTCGTTTATCAACTGTCACAACGAGACAAAAAGATAACCCAAACAAAGCGGTTAATTGGAGCTCCATCGAGATCGCGTCTACAGTGTAAAGCGCTCAGTAAACCAGAAGTCAGTGTCCCTTGGAAACAAACAGGGAAGAGATTAAAAAAACACACAGTAAAGAAAGGAACATGGCCTTTTTAAAAATTCATTTTTTAGGCTATTAAATCCATTTTTTTTTTCAGATAATGCGAAAAATATATAAATAAACTCCCGAAAGTAGACTGATCAGAAATACGTCCACGTCGCTCAAGTTGTAGACGCAGATTATTACTTTTGCTTATTTTTATTAATTTTTCTGTAAAAATTTATTGAAGATTTATGGTTGTATGAAATCCTGCTAAAAATATTTTGTAGGGACCACACATTGAAAGAAAAGGAAAATTTTATCTGGTTCTGGATGAAGCTTGGGCTAATTTCGTAACTGAGAAAAATTATAATTGTTTTTATTTTATTTGTTTCCTTTCTTGCACGCGCTGGTACATTTACTTAACTGTTCTAATCACCCATAATTGTTTCAAGCGTAAATGTAGGACACAATATTGCTCTAAATACAACAGCTGTGGAAAATGTAATGGTCGGAGAACTCCACAATTTGAGCGAGGGTGTCAAATTATTTCAAGCGTGACCAATCTGGTCCCACTTGCAATTTAGAACCCAGTCCTATAGAGTACAAAACCGCGTAAGCTCCGCAGTGCAGTGGTTCCTAGAGCATTTTGGACTCGCGCGTCTGAAGTAAAATTCATTTTTCTTTTCATGAAAAGTTTAGTAGGAATAAAGTGCTTGATTTAATCTTTTCCGGCTGAACCACTCTGGCTTAGGGTAACAAGAGAGAATCAACTTTACCAGGCTGTTTTGCTTAAAAACATACACGACTGCTTTGTTCACGACATAAACGGGTACATTGTAATAGCCACAAAAAACCTGCATTTACTGAAACAGAGTATAAGACTAGTTTTACTGCACGACAAGAGATATGGTAGACGGTCACTTTGGATTCACCGAGATTTTCATAGCCTTTTGGAGCTCGTGAATACAGCGTTGCTGGACGCAATAAACATTGCGTTTGTGGAAAGATTTTTTTTACGATTGTGAAGTCATTGTGAAGTGTTTGAGCCATGAAGAGGTAAACTTAAGAATTCTGGTTTTAAGAAATGTCGGGGTGCTGCACGGGACACTTTTAACTTTGATTTAAGCTGAGGTGGATGTAAAGAAAAGCCCAGCCTGATTATGAAATGTTTTACAAGAAGAACACTTTCCAGCACGGAAAGAATTGCGGCAGGATTTGAACGTGAGTGGGGTAATCCCATGTATGGGCTATATAGGTATGTGCCGCGGGATAGGGTATGGTTTTTCGCGGTTCCCGTTCCTTAAATAGGGTATTATTTTCGCTTCTTTTGGCATTCTTCACGGTGTGATCCTTAGATGGGTACGTAAATTGCATTATTGGTTATTTTGCAATTTGCAGTGCGTAAACAACACGCTAAACGAAAAAGAAACGGTCTGTCAAACTGAAAACGTGACGGAACGACAAAAAGTTGACCCGAACCTTCGCGGCACACACCTATCCAAAATTTAAGGGAGTACCCCCCCCCCCCCCATCCGTGATCAGGTAGAAATACTCATAAGTTACGCTGCCTTAAAGAGAAAACTAACGACTGATTTACCTGACTAATCTTTGCACTACCAATACCATAAGCGTTGAGTCAGAGTAAATCGTTAAATTATCTCAGCTTGACTCGGTCAAAATCAAGTTTTCATGAACATAAACGTTTTCAAAATGGCGTCCATCAAGTCGCACGGAGTAGCATAAGCAATCCAAATTCTCGTTCTTTTCAGAGGACTGAGCTACTAAATGATTAACTTATTTTTCTTGTGAAACACAAACGTTAACGCGTGATAATCTAATAATGGATTAAAAATCAATCAGTTATCAGTCAAATTACTTTGCTTCTCAGTCCCTATGACATTCTTTTTTCTTTTCTTTTCGTTTTCGTTTTCCTTTCTTTCTCCACAACAATTGTCTTCTAAAACATCACGTCCTTTACAGTGGTCGCATCAACTGAAACCGTCACGAAGTGACTGTGTTTAGCCCAAGCCTCGTTTCAGCGTTTCCAGCGGCGGTGAGACTCAGTGGATCACAGACGTTTCTTCAGGAAGGAGAACACTTGGGTACTGTTGGTTTTCCTTTGCGTTTCGGCTGAACCTTTTTCTGGGGTTGTGGCTGTATCGTAGAAAGGTGACCCATTCTTTCATTTAACGATGATGACGATGAACGCTGAAACAGATTAAAAGAGATATCTTGAGCAAAGATGTTTCCGCACCGTGCATGGGGCATTACACTCTTTTTTGGAGCTGAGGCGGAACGTTCTTATATTTTTTTTGCGAATTGAGGCTGAAAACGTTCTTAAAGGACCTTAAACATGTTCTTAAATTTACATGGTATAGCATTTTAATAAATTAATGCGGACGCTGATATATGGTATCAAGTTGCTTGCACCTTGCTCTGATGCCACGTGCGAGATGTCTCGCCAGCCAACACTGGCTAAATTTGGCTTTAGAAAAAGCATTGAACATAGAGGTTTGCAACGGGACATAAATTTACCAGATTTTGTGGCAAAAACTAAGAAAAAGTTCACATGCAGTACATGCAGCAAAGCTTTCGTTTTCGTTAGCATACAGTGAGCAAAATAAAAACGTTATTAACAGAGTCTCAGCCTGGGGAATGTTCTTAATACGTTCTTAAAATTTTCGTTAATTTCAGCCTCAACGTTCTTATAAAAAAAGGTTCTTATAAAAAAAAGAGTAACTGACAAGGTATTTCATTTCTTACGTGATTTCATTTTTCACCCATTTGTTTATCCCTGATCCGAAAGAGCTACAGTGTCCCGGATAAAAGAAAATGTCTGGGTCGTTTTGGTGCCAAAATTCAGCTCTGTGCTGTGGTCCCATCGATAAGATCCCTGATCCCACATACCTCATTGCGACCCTATTGAATATCACCGTCAATGAATTTTCATTCCATGTCTATAAATCATTCAATCCTATATATTTCATTTTGTTAGCCGTACCCTTAACATGAGATGATTCAAGGTACGTCAAGACTGAGGGAAATAATTAGTATAAACAGGAAGCCATCTTTAGGAGCGTCCAACTTCCATACTAAGGTTCACTGGCCAGAAAGCCTACCAAATTAAAATGGCATCATTTTTACAAAAAATTTAATCTTGAGACTAGCTTTTCCAGCCAAAAAGGGCAATCTCGTCGACAGGAGCCCTTATCTCTCCGCTACTTGGTTTTCTTTTTGATCACGACTAAAATCGGCTACTGGCAAGGCGATGAAATTAGGAGGTTAAACATAAACTACTTGCTTCTTATGAGTAACCATCGGAACTCCTGCTGGGGTCTGATATTTGCATTAATTAATGCAATCTAAAAATAGAAGACACCTTTATCTGGAGAATTATGGTATAAAATAACTGGTATTTACTGGTTGGCTGGTCTGTATATCTCTCCACATCACAAGCTCCTTTGTGATATCAAGACCCTGCTGTGCGAGTTCAGCAAGTGGCAGTAACACATCACCTATGACTTTCTGTCTGGAGTATTCATCATACCCCATCACGCAAAACTGCAACGTCTGCAGTTTTAGTTCTTCGTAGCTCATCTCGATCTCAAATGACCTGTGTCGGCGGCGGCGGCGGCGGGACATCAGACGCAACCGCTGCTTTGTCTTCTCCTGAACAAGAATGGTAATAATAATAATAATAATAATAATAATAATAATAATAATAATAATAATAATAATAATAATAATAATAATAATAATAATAATAATAATAACAATAATAATAATAATAATAATAATAAATATAATAATAATATATAATATAATAATATAATAATAAATAATAATAATATATAATAATAATAATAATAATAATAATAATAATAATAATAATAATAATAATAATAATAACAATAGTAGCCTACTTCACCATAAGGTGCTCTTCAGTAGGGCCCTGTGAAATAATGGTAAAGAGAAACTTTTGCTAAAATGTTTAATATTGTTAAAATCTTTCTTAGCCTTTGGCTTTTTTGGAAACCCAACAACACTACCGGATTCAGTTGGACAGATTGCCACGGATTTTGCTAAAAATAATTACACTTATTGATATGTTAAACGAAGTGATAATTTTATTACATATCCAATCCTTGCTATGATTTGGGATATTATCTTAAAATTGAAGGAACCCTTCTTCAAAGGTTGAAAAAGAAAAACACAATCAACCAACCCTGCCATTTCAAATCGAAGGCAGTCCTCTTCTTCACTTATCTTTGGAAGTCCAACATTTAGAAGTTTGTTTTCCCTCTAAGCGCCAAATCGTGTGCTATTAAGTAAATAATATGTGTGTGTATGTGTGTGCGTGTGTACATCCTGCGGTCTAAGTTAGGTGTCATAAATCCACATTGTAACTATTTATATTAAGACCTGTTTTTAAGTGAGGAGACCTGACTTAGTATAAGCCCTGTGGTTTCCTTCAGGTCTCCTCGCCATTTAATTCATTTAATTCTTTTTTCCTGTTAAATTTAAAAAGTTTAAATTGTTGTATATATGGCAAATAAAAAATGAATGAATGAATGGATATTACTGATCGATGTGCAGGAATTTCTACCCCTTTCAAACCTGCTGAGTGAGCTGGACGTTGGCAAACAGGAACACGGAGGAATCGTCTTCGCAGAACTCTTCCTCAAGACTGTCCACACCAAGGTTCGCTGTCTCCAGAAGTTGAATTTCCAGCGCGCCACTGAAAACAGTGAAATTCACGAGAGTAGTTGAAAAGGTTTTGGAGAACTAATCACGCTCCGGACTAGTCTGGTCTGCTCCCCGCCTGATTGCTTCGCTCGCGGCTCGCAGGTTAATGCGACTAGCGCGGGAAAACGTAACCGGTGACAAGCGATGAAGAAGTGTGAACAGGTGGCAAGCGCGGGAAATCGTGTAACCGGCCACCAACGAGGGAAGACATAGGGATTTGATTTGCACTGATTGGCTGAATACTGAGCGAAAGACTATGAAAATACATCGTTCGTCCAATCAGGGACACGAACGATAGTACTTCACAGTGCAGGTCAACAAGCGCGCGGCTTTCAGTAAGAAAATTCTCAGTACGTATAAAATAAATTTTGTTATTCAATGCTACTTTTCCAGGCATCTCTATCCGTGAAATAATTGTTGACATTGTTATACAGTAGAGAAAGAAAACGGTAACTTACCTAGCTTTGTGATATTGAACAGAAAACTTAAGCTTTGGGACTTGGTCTGGTTGCTATAAAAAATAATAAAACATGGGTCACTGTCATTTTTTCCATTTTGGCTCGTAGCTAATGGTAATTAAGGACGTTCGCACAATAATTTTCTAACATTGAGTTTTTTCTGAGACTTTCACCACTGTAATATAATGAGTTACTAATGTCAGAAATGTGAAAAACATGGCGGATTACGGACTTCGTTTTGGAGATAAAATTCCCGGAAGAACACCCTCAATTTATATGAAAAATTACAATGCCTGTAAGCCAAAAAATATTGCAAATAAATCTTTGAAGTGACGTTTTCTCTACCAAATATTGTTTTTGTGCGCGTATTTAGTGAATTTATTCAATTGATGGTGTTCCTTAAAGAAACATTGCGCATTTAGCGACTATAGTTTCACTCGCCTTACAGCCGCAAGATGGCAGAATTGGATGTCGCGCGTGGGCAGAAAACACGAAAATTTTTAAACTTCCCACATTGATTTTCTGTTCATTTTTTGACAATCTGTCGAGAAAGGTAAATAAAATGTTTTTTTTTTCTGCAAAAAAAGTAGGGGTCACCGACCATTTAAGAGAGTAAACTATAAGCAAAGTTAACGCAGCGGCTTCTGGCCGTTTGTTTTTCCTCAGCGCGCGCTTGATACACGACGTGTATATTGAAGCACGAATTGCGTCCGCAGTCGCGATGTACTGTACTAAACAAAAATATATTTTTTCAATCCTAATGCTGTGAAAACACTCTAGATTGCTATTAGGAAGCTACCATCTGGTGGAATGGAAAGCAAGAATTTGCTAGTAAGTCACGCACCACTTTGCCTCGTCGCGGTTTCGGCGTAGAGAAGGTTATTGGCGTCATGAGGCTTGGTGAGGGTTGTATCTCAATACCGATAAGGTCTCTTGCCTTTCCTGGCACCCAGAATGGCGCGCTCTCGATAACAGGTATCCTCTTTTGCCTAAGCTCAGCTGAAGTCGGGTCACGGGGACGCTTCTTTAAAAATCTACTTCGCAGTCTCTTCCAGATGAGGAAAATAGAGACTAAACTACCAAACAAAACCAACAGAACCACAAAAGGGATGACGTAAGCAATCACCGTATTCATCTATGCTGCCTTGGGTTGACGAGTTGGAAGTCTGGTGACAATAAAATAAAAGCGCACAATGATTATTGTGTCATAAAGTGAGCTATATCGTTGCCAAGGCGAGTAACGATTTTGCTTGTCATCTCCACCCGCACCAATACATCTTAGGTTTTGATTGTTTATCACTTAGCGACAGAACATGCAGCGGGATGAAAATGTCCGATCGTTTAGCCGACGTACCCTAGCTCAAAACTTTCGTCCATTTATTTAAACAATAACACTAGATTTTCCGGCCGGTTCATCCAACGAAGTCGGTTGTGCGTGATATTGGTGTCTCATGATTTAGTCGGGGCTTAGTCGAGGTCTACACGAACGTGCTGGGAATTATACAATAATTGCCCAATGACAGAGCATTTTGATTGGTTCCTACCTATGATCTATTAAAGGACACACGCACTGATGACGTTAGGCTTAAATCTTTATTATATAAAACAGATAGATTCCATGTGGCCGTGCGTCTGTTCAGAAATAGATCACAGAAGACGTCAAAATATGGTAAGAACATGATTCCATGTTACCGTGCGTCTGTTCAATAATAGATCACAGAAGACTTCAAAATGTGGCAAGAACATCAGTGACACACTCGGCTATCGCCTCGTGTGCCACTTTTTTGTTCTTACCACATTTTGACGTCATCAGAGATCTATTACTGAACAGTAACGCACGGCAACAGGGAATACATTTGTTTATCTGAGCATCGGCGTCGAAGAAATGACTGAGATCATGTAGTACAGTTTATGTTAGGGTTGTTGTTAAGTAACAGTTCACTTTTTCCACGGATGCGCTGCATAGGCAGGATGAAGCGCCCAATCACGACGCCGCTGGTCGTCTGAAAAGAAGCTAAGACAAGCTCTGATACGAAGGTGGTCGAAAATTAATAAAAAAAATGTTCTCTGGTTGTTGGGGGCTGTGGGGTTGGAGCAGTTTTCGCGAAGAAAATGTGGCAAGCAACAGATGCAATAGTACAAGCCATCGGAATTGTTATACTGGAACTCTGACGCCGCATGCGACAAAATTTTGGCTCGTGTAGGGAAGGTATAAAAGAATCAAGTCTAGTTTGAACGCAACGGATAATAATTAAATAACAATTCTTCATAATGTACATAACATTTCTTTATAAGCAACAACAGTTAATTTCTCAAAGAGAAAAGCATTATGCAGTGATAATCGTATGCGTCCCTGGACACAATTCAGAATGTGTTTCTTTAAACAACTAAACGCATTCTCTATTTAATTTCACTTTTTTTAGCCTCATTAATTATAGTAAAAAAAATGTACTGAATGGATATAATAGCGGTTTTTGTTGCCTGTAAAATTAAGCAGTTGCCGTAACATGTTATTTTAAATTTACAACAAGAAATATTCGCTCGCGCGCAACACCACCACTTGAAATAAAAGCCTTCACAAAAGGACAAACAAAACACTTGCCACTAACCTGAGATTTCCACCAAGAAATTTCACAGCCGATACTAGAAAAAAAGGTGAAATTCTAAAGAAATTCAAGAACGTGGTCACCAAAAGAACGAAGATTTTACAAGTTTGCACGTGAACACGTTCTTTGAAGTACGCAAATGTGATAGGTGCAAATTACACGTGTTTAGCATAACATTGGCTTCCATATGATCTTGACGCGCTTCTGTTACTCAGATTGTCGTTTTGTCGTTCGCTTGGAAGTTATCATCAATATAAAAAATAAACTTCAATATGAACAAACAAGTGTTGCAATTCTTTATTTAACAAAAATATAACAGAATTCCTTAACAACTGTAAACAACTTCATCGCGTTTTTCGTGCGAAATATTTCGATATAAACTTTTTATACTGTTTGATACGTTGATTTTCTTCTTCAAACGAGGACACATTGTTGCTCATGACGATTTGTTGCGCACAAACACGGAAACAATTGTTGCGGACACAAAATGTTTCTGAATAAAATCAGAAACATTTTTTTTGTCTCGGACACAAAGTTTGTGTCCGCAACAATGTTGCGCGCGCAGGAAAAGAGGGAAACATATGTGTCGCAATGTGTCCTCGTTTGCCACCGCCTACAATATTGCAAGAGATTTGAATTTTAAAACCACTGATTTTTCAATGGCTTTTAACAGCAATCACACGGATTTTGCCGAAATTCAAAATCCACTTTTATATTTTGTTTCACTGAAGAATCCGAAACCCGGATTTTAAATTCCAAACCCATCTTTCCCAATCTAATTTTACCTATAGCCTGTTACACTTTCGAGTTATCCCGTAAATGTGTTAATGTTCGGCAGCGAAGGGCGGGCACCTTCGGACTTGTTGAAGGGGGGGGGGGGGGGGGAGTAGGGGCACTTAAACCTCCCTGCCCCAAAAAACTACCCAATTGTCGAATGTGTTAGCATTAAACCGGTATACGACCGCCCCAAAATTGCTACTGCTTTTGCCCGAAAAATGTCGACAATTTTCGAAACTGGAGGAGGGGGGTTGAAGCAACCACCCCACCGCCACTCGGCTCGTACGCTTATGACCTTCGTTAGAGTGAACGGCATTTTTCAGATATTTTTGTGTTTCATTGGGAAATACGTGAGACATATTTTACCGGACCAATGACTAGACAGCAACTCTAATATAAGTTAATATCCACGTGTAACATATCACCTGAACCGATATAAACCAGGGACTACTGGAAGAAAGATATCTGGAGAGGAAGGTGAATGTGAATTTTATCTAATGCTCCTAAAGAACATGCATTCCGAAATAACTATCCTTTACAAAAACATATGTACAAAGAAAACTTGTTTCACGAAAAATAAACAGACCCCTATAGACACGAGACCTTCATTCTTTGCGAGGTCTGGAAATAAAAACGCACAGAGACACTTCTCTTAAAATATTAAATCCATGTGTCCCTAATTCTGCTAAAAGAACACTGACTTCTCCAACGGGCTTGTATCGGGACATGCAGTCATAGTCCAGGATTTGAAACAGGAGCCGTTGTTGTTGAAGCTCATGGTATTCAATGTCAAACTCGTAAGACTCGTTGAAGACTGGATTTGCAGTTTCTCTGTGCACTTTCGAAATGTAAACTCGTTTGCGGTTTGGCACGAGTTGAGTTTTGACAAACACGTCCAGGAGCTCCTCGTCATCTTTTGGTGGTAAGTCCTGGGCACTAAGAAGCTTGACAAGCAGGACAGACCTACGACAAGAACATTGGAAACCGCGTTAACTGTCCTAAAAATTGGCTAATACTTGAAATAATCTAAAAGAAAGAAATTCTCCCTGGATCCAAAAAGCTAAAAATTTTTAGAACTTAAATCTATTTCTCCAAGAATTCCATATTTCAACACGGTTTTTGCAGCCAATTGTAACGTTTCTTCGTCGTTGCCCTTATTACTCATTCTCACTTCCTAAAGGGCTCCTGTCATTCATGTTGAAGTTGTTCAAAATTGAACCGCATTTTCGGGTTTCCTGTTATCTCAGAATGGTTTCTTAGCAATAACCACTTAGTGCTCCATCATAGTACACAATAAAAACAAACTCAACTCACGATTTTGAAGCATACTGATAGTGATAATGCAGAGTAAAAGTGAGTCGTCCTCTTCCTCCTTGTTCCTGGTATAAATCAAACACAAAGCAAGTTAGAGAATCATTTGTTGCTGATCGACATGATATGGTACCTCCCTCCAGTCTCCACCCTGTTGTAACGGGCACTAACAAATTCAATGCTCTAGCATCCCAGATAGGGCAGGGAATAGAAATTCTCCTAATCGCTTCATATTGAGAAAACTGGGATAAGCTAAGCTCCGAGATAAGTTAAACGGTAGGTCATCGTATAGCGTTGCGAAAAGTAAAAGATTATTCTTAACTCTCTGTAATTCATCTCTCAGTTTATTTATTTATTGTATAAGAGAGTTTGACACGTCATTCCTTCAGAAAACTTGTTTCACAATGACATGAAAGCATAAGCTTTCAGACTGAAGCCGAGATCCGTGGATTCGCCACGAGTTCCACTTGCGCGGGCGGCACTATGGCACGAGAACTGAAAAAAAAAAAAAAAAAAACCGCGCTAGTAAGGCTAAAGAGAAAGACTTACACACCTTAGTTTGTTCTGGTACTGCCGGTTGGACCATTGTAGCCTGCATCATTGGCAAACTTGTCTTCTTTTTAGGAAGCCATAAACTTTTAATCTCTCTTCTTTTCTCTTTCTTCTTTATTTTAGCGAGTTTCTCCTCCTGATCTTTGGACCCAGCCCTCTCTCTTGCTGGTGAGTATAATCTTTTCTTGGATTGCCCAGGGCTGTCTGATGTGAGAATTATTCTCGGAGGAAACAATCCCGTTGTTTCCGCGTCGCTTTTTCGTTCCGCGTTTTTCTTCAATATTCTAAACGCCAAATATGCGAGGACGGCGAAAACAGACGCACCTGCTATGATGGAGACAGCCACGACATATCCTTGCATCTTTCACTGAAAGAAAATAATAAATTAATGAGCCAATCGCCTCGGGCTTCCTTGGTCAGCGCAGTTGCTTGGTAACACAGTACGTACCAGACGTTTTCAACGCTTTTATAAGCTTCTGAGCATTTACAGACAAACACAGGCTTGTTAACAAGTTTTGGGAGTTCCTGGACAAGAATAAAAAATATTATAATATTTCACCGCAAAGATGACTTTCGTTCCCCGCCCAAAGCCAGTTTAATAAATTTCTATGCTGTTGTTTAGTCCAAGGTGTATTTAGGTTACGCGACATCCGTAATGACAAATATATAATTTAACGCAATTAGTTAATGGTTTTGTGGAATGTGGCGGCAAAAATCGCAAGCGACTGTTTTAATATGTGCCTATCACCACACATAGTCTTGTCGATTATTTACGCTTATGAACAATGCGCAGATTAAAATAAAGGGCAATATTTCTCTACGTTACTGCACAGAGAAGGAACTTTGGACGCCTGTAAAAGTGTCTGCAATGACTAGAAAACTCAAGACATGATGACAACCCGAAGCCCTTGGTTATTTGTTTGAGAAGGGTTGAAAAGGCTTCATACACCAATTGCTCTACACATTTAAGCATAAACTTTGCCGCCAATGATTTCGAGAGAAATTTAATGATTTTGATCTGATAGTCTGTTGTAAGTTAAAAATTATTTTAACGCGTAAATTGAGTTCTGTAAATTATTCTAGTTCATGATTTGTACTCAACTGATCAAACAGAATATGTGGCAAACATTTGCAGTCTGTGCAAAAAACGGGAATTTTTACAGTTAAAGTAAAGTCGAAGAAACTGAACGGGAAATGACTTGCTTACAACTCTTCAGTGAACTTCATATCGTTTTAGCATTCATGCGACGTAACATCGTATTGACATTTACAATTGATCATAATGGAACTAAAATGGGAAAGAAATTTGTTAAAATCGCGCAGTTGGCACTGAAAAGCAGCTATTTGATTTATGTTATTATTACTAACCTTTCTCACGGGATTGTGTTTTGTGCTAAAGATTCAAAACATTTCAGTGAATTGCTCTCAGGGAACAGAAGACAAGTCATGCTATTTTTTAACTGCAGCTGAAATAACACTTCTTAATAATTATTAAGTGTTTCTATGTAAATCAGTTAACATTTCATTTTCCCACTGCACTTTTTAACAAGTTCCAGCGAAAGTGAAGCGAGGAGTTTATTAGCACTTCGATGAACTTTTCTCAAGTACACTCTGAGTGCGGACCATTTTAACATACAACGATTCTCATTATTGCTATTGCACTGCCAATTCGATCTCAGCTAAAACAATTTGGCAAGTAAATGCATTGGTTTGTGCTAATTAACATTTAGCACCTTAATTTATAATGACACAAAAGTTAAAATCTATTTCCTGTTTGTTTGGAATGCGCAAGCTGTTCTCGTGGGCAGCGGTTTATGGTGTACCAAATGTGAGTGCGCAGTTCGATTCAAAATAGCTAGCAAGGCAAAGCAATGGAATGTGCGTTCGATTGTGAGCTCAGGGACCGCGGAGACCATTTTGAAGTGGTAGGGCAGTGTTTCGCCATTTATCTTGCATTTGCACACCATCTGGAGCCCTAGAAAATAAATCCCTGCAGCAGTAAAAGTAGCAGTCCGTTCCTCTTCGCGGTCCCTGAAGCTAACGTTCATGCAATTCCAAGCAAACAGTCGAAAAATAAGCGGTCGTGGTTCATTTTCTCTAACGTACGGAGAATTTAGCCATTTGGCGTTCTTGTTTTTCAGAAGACAGCAGAGAATTGTAACTCACGTGCAGAGCTATTTTGCAGCTCATTAAGCCTTTTGTTTGGAGATCAAAAGTTGTTTACTGCCGTGGTTTGTTAATGGCTTGCGCGCGCAAAATTGGCTGATCATACAACATTATACTTTATTGATCACTCACTGACAATACTTCATTGATATGAGACGAAAAAACTTTTGTATTAAAAGATTCCTTTAACTGCAAATCCGATGCCATACGACCTTGCCGTAACCCTGGCAATGTAGCAATGCGCTTTGCAGCTGAGTGGCAATAGTGGGTGGAAAGCGAGTTTCCAGCCATAGCCGCAGGGAACCCCGACAGAAAATACACCGGCCCTCCAAGTTATGGGGGAAGGGGCTCAACGGCGTGGGGCTAACAACCCCATCTAGTAAAAAAAATGCCACTATTACAGAAACACAGACGAAGGTTTTAAGTAGAACCATACAGCAATTCTTGCAATTTGTTCAAACCGCATCAATCAGACAGAAAGAGCATGCATTTTGTATAAAACAGCGAGAAGCGCGGAACTGGTCTACTCAGTTTATAAGTTTTAATTTTTGAGCGCACCAGCTTAAAATTAAAATAAATGCTAAAATGAAATGTTAAAATTTCTTAAATCATTATTTCGGCACATACGAAAGTTAGCTTATTGCTAATCACTTGTCGCTGGTATTATGTCACAGTTTTCCGCAAAAAACTAAATTGCTGAAAAGTGAATCAGAGGACTTGGGTGGCGCTTTAGCAGGACAATTAATTCAATGCAAATTAGCTTTTAGTACCTTTTACTTTGTGGTTAATTTGTTAAGGTACAAAAGTTCGATCGCTTCATTATAAGCTTAATCAAAAACATTTTCTGACTCTTAGCTGTAATACAAACTGACTTCCTTTCGCCAAGTAAGTCGATAGAAGTCGTCGAAAAGTGATTAGGCAAATAGTGAGATTTAGGGGATATAATCAAAAGTATTTTAGCAGGCTTGTCCTGTTTATGTTTATTAATTCATTGCGATATGTGGTCATTTGTATAATCAAAGGGAATATTATTCGCAATATCAAAATAATGATAAATTACATTGAGTTGCTTTGTAGTTTCAAAACATACAATTCTCCTGCTTGGCGAAAACGTATTTTTCGTCATTTTATACACAAATCATATTCTGACTAAACCTAAAGAGTTTATTAATAAAAGTAGTACAAAAAACACCAAGCCATTTTCGTAATATTGCAGCGCAAACAGGTCTACCCTTACATTGTCAAATAGGCTCGAAGTGTGAAAAGCACACCCCCTTGCTTGTCGATATGTATAAAGATGGTTTCCAAGCGGAATAATTATGAGAAATGTAGTAAAAAGTTGAAGCGCTATTTCATCGGATCACAACTCAAATTGTGAGTTATATAGTCGAACGAATCTAATTTTTTCCAGTTCCTTGCTTCAGAAGAAATTGTTAATTATTCTGACATTTTCAAACCTTGCCAAAATATTATTTGAGATTTTCGTCGAATTGAAGATAATTTTGTGTGCTACAAAATGATATAGTGATGTTGTTTTTCGAAAGGAAGTGTTTGTAACCTAAACTGTACAAAGAAACATTGACTATTAAGGATACAGCTAGCTAAACGCAAAACTACAGGCACAACACCTTACACGGCAGAAGAAAATATCTTCACTCTTTCAGCGACTGGCGTCAAGGGATTTTATCGTCCCTTTGAATTCATCGCCCAGTTGGTCCAACTCCATAAAGTTAAAACAAGGACCAACGTTTTTGTTATTCGCGATTTTTGCAAAGCATTCTCATTTTGGCAACTTTTAATTAACACGGTCTTGCTGTGAAATTACTCAAAGTAACCGAATTGTAAATAATTTACCAGATCCACTTCGCTTAACAATTAAAACATGAAATTCCTTTAGCCGTAGTTCTAGCTTTGCAGTCAATTTGGTTTTATATACACTTGAAGTTAGAGTGTCGTCTGGCACGAATATTTCTTGATTGACCCTATGTCAGCGGGAGTGCATGCCCACGAGAAATATAGTTCTCGTGCACAGGCCTCTTCATGAAGGGGAGAGAAGAACCTAGGAACGAAGTTTCAGTTTGCGCGGGGAGAAAAATTGAATTTTTGTCAAGTGGCGACATCGGCCCTCAACTGAACAAACATGTAAACACAGC
>OX393566.1:26377926-26432926 GCA_947652115.1 Blastomussa wellsi | reverse complement strand
ATTTATTTTCAAATGAACACAGAGATGATGAAATTGAAGCAAAATAAAATGTCAGAAAACTTGTCATCAACTGATGTTTTTTGTGTATCAGGTCTCACATTGCCCTCCAATAAGAAGACCGTGTTACGTCGACTGTGCATCTTCTATCTTTTCCAACGGAATAAACGATTAACCACCCAACGGGAGCGGAATGTTTGGCCGTTAAAACCACTCAAGAAAGACAAGAAACCATTGAAACGAGATATTGGAAAAATACTTCAAGAATTCTGATAATCATTTTTTGGAGTAATACACTTGACAATTTGTTCATATGACAAGGAAACAGTGCTTTTTGGTTATTCTTTTATAGAATTCGTTCAATCACCTCCCGAAACGGGGAACCCACCTCGCGTTTTCCGCGCGCAGGCAACCCGAGCGTGACCGGGATAAGGCCAGCGGAAACTAGAGAAACCTTATGCGCAACATTATTTATACGCATTCTAAAATGGCGGAAGATTTAAGTTTGGTTTTAGTAAACGTGAAGGTCTTCGCTTAGCAAATGCAGGCAAAGAAATGAAAAAATCTAAGTCACAGTCCAAGAGAAATACTTACAATCCCGATCCACAATTAATTCGCGAAGCGCAAAGGGTGCTGCGAGGAAGAATCTTCCATGGTGATGTTCCTACACAACAACATGGTTTGGAAGAGCAAAAGAGGTATGCACACCACCGGAGTGTTTATGACCCAGCCACATCTACATCCTTAAGTTGCAATTCCTGATAAGGAGAGTTCTTATGTGAAATAAAGTGACATAATTCCTACTGAATAAGTTAAGCTTGAATCACAAATCAGTGCTGTTTGTTAACTACATGACATAATCCCGTATAAGGCTTTTTACCATCACGGTAAAAAGCCATATAATTGCGGGACGTTACAAATCGATCAAAATCGAGATTCAAAAAAAAAATTACTGTCCTTCCTTTATAACACTGAAAACTTTACTTAAAACAACTGCGTAAAACTGGATGGTTAATGATAATGATAATGATACAGGGTAATGATGGAACTTGACAGTTGGTACAGTAGTTGGCCAACATGTTTTTTTCTGGAAGCCGTTCTTTATTTTTACCCAAAATTGTATTATTTAATTTGCCAATTTACCATGAAAAGTTTAGAGTTACTGCCTGGGCGCCCATAATGACTTTCACTTTCATTTATCACCAGAGAGTTGTTGGATCTTATCACAAGGTGTGCACAGTATGGAGAAAGCAATTCTGTTTTGTTGATTGGCCCAAGAGGAAGTGGAAAATCCCTGGTATGTTTTTGCCAGAATACATGTATATTGCCCTGTAAACATTTCTGTCAGCTGTAGTTTAACATGCGACCTTCATGTTTTAAAGAAATTTTTCCTGAAAATGTTATTCTTGTCTCTTGAAGTTACATAATTAAATGCCGCTGGTTACTTTACCTCCCTGTCCACCCCCCTAAGATGAGGGGCCTTGGGACTTCTAATCTGTTATGGACACATACTCTTTCAGTTGCTAATGCCTACCTAAAAAACATTTAAATCCCACACCTTTAATTTTGAAAGCCTTTGTGGATAACTTGACATTGCCAAGTCTTGCCTTTGAAAGGGAAACTGTTTCGTAATAACACCACATTTATCTTGTTGTGACAATGAAAGATATTGGCCGCGCTCTTTTTCTTGCAGCTTGTTAAAACTATTCTTGAAGATTTGTCAAAGACAGAAGGAGTGAAACAAAACATGTTGGAAGTGAATTTAAATGGTAGGGCAATGGTGAAAAGCACCACCTTGCTCATTTCATTGCTTTGTGTCCTGTTAAAAATTAGATGTTTAGTTACTGTAGAAGTAAACTAAGGGCGCTTATCATAAGTCAGAACTGGCGGCTGGCCGACCAGTACAATTAAAAATGAATATACCATTCTTTTGAGAGATTTATAAAACTTTCATCAGAAGACCTGGTAAGAAGAAGAAGACCGGGATTTGTTTACATTTCTGTTTTGAATTCGTTGAGACGTTACACTTCGGTAACTGCGTACATGAAGTTTTTGAGTCCGCCATTACGGGTCATTTCGTTTAGTAGTTCCCGATGAGCTAAAATGTCAGTTTGGAATATCGTTGAGGTTTGTCTACTCTTTATTATTGTTTTGCAAGGATATCAGATGTCAATAATGAAGAAAAAGGTGTGTTTTTACCCATAATTTTCATTTTGGCTTGTTTAATTTATTTCATCGTGTGAGGCTTGATAAACATCGCAGGCGGAGATTGTACAGTACGGACTGGAAATGGCCTTTAAGTTTTAAATAAATTGACTGATCTGGCCGAGCAGTTCTGGTCAATGACAGAATTCTCTTCCCAAATGGACCAGTCGGGCCGGCCAGTCCGGACTAATGGTAAGTGCCCTAAGACAAACAATGTAGCAGTTCCAGGAAAGCAACATGGATAAGATGGAATTGAAGTTCTTCTTTAACCCGTGATTGCAATGCATCTATTACATGACTTTAGACCAGTATCTAAAGCTGAGAATGTTATTTTTACGGATTCTTTGACAGGCCTTGTTCAAACTGATGACAGATCAGCATTATTAGAAATAACAAGACAACTACAACTAGAAAACACAGTTGGAGACAAAGTATTTGTAAGTATTGTCAATTGATTTAATTTTTCTTACAGTGAAACTTATCCTTTATATTTATTTGTTCTTATTTGTTGTTTAATTTGTTCACAAAGTAATGCATCACAATCTGTTCCCTGTCTGGTGCAGTATTGAATCCATGATGCAGTGATAGCAATGACCATTTTACGCTGTAGAATAGATTTCCATCCAGACAGACTAGGCAACTGGATGGATAATGTGCCCTTTAATATGAAGACAGACACCAGACGTACATTATTATCCATCTGCGGTATATGAAGTGCATTTCGTGGCTTGTTGCTCAAGATGCACTTTAAAATAATATATACTGCATTTAGGCAAATGATCTTGCCCCCATCATTTATACTAAAGGACACAATCATTATATCCATCCAGTTCCATTTTCCACCCAAACGGCCAATAATTATTCCCAAATACTTTTGTCCTTAGCAAAGGACAAAAGGTAAAAGTAAAGTCTGCTTTGAGCCTAGTGGCCCATTCTGGCAGAGACTATCTGGCTTCTGAAGCTTTAAGGGACTAAGAGTATTTCCGTCACAGAGTTACCCCCCCCCCCCAGCATTGTTTCGACAGAACCCATTCATAAACCTGGGTGGAGAGAGGTACTGTGAGAGTAAAGTGTCTTGCCCAAGAACACAATGTAGTCCCCCGACCAAGGCCCAAACTCGGAGTCCAGCACACTAACCATTAGGCCACAGCACCACCCACCGAAAAAAGTGGAGGAACATAATTATTTTTATTTGATTTTGAGTGCTTTAGTTGGTTAGAAAACATTTTGAATTCAAACAATTGTCTGCTGCTGGATTGTTTCAGTCCAAAATATCTCAAACAGGCTTTAACTCAGGGTGACTGAGCTGCAAAAAGTCATTCATTAAAAAATTGTTTTGTTTTTAGGGTTCCTTTGCTGAAAATCTTGCCTTTTTACTTGATTCCCTTAAGAGTGGTGAGTATACATTTTTACCATATTCCTATTGTAATTAAACAGTTGGAAAATTAAAAATATTCAATGAAAGTGTTTGGTAGTTACCCTTTTTTGCAGTTTTCATTTCTCTTTTTTATATTCTTTTCTTTATTTTGTACTCCCTTGCCAATGACAGATTAATTGACTCTGGAAGTTACATGTTATGCTCCTTTAATTGTATTCAATATGAGATTAATTTTCTGTATGTTTTCAAAGCTCTCACAACATGTTTGTTTGACATTATTGTGTTTTCTCAAGAATAAATAAGTGGGTTTTGTACCTGCAGGTGGGCAAGAAAGCCAGTCAATACTGTTTATTCTGGACGAGTTTGACCTGTTTGCAAACCACAAGAACCAGTCGCTGTTATACAATTTATTTGATGTGTCGCAGTCAGCCCAGACCCCGATATGTGTTATAGGACTTACTTGTAGACTGGTAAGAAGTGCCCCTGGATAGCTAGAGACCCCAGGCTATAAAAAATATAAATCTTAAATTCTTACTTGGCCCTGAGGCTTGGGGGGAATAAAACAGCAACAAAAAAGGATTTATTATTAATACTAATTAACAAGAACCAATTTTAAACAAAAATTTGTTAAGTACAGATTCCTTTTCTACAAAGAGACTGTTTTTTGGTAAACAGTGACAGAGTAGTGAGTTGCATCATCATCATCATCATCATCATACTTTATTTGGGCAGGTTACAAAATTGGCAAGACAAAAGTCCTGATGTGGACCTGCATAAGCTAACTATATTGAATAATTGTAAAAATACTAAATACCTAAAATTATGTCAATAATACCTAAAATTATTATACTTATTAAAATACCTAAAAATTATTAATACCTAAAAATATTTAAAATCTGAAAACCTAAAAGAAACACTACAAGGCAAGGAAAAAATGTTACACTTTCACTGAAAGGAGAATATGTTTCCTTGACTTTGGCTATCTCTTTTTGTCCTCAGGATGTTGTAGAACTCCTTGAAAAAAGGGTGAAGTCAAGATTCTCTCATAGACAGATTCATCTTTTTAACTCTGAGACATTTGAAGATTATTTGCAAGTAGTAAGGTGTTAGCTTCACGTTTATGTAAAATGTAGATTTCTAATCTAAAAGCTACTGTCAGTAAAAAGTGATTACTAGTTCCAAAGAATATTTAGCTCCTCCCTTAACTGAGAAGAAGGTCTGTATGTGATAATCTTGCCTGAGGCCAAGCTTGTCAAACTTTTTGGCTCTTCCATAATTAGTTTAACATGTCTAACAGAAAAACGATTTGTCTATTACATGTAATTACAGCGGACGTCATATAAAGTTCACAGAAGGAAATATACTACTGACAGTTGACTGATATTTAAGGAATAGACCACAAGTTTCTATGGTTTATAAGCTGATAAACCACGCGGGATGTTGGCAGAACACGAGAAGAATCTCGAATTCTTCGAGTGTTCTTCCAACACCCCAAGTGGTTTATTAAACCATAGAAACATGTGGTCTATTGCTTTTATATAATAATTCAGAAGACGCGCGATTTTTCCATGAGTTTACTGGCACAATAAACCATAGCTGATTGACCAATCAAAGTGTGCACATTGATTTGGTTATTATATAAACCACCAATATACCACTGAGGCATATCAGTTGAGGTGTCGGTTGAGTGCCCACCGAGTATACTGACTGACATGACAAATGAACATTGGTCGCCACATGGTTGGGAGTATCAACGGATTATTAACCGATATATCGGCCAACATAGAAAATGATGTGTCAACCGACATAGCGAGGATATATCGAGGTGCACTGGACCAATACAAAATTGATAATCGGCTGACATTCGACCAACATATCGGCTGATACTCGGCTGGCATTTGACCAATATATCGACTGATACTTGACTGATACTGTCGGTCGACACTTGGCCGGGGGTGCGTTAAGTAGACATGATCCGTTACTTCTACTTTTGATTTGTGTTGCGGTTTACAGAACATTCATGTGACCTGAATAGTACCTTTCCTTTTGAATTATTAATGAATTTTGCAACCACAGTTTTACCACTCCAGTGATTTTGATAGTAATGAGGTGACTGTATTAACAAGGTGGCTGTAAAGCCATAAGTTACAGTGTAAAGCAAAAAGCAGGCAAATCATTTTTCAAGCCCACTGCCAGATTTCTCTCTTGCAAGGAGAAAATTGATCCAATCATTATTATTTAGTTATTAAGCGTTAATTTACGTTATCAAAGCAGGATTTTTCTTCCTTCTGTATCAAAAACAGTTCAAAGCACCAATGCCTCTCAAATATTTCAGGTCTATTTTGACATTGCCATCCAACTTCCAGAATAGACAGTTTGTGCAAGCCTGGAGTTCTTACATCACAGTAAGTGTTGTGAGATAATTATAATTTGTTCTTGTCACTGGCCAATCAAACACAGTACCTTTTTCTTTAGGTTCAATGCACATCAAAGCTGAAATTTAAGGTTCTTTCACAACAATCAGAAAAAGAAAAAACCTAAAAGTATCCAGTAGAAATTTAGTTTGCTGGTAGCTAGTCTTCATGTGCTGTACTTTGTTACTCAAATATCGGCATTGTGTGTATAGGAGTTGCTAGAAGATGCTGAAGCTCAGGCTGTTCTAAAGACACAATTCAACATGACGAAAGATGTTAGAAGCTTGCATCGTTTACTGGTAAGACTGCAAACTCTCAATAGGGTCAGGTGTACAACTTGGAAACAGAAAACTACTCGAAAATCTTGGCAAATTTTACTACAATGGATTAGCATCCCATCTGTCTACAAGTCAGCATTTGTCGTAAAGATTGGAAGAGCTGGATGTCGACCTGTAAGGGGAGGGGGAGACCCCGCTTCCATAAAAGGGATGTAGGGATGCTTGTCTTCTAGGGAGGGGGTGTAAATTCTTACTTTAGGCTGTTCAGAGTAGAATGACAATTATAATATTATTTTTAGGGTTGCCCATAGAGAAGTACACAATGCTGTCATACTGTGTGCTGTCATACCACTCCCAGATTGGTCTCCTTTTATAGGGACAATTAATTCACACAGATTCTGCCAACTCCAGAGCTGACTGGGAGGCATGGTGGCGTAACGGTTATTGCACTGGATTCCAGCTAGGATGGTTCAGTTTTGAGCCCTGCTCATGGGGCACTACATTGTGTTCCTGGGCAAGACCTTTTTACTTTCATAGTGCCTCTTTTCACCAGCTACCATTAAATTTAATTTAGGGTAACCCTGCAACTGACTGGCATCCCATCCAGGGGAAAGTAGAAGTCACTTCACGCTAAGGAACAGGGAACGAGGGTGGCGCAGTGGTGAGAGGGCTCGTCTCCCACCAGTGTGGCCCGGGTTTGATTCTGGCTTATTGCCATATGTGGGTTGAGTTTGTTGTTGGTTCTCTCCTTGCTCTGATGGTTTTTCTCTGGGTTCTCTTGTTTTCCTGTCTTCTCAAAAAACCAACATTTCCAAATTCCAAGACTGTGGCTTCCTCTCTAAATATCATTATTTATATATTTATTTAGGAACCTGGGATACGCTCTAGTGTGATATTAGATTCATACACAGACTTAACCTTTTACCTTTACTCCTGAGGTGACTTACAACATAAGCTGTTATTAAATTTTATATTGCAGGCTTTTCCCATTTGCAACCTTTCTCAGGATCATCACTTCATAGAACCCAAGGACTTGGTGGATGCACAGACAAAACTTGGTGTGGACTGCAAGGCAGCAATGTTATGTGGTACCGTACTGCAATTTTTTTCTGTGCAGTTTAATTTTGCCATTAAAGTATATAACTCTTTCAAAGGTTAGCCAAGCCATTCATATGAGACCTTGCGGCAGCTGCTACCAGACCCCTTGTTTTCAGTTTGGGGGATCAAACACTGGAAAAGTGCAATAGTCTGCTGTGAAAATGCCATATCATCATTCTTGTTGCTTGTGAGCTGTCCTCACACAATAAGGACAAGATGCATGCCAATAAATAAATAATAAAAAACAGTACCCCTAGCCCAACTGTTTCTTACACTGAGGACCAATAGAATTGCAAGCTTATGAGAGCTGCTTCACAACATCAAACAAGATAAGAAGTTGCGACTCTTTCATTATTTATTGTTGTGTTATTCTGTCATAATTTTTGATGGTGTCTAATTTATTTTGATGTTATTGTAACAGGGATGGATTACTGTGTGATTGTATGTAAACCAAAATTTACAGATGATTTCAGCACCGTTGTTTCTCTTGTTGCATTCAGGTATTTCTGTCCTAGAGCTGTGCCTAGTCATTGCTATGAAGCACCTGGTTACAATATATGATGGAGAACCTTTCAACTTCGAAATGGTATACAAAGGTATTTAGTAGCTTTTATCCAAAAAATAGAAAAATGGAATGTATGTTAATGTAGCATGGTTTAAACACAAAGGAAATTTTGAAAAAAAATTCAAAGGTCATAGTTCAAATAAACTTTCAATTCATTGTCATCTGTCCTAAAACAAACTTCTTAAATAAATAACATGAAAACTCTGACTATTAGTTATTCAAGCTGTGCTCTCTTTCAGATACCCTTCTCTATAAAGCTGTCCCATCTAATAGTTGAAATTTGTAATAACTGCTTTTGCTCTTTTTAGTATGAATATACGTAAACTGCATTTCCTCATTGGTTGTAAAGTAATTTTGCTTGAAGCTATGAAAGGAATTATAATTAATAATTTGGCAACTTTTTTATTTGTCTGCAGAATATCAAAAATTTGCCCAGAAGAAAGGATTTACTGTACAGTCGTTTGAAAAGCCTGTTGTTTTAAAGGTAGTCCTTTAACACTCTGGCTCTAGGCCTGACAAGGACAGATAGTCCCAGAATTTCACATCTCACGTAATAGGCCTTAATAATTAATTTGCAAATTTTGTAATCAAGTGTTTTACGTTTTGTAGCCGTGTACTCATGTTGATCCATTGTCTTTTCTGTTCTCTTTCAGGCCTTCGAACACCTAACAGCTTTGGAATTTGTAAAGTCAATTGACAGTCTAGCAAAAAATACCCCAAAAGAATACAGACTGGTCACTTTGTTAGTTGATCCATTGCAAATAAACAATGCACTTCAGAGGTACCCAGATTGTCCAACAGAAGTCAAGCAATGGGCAACGAGTGCTATTGTATAAACTGTTGTGACACGTATATTTGTTGTCAATGATAAATTATAGGAATAACACAAGTTATACATTGTAAAAGTGATTTTTGTCTTAGATATGTTTTGTCAGACTGGGTGTATTTTTGTAGCTATCAATAAATGTTATGACTAATTTGTAATTTTCTGTGTCTCATTGTCCTTTCAGGCTCTTGTGGTTTTTTCATCTCGGTAAACCAAAGCAATTTCTACCCTTGCTTCCACCCCTATGATATGAAGTCAAAGGTCTAAATTGAAAACTAAGGCAGCCTAGAGTTTATGGGAATTTGATAATACTTTTGATAGCTCAAAAGGAATTTTTGTAATTATGTGAACTAGTTTTGGTGCACTAAATCAGCTGAATTGTGCAAACTGTAATGATTTTTGCTTCTACTTACACACCCCTCACCTGACATGCCAGCTCCTTATACCCAACATACATACTTGTATATATACTAGTTAAGCAACACTCTTGAGTGGTATTCCATGCAGGAATACCCCAAGTATCAGAAGTAACAAGTGGGATATTCGATTTTATTAAAAACAAGCTATGGTATATTGCATTTCCTGAGTTTTCCTGAGCTCATATACCATTGACCTACAAAAAGGGTATGTGTACGCGTAAAAGAATGCATTTTTTGCAACGTTTGTACAGTATTTTTTTTGCGTTTTTGATAAAACAATTATTCCACTCGTGCTTGTTGGATATGCGCTATGCATGCTATGCGCCTCGTTGGATATCTGCCATCTCATATCCAACACGCGCTCGTGGTCGTATGCAACGAGAACAAGAACGTGTTATATCATGAGGTAGAAAATACATGTGCTAAATTTTACCAGGAATAAGATTGCAGTATCCGATGGAGAGGTTAGGTGTAATACCACTGAATACACAATGGATTTCCTATATTCTGATTGGCTGAATTTTCTGTGACATGGTGTAGTGAGTATGGAATAGACAGTGCCCTGGTGGGTCTCAGGCCAATTTTGTTGTTGAGAGATGCTGGAGAAGGAATATGGTCCATTCATTTACACTCTTTTCTTTTTATAAGAATATTGTTTTTCCGGCCCAGGCTGAATATTCCTATTTTTCTGCCGATTTTAGGCTAAAAATATTCTTATGAATATTCTTAGATTAAGAATTTACAGTTTAGTTCATGTCTTTTGTGCTGCATACCTTACATATGTATTACAGTACCATTCATAGACCGGTCCCTTGCATTGACCAATGGCTGTAGTGTAGGTTTTTGTCGTTTAAAGCTAGTTTTTCCGTTTAGAGAAAGAAAATTGTATTGTATTTGCACATTTTCAACACAAAATTATTTTCTTTCCAAAATCTCAGCCTTGGGATTATTCTTAAAGTATTCTTAAAATTTCACAAATTTCAGCCTCGATATTCTTATAAAATATATTCTTATAAAAAAGAAAGAGTGTAGTCTAACAAAAGATCACCCTTGTACATTTTTTTAAATCTGCCATACATTTTAGATACATGGATAAAACGGGAAATTGTGCATATAGCTTGATAAAATTTTGGTTTGGAAGAATTAAGCAAGAAATTAGCCCGGTTGGCAGGAAGAGAAGATGTCATCTCCAACCACACCCCCTACATAAAACCGGGCGGAGAGCAAAGTTATCTGTTCGTTATCGTCGGTTTTATAGAAAATCCGCTCAAACCGTTTGGTTTTCAGGTCACTTTTATGAGTCACTCGATTCGTGCCACCATCATTGGTACCATACACAAACAACGCGTTACAAGTATGTCAAATTATACATTGAACAAATAAAACTAATTTGATTATGTAAGTGTGAAAAGTTTCTAACACTTTCCGCTTTCAAGTATTATTTCCAAATTATGTCTAACCTAATACGTGGTAAATAATTATTGCCTGAGAAAAGAATGAAAATTACTGAAAGTTTGAGAACTTTCGCTTTTCTCGTCCACCATGTTGTTATGATGGGGGGTGATTACTGACCCAATCTATTGCATCGTCCAGGCTCAGATAAACATTTAGCCAATCAAAATCGAGAAATGCGCTCGCGCGAACCAATCAGATCGTTGCGCGGGAAACACCAACCAATCACCGGTGCAACAAACAAGCGGGAACTTGTGCAGTCTGTTTGCTTGAGATGTAAGAAATATATGTGCTTGGACTTTCTGTCCTTTATGACTAGAAGTCTGTGGAAAAGTGTGCAATTTTTCTCGCTCCCGCATGGAAGCTTTTCAAAGGCTCGAGAAAATTGGAGAAGGAACATATGGAGTTGTATATAAAGCAAAGGACACGGAGACAGGACGAACGGTTGCGCTGAAAAAGATTCGCCTAGATACGTGAGTGTATAAATTCATTCTGAGCTTCACGCGAGTTTACGGTGGTGTCACCTTTGGTATAAGAGTATTGAAACAAAATGTTGTTGTAAATTCTGTAAGGAAATTAACAAAGAATCTATCGAAAAAGTTTTATTATTTAGTTTGCCTCGCGGAAAATAGCGAAGAGGGAACGTGAAAGCTTCCTATCGCCAGCCGCTGGTACTACTATATACGTAAAGCTGTAAATTTGTTTGCCCGGCCGTACGTAGGCTAGTCTCCAATTGCGTTACCTTGTATTTTTCAGGGAATCCGAAGGCGTCCCAAGTACAGCAATAAGAGAAATATCTTTACTCAAAGAACTTAATCACCCTAATGTAGTTAGGTAAGTAAATAAATATCTGTTGGCCTCGAGCTCTGCAGCGTAATGGCTTCCTATATCTATGGACGACAGTAATCGCATTTGTGACATTTGTGGCAGCAAATTCCTACCGTTCTTACATTTTCTGACTAAAGGCTGTCGCTTTAATGATGCGAAGAAAAGCTCGTGTCTCAAAGAGGCGATTAAAGAAATGTTGGGAGGAATTTTGGCTTTAGAACTTGATATAAAGCTTCCATGCATACGAGCAGTATTAAAATATGGACAGTTTGAGCGACATTACAGGGTGAAATGTTTCCCAAAAAGTGTAGGGTTGTATTTTTACCTCCTTAGCCATTAACAAGCAACCAAATTCCTTACGCAGTAACCTGAAAATCACAGTGCATCGTAAACAAATTAATTCAAATGCTTTCTTTTGCTCCGAGTTAATTTGATTAGCAAGGTGTTCATTTCAATGTTCTCGCGACATTCAAACTGTTTCCCATCGGCATATCTGAGCTATTTTGTTTCCAGAGATTAAAGCCAGGAGTTTTGACGTTCAAACTAAAATGCTAATAATCCCGAGAGAAATGATTTTGAGAATATTATGCCGAGGTTTGATGGTCATTAGCTCTCGCTCGAGCTCGAGGTTGTTCGTTTCACAGGAATTTCTGTAGATTGCGCCTTTGAATCTTGCGCAACTAAACTACAACGGTGTTAAGTCTTTGTAGTATTTTCTGAGTTGCGGCATATTCGAGATGACTGAAAACTAAATTTACTTTGCCACCTATTAAACCCACGTGTTGACGAAAATGACAATAATGGATTTGGTGGCGTTCTGTGCTTTTAACTACCTCGCTTTTTATGTGAAAACAGTTTATAGGACCCTAAAGTTTGATGTGTGGCTGGATATTTTAACGTTATTTCATGGGCAACTTATTTAAGTCAAGACTGAAAAATCTGTTTACAGACCATTAAGACCTTTTATCTAAAATAAAATATTAACCAAGTTTTTTGGACCACAAGGAGTATGTGCTGATTTATGATAGGTGCGAGGACATCTGAAGAACTTTGCTTTTTGCTTTTACAGATTGCTTGATGTGGTTCCTAGTGATAAAAAGCTATTCCTTGTATTTGAGTACTTGGATAAAGATCTTAAAAAGTATATGGACTCGGCACCTGCTGGTGGAATTTCTTTGTCTCTAGTTAAGGTAATTTTATTTTATTGTTTTAGATTTCCCACACCGGAAAGTCTGCTTTGTTTGGTCTTAGGAATCAGCAAATCAGCGCTTGAGGGAAATTAGCACACACTACAAGAGACTATCCCACTTTCTGCTTGCTACTTCCCATAGATGGGATCCCGGGTTGTCAGCAGGTTTTTGAGTAGGAGGGTCCATCCAAAAAGTAGGCGGCTATTTCCATTTTATTTCTCCAATATCACACTCAGAACTGACCTACTAACATTTGGACTAGCCGGCGCAGTATTCGGAATAGCCAGCGAAATGCACCGGTTGCCAGCTAATTTTGACAAGCCTGAGGATCAATTGCAGGTTATTCCCAGCATCGACTGCAGAGTGGAGAGAGGAACCTGTTGTGATAGTAAATGTCTTGCCTGAGAATATGAAATGATTTCCTCAGACCACTTGATCACTAGCCCAACAGGCTGACCAGCAAGCAACTGCATTTTGTACTTGGAAATCAACCGTTATGGTTGTTCTAGTGTGAATTATGCTATCCACCAGATAAACCACTATCCAGTAGATAGTTTAGTTTCTTGTGTCAACACTCCTCAATTGGATGGCAAATTGGCCAGGGGAATGCATTGTCCACCCTTAATTTTGAACAACTGGTCCAGATGGCCCCTATTGATTTCAGTCTGCTAAGTTATTTCTGCAAATATAAATCCTAGTGTTTAGAGAGTTGTAAGTTTGGAAAAACATTTGTTGACTGCTTGGCAGCTACATTCTCAGTTCTTACTAGTAGCATTAATATTACTGACCTTTTTGCACTTTTCTCTTTTCTTACTCTGCAGAGCTACCTTTACCAGTTGTTAAGTGGCATAGCATTCTGTCACTCCCATCGAATCTTACACAGAGATCTAAAACCACAAAATCTCCTTATAGACTCTCGTGGGTCTATAAAACTTGCAGATTTTGGTTTAGCTAGAGCTTTTGGAGTTCCTGTAAGGTCTTACACACATGAAGTCGTAACTCTATGGTACAGAGCACCAGAAATTCTCTTGGGCTGTCGGTATTATTCAACGCCAGTAGATGTATGGAGTATTGGTTGTATATTTGCGGAAATGGTAAGGAGATGCATTTTTATAGAGTTGCAATATATTCCACTAAGTTTTGGTTCTTTTCAGCAATACTGTCTTGCTTTGCTCCTTTCACTGGTAATCTTTTATTTACCATGCACAGATAACCAGAAGAGCACTTTTTCCAGGGGACTCTGAAATTGACCAGCTATTTAGAATTTTTAGGTAAGAAGTTTCTCGGCAAGTTATCTTAATTATAGTTGATGAGGCCCAACAAGTCTCATCGACCCAAGGGTAAATTATGTGTGGAGGTTTGATTGCATGGTAGAAGGCTAATGTGAAGTAACCCCTGGCTACGTGTCCCTTGGCGTCTGTGAAGACCCCTGGCTATGTCCCTCTTGGCTACTGTGAAGTACCCTGGCTACTTCTCCCTTGGCTAGTGCGAAGTACTTCTGGCTACTGTCCTCAACCTGTTGTCGACCCTGCAGCATTAGCACAATTATGGGCACAACACAGGTTGCTCCAGCAATTTTTGCAGTGTCTGAGGTTGTCCAAAAATTTTGTCAGGGTGAAACAAAGACCTTGCACCAAAGAGCACAACACCAAGACTGTGACCAGGCATAAACTCGCATCCTCTGGATCTTGACCTGCAAATGACAGTTGGGTATAGCTCTTGCAGCGTCTCAAATAACTGGCTTCCTCTCCTTTAAGAGGACAACAACAAGCAACAGCAGCAGTGTCCCTTAGTCCCCCAAACAATAACAACTGCTACACTAGCAGACCAGTAGAGTTACGAACGTGTGAGAGCCAGAAGTATAAGGTATAGGAAGTGGGTGTTTCAGACCCCCTGTCCCTATCATTACTGACAAAGGATGCCCCTCCCCCCCAAGGGTTAAAGGGACACTATCACGAGTATAACTTCAAAAATTCAACAGCCAAAAAAATGTGTTTACTCCAATGGAAACCAACAAACAGTGGTCAAGTTTTGTTAAAATTGCTATGCCAGTGCACTGAAGCTACATATGGAGTAAAATCATTATGATAAGATTTGGAAAAATTGAATGATGAAAACTATTCACGGTCACCCTTTTCCAAAAGCAATTTGCTTGATATCCATCTCTTTATGTTCTAGGAGCATTTTGTGTATGGGTGAAATAGCCTCATCATAATAATATAATTGTGCCCATTTTACTAAAAATGCTGAAAAATGCCTGTGACAGTGTCGCTTTAACAAGATTAATGCGAGGAGAAACAACATGCTTTTGCATTTTTTCAAAGAACATTAGGGACTCCAGATGAAAGGTTATGGCCAGGTGTATCTGAGCTTCCTGATTATAAAAGTTCTTTTCCAAAGTGGCCAGTACAAAATCTTCTACAAGTTATTCCTGCACTTAGCCAACCAGGTGCCGACCTATTACAAGTAAGGAACAATCTGTTAGCTAACACTGAAGTAATTAAGGAAACACCATTGCAACCAGCATCAGCTGTCCGTCTTTAAACTATGTGTAGGGGCCAACACATGTTGCCTGCCTCATAGACATGTCCATCTTGCAGATTTGTCTGTTGAGACTAGAGAGTTTTGACTGTATTTTAAAATTACTTTTGGGAGATTGCTTTCCCCTTACACAGGCAAGTCTTTAACAGAGGAAAAAACTAATAACTGAAATGTTGATGCTTGTAGTTTACATATCATTGCCTGAAAATATTTCCATCTAATCAGTCCAGGGGTGCAAAAGTTATCTCCTGGTTGTAAAAAGTTTAAGAGGGCATCCAACATTTTCTATACTGACTCCACCCTCCTTTTAGGGTCTGAGAACAAGCAGAAAAGGTGCATCTCGGTGTTATTCAACTGAATACTTCCAAATTTGCGTAAAAACTCTTAATTAATTACTCTGCCGTGGTTACTACAAAGCAATGAATATTTTCTCCAAAAACTGGGGGAACCATCTGTTTGCTAAAATAGCATACAGAATTATTAATTTCAACTTAAGTTTAACCTCTTGACTCTCCAGTTAGAACAACCATGTAAATGACTTATTTTTCGAGTTAATTAATACATGCTTTTATTTATTCTTCTTGTACAGCAAATGCTCATTTATGAACCAACCAGTCGAATATCTGCAAGAAATGCACTTAGCCATCAGTTCTTTGATAACGACGTCAGAAGAAGCATTCCCAAGCCTTGAACCCTTAAAATATTATGGTGGAGCAGATAGCAGCTTGCAAGAACACTCATTTTTAAAAAAACTGTTTAACTATTAAAGTACTGTTTTTCCAGGCTATAATAATTATATGGTGTTAAAAACACATTAAAAAATATCTCTCCGGTGCTATCATCAATCGGGGAAACTAAATAAAGCTATAGTTTCTGGCATTCGACAAGATTTCCATACATTCATTGTATCACTGGCTATCATTGAGTTTCTCTATGAAACAAATTTATGGCTAAAAGATCATTTTAAAATTGTATTATGTACATAATGCAGACACGCTCTTCTCTTTTTGGATAAGAACTATTACAAGAAAGATACTCAAAACTCCATTTATTTTGAGTGATTTATTTTTATGCCACTTTGGGCACTTCATCCATCTAATTTACTATCACTTTTTGTGAAATTAAAAAGCTAGCCTTGATATATAATGTAAATAGTCGGGTGTTTCATTGTATTGTAGATACAATTCTTACAAAAACAGCAATTACAAACTTTTGTATTAATTTATTTAATTTGAAAACTGCTGAATAAAAGTGGGAAAATGTAACAAATGCAACAGAAATAAAAGTATATTACATACATTTGAGAGAAACAAAACTGTTGTCCATTCTTTTAATTTTGTCTAGTGACCTACAGCCAACCCCAGTTTCTGTAGCTGAATTAATATAGGGGTGGTGATGGGAGATAGAAAATAATTATGGGCCTTAGAACATGTTATCTGATCACAAAATTTCAGAAGTCTTTGCAAGTCTCTGACTTTGCTCCAAGGTATAAACTGAAAGTATATTTTTTCTTCTTTTTTGTTATGACCCATGCACCACTGGGGGCTATAAGGAATGATGATTCACTGGGGTGGCTCATGGTCAACAAACCCCCTGCCTTTTTGCACTGGGTAAACCAAAATAACCATGAAATGGTGATGGTAAACAGGACTGCAAAATGCCAAGACTGGTATACATTTTTCTGCAAGCCTGAGACAAGAAATGGTCCATGAAACAGCTTCATAAAAATTTGAGACAAACTTTACAAAACTTCTGCCAAGAACCATACTTTTTTGAAGAACCATTTGCCACCCCTAAATTAAAATTCAGTCAATTCCCTACTGCGATAACAAAAGCATAAAACCCGTCACATCTCCAGGCTGATGCAAAAACTCTTTGATCAAGAATTACACAAGACTACTAAATAAATTTGTTTTATTTGTTGTGTAACACTTGGCATTTGACAATATTCTAGTCGACACTAAACAATAAAAATTTCCCACCAAGACTTCTCAATCTATTTAACTTTCCCACATGCTTGGGTTCTCAACTTTTGAATTCTAGTCTCCTCCTAATGAACTGAAGACACTACAAACTTTAAGGTTCCATTTGGTATCTATTACAGACATCTCATTTTTCAATTTTTTATGAAATAGGTCTATACCATACAGTATTTACTTCGTTGAGCGTTGCAGAGCTCATTAAAGTTTTTTGTTTCAGTTGCAGGCCTAAGAGGCCAAAATCGTTTCCACCTGCACCAAGAATTGAGACCTGGGCTAGATTGAAAGCCTGTCAAATCTGGTTGGTTTTGAAAACTTGGTCATTTCATCTATAATCTGCCGTCTAAGTCTTAATGTCCTCAAAACTAAGTGTCTGTTTACAGGTACAAGGCACAAAATCTCCTTGCTCCCTAGTGAACCTCACATATGCCTTGATGGGCATTCAATTGA
The DNA here is from genome assembly GCA_947652115.1 of Blastomussa wellsi. Classification (NCBI taxonomy): domain Eukaryota; kingdom Metazoa; phylum Cnidaria; class Anthozoa; order Scleractinia; family Plerogyridae; genus Blastomussa; species Blastomussa wellsi. The sequence continues at coordinate 26,415,306 of OX393566.1, read as the reverse complement.
ACGAGTCAATAATTACAAATGCCTAGGCGTTCAGGTTGATGAAACACTCTCGTGGGAAGCTCACATCTCCGAAGTCGTCGGTAAGGTTGCTAAAGTACTTGCTGCCCTGAGGAGACTAAGACCGATATGTCCCCAGAGTACCCTAGTCACAATTTACAAGTCACTGATTCTTCCGCATCTCGATTATTGCAGCGCTGTCTGGGGCTGCATCGGTAATGGCCTCAGCCAAAAACTAGAGAAACTACAAAACAGGGCTGCACGCATAATAACAGGTTCTAGTTGGGATACCAGATCTGCCCAGATTCTTCATGCCCTTAAATGGAATAGCCTCGCTGACAGACGTGAAAAACAACTGAAATCTTTAATGTTCAAAACTGTAAATAACCTTGTACCCGAATACCTGTCTGATAAATTCGCCAGCGTTAATACCATCCACAGACATAATCTTCGAGGTGCGCAACATAACCTGTTTATTCCGCGTCCGAACACTGAGGCCCTCAAAAAGAGTTTTCGTTATAGGGGCGCAGTAACATGGAACAGTCTGTCAGCGGAGGCTAAGCAGGCCACTACTTTAGATAGTTTTTATTCCGCTATTGTACATTAGTAATTTCTTAACTTAGTTTAGCACTTAGTTTTTATGTACTAGGTTTAATGCGCACGGCTCTTTAGAAGACCACTTTTTAGTGATAAGGATCCCGTGGATAAATAAAGTTTATTATTATTATTATTATGCACATGCACAATCACACTGGTACCATGATTTCCTGGTTCCAGTTTTTGAATTACCCACTGGATATGGGTGACTGGGCTCCGGGAATAAGATTGCTGCACCCCTTATTTGAGGGCAATGCTCTTTAAAAGATCACATTTGTAAATCATTATGATTACAAGCAAATGTCAACAACACACGACCATTTTGAACTTAAAACGTGGTAAACCAGGAGAATAACTAAAGTTCTGAGGCTGGTTTAGATTAAGCTGTATCCTACTTTTTCTTTAGTTTGACTCCACACAATTCAATCTGATGCTTCAATTAATCTTTGCATTGTTGTGAATGAATGCAGTGCATATTTGATGGCTTTGCTCTTTAATATTTCTGCTATTATATGCAGAACTTATTAGGGAGCAGGGGTCTTATTCATGCAAATATGGTAGTCTGATTTTAACAGCTGTTGCTTTTAGGGCTTGATATGAGGAAATTTAATAATGTTTGGCTCTTGGTCATGTAGCTGTTAAGTTAAGCACAGTAAAATCCATGCAAAGTATTACACATCCAAGCTTTTCGGCTCCTAACTTCCAGGTAATGTAAATATAAAAAATAGGGATATACAATAAACAGCAAAATTGAGTAAATATGTTTGTTAGTTGTGCTGGAGTCCTCAGAAGGGTGCTCTTGTTGTCTACATGCCCTCCTCATGATCCATTTTCCTTTAAGTACCAGTATGCATACTTATTACTGAGAATAGATGTGTGTCTAACATGTCCTTTAGACAGAAATCAAAACAATTAAATTTTTTATTAACAAAGCTGGTCAATTTTGTGTATATGTGTAGTCTCAAATTGGCATAGTTGTTTTACACGGTTAAATAATATTTTTATGCATGTAAAAGAGAAGTGATAAATAGTGTGCAACTCTATGGTCAGTGGTAAAAACTTTACTATGTGTTGATATTTCTTAAGCAAAATATAATTAGATAGAATGTAGATGAGGTTTTAATGTCAAGCATATAATGGGGTTCTGCGTAGTTCAATCCAATTCACTTTTTTTAAACAAAATAACTCCCTCAATTCAACCTAGTTTTTGCTAAAAAAAAGTATCTCAAGAAGTAACTGTTCAATCTGAAAAGTTAATGAATATTTTTTTTAGAACAAGCTCTTGTTATTCTCTAAGTAGCATATGTTAATTTTTTTTAGTTATCTAAATGTTCTCTAAAATTATTATTTTGAGATTCCATAACAAAAATAATTTACTTGTAACTTAATAAGGCCTGATTCAGTTACAACAAGCTTGTTACTCTGGTATTGCAGTGAAATGTGGTCCATTTTTAGTGTAAAATGTTGATGTGAAAGTTGTAATTTCAATCTATCAACAAACGTTCTCAAGCTTAATACTGGACACAAACGTAATAAAAACTAATACATCTTCAGTTTTCAACTGATGAAAATTTAAGTGTTGTATACTTCAGCTTGGCCAAAAATGAGCTCTGTTTAAGTGCTGCTTTTCATAAGAATAAAAACCTGAGATACCTGTCATTATCGATATACACTACTGCTATCTGGAACAATAGCGGGCAGCAAAGCAAGTCAGTCTACTAGATTACTGGATTGTTGAAGGACTGGCAGCGGCTGACTGTTTCCACTTCTTTCAACAATAGACTGTGATAAAATCAGTGTTTTAACCAAACTCTGATGATCTTTATACAGTAGTCATAGTCAAGCCTGGACTAGATGATCTCTCGGTCCAGGGATTTGTTTGTACGACAGGCGGGGCACTTGATGCAGAGCTACAAACACCTGACAAGCTCTGTGAGTGAGACATGGGATAGTTTTGAAGGATTGTCTGCACAGAGTTAACTGTCTGACTGGTGGCTAGGCCGTCAGGGTAGTCCTTCAACAGCTCAGAAAAACGTTCCTTGACACAAAGCGCAGAGAGACGTGCATCACCATCCTGGTCCCAACAGTCTTCTATTGTCTCCTTCAATGTTCTCAATCCCTTGGAAAAGCAAACAAAAACAATTTACTCATGGATTAGGCGAGAGCATGCAGGAGGTATGGTGTGTTGTTTCTGTGGGCAAGACAATCTCAGTGTCTCTCCACCCAGGAGTATAAATGGGTAACAGCAAATTTAACGCTGGGGGTAACCTTGCAATGGACAAGCATCCCACAGTTCACGCTACTCCTAGCTGCTTCGTGCTACGAAATCAGGAATAAACACTGGTCTGATTGCCGACTAGGCTCTTACTGTATGTGCACAGACTTAACCTTTGCCTTAGTCTCAAGCTTAAAAGCACTGAACTATAATTCTGCAACAGCCATTTTCCCCAAACAGTTTACCAGTACCTCAGAATTAATTAAAAGCAAAAAAGAAAAACATTCCCATTTAGCAGTTTTCTTGTCCTAGGGTTCTTATGCTCAGCTTACATTGTTTTAGAAAAAACTCTACAAGCACAGGGAAAACAACAGAATGACACCAGAATACAATCGCACAAGCAGGGCGGCCAATAAATTATTGATTCCTGTGAAAGGACATGTGTCTGACTACATGTGTAAGTCATCATTTTGATCAGAGAAAAGTATAGTGGGGTCAGACATCGTATCCAGAACTCCTTGATATATTGTTTACACAAAACATTGGTGCTTGCATTGGAAGGCGTAAAAAATTGACCCGGCAGACATTCTTTCCGACCACAGTTCACACTGCATCACACACAAGATTTGGTTGGCCATTGCCCAATGTCAGACTGTTATTTACATCCCTGTACAAGTACATGTAGGCATAAGGAAGTTTCCAAGAAAACAATGAAATCACTTACAGGATGGTTGTGTTTCCACACATCTGGAAAGCCTGGCCTCATTTTCTGTCGGGCAACAAACTCTTGCATATCTTGACTGGTTATGGATTCTCCAAGTTCAGCCTCAAAAGGTGGTTTATAATCTGGGACAGGCTGCCCTAATGGTAAAGAATAAAACCCATTCACACCTAAGTTACAGTGAGGAAGCAAGGAGTGGATTGGATGCTTAACAAATCCCCCCAGATCCACCAAAAAAATTTGCAAAAACATATTAAAATAGAAAGTATTGGCACACTTACGTCCATATATATCTGAACACCTCATTGCTATTTCCCAGAGCACCACAGACATGGCATAAACATCAATTTCTTTCAGTGATGCCTCACACTCTCGTAAATTCACAGCACCATCAAGGACTTCAGGAGCCATGTAACGCAAGGTTCCAACCTGTAACAAAACTCAGCTTAGCATTGATGAAGCTTTTATTAACTATAAAATAACTTAAATAATGTATCTAAATATCCTACCTCAGTAATGATGTCGTCAGTGGATTTTGTTGACCCTTTATCTGGCATTTTCATAGCAAAGCCAAAGTCTGACAGTACACAAGTAATATTTGGGCTGACCAGAACATTCTTACTGCTCAAATCACGGTGAACAAAGCACGGTTTTCCCTCATTGTCATCTATCACAAAAAAAATACAACAATAGAGATCACCCACAGCCCCGATAGAGCCATGTGGCACAAGCTTTTAAAATATTAAGTCAATTTGTATGAAATTTGAACACCAGATCTCTGAGAGATCTGCATTTTGGAAGCATAAAATCATACCCGCACCTATATCACACTTGATTAACCACCCCCTCATGTTTTTCAACTTTTGCCTGTTACTCTTTTATGGCCAAGTGAATATCAAGAACTGCGAATCAAGCTACCTTTTAGGGGTATACGCAGTAAATACAAGGAATAACTGGTATTTTTGAACATTTTTCTTTTTTTCATTTTGGAGACTCTTCGATCCAATCTGTAGCAACTTGTAAGTCTGTTGTGGTGATTTATGACATACCCAAAACAATACCTTTCATAACAAACCATCTGAAAGCAATGGTCACACAACACATCCCACAATATGGCCAAAACCTGTACCAGTACGTATGCACACAGCCTATTACCCGTGGAGTGACAGCCATGGACAGCTGTCTCAGCCTTGCTAAGCCTCATCAGCATGGCATAGCCAGGTGTAAGGGTCTCGTATAAAATCATGGACCCCACCATTTACTCCAGAGACGAACCCAAAGGTTGCTTTAAACCCCAATTCCCATACAATCCATATGGGAGCTGTGGCTGGGACTAAACAACAGTGAACCTTTCAACTGGTATATTACTTGTGGTCTCTACGGTTACCATGATTTTAGATAAAGAGAGTATTCCTCCAGGGCTTAACACATTGACTACAGTTTCCCATGGTCTGCCCTCTTATAGACCACTGAATGTTATAAAAATAAATTTAACAAAACTCAAGTGTGCAAGTGGTTTTACTGCAGGGGACTAGCTTTTAGTGTGACTCTTGACAATGTTTTGACCCAGTGCTCAAAACTGAAAATTCACAAGATATGCTTTCCTGCAAGAAACAGGCCATTTCCAAGTTCTCTTTGCCTCAGTGTCAAAACCAGGGGCAGATCTACATGTAGGGGGAGGGTGCAGGGGTACACATCCCCTCCTGAGATTACCTGTGACTTTCTAATATAACATCTAGTATTCTGCTTATGCTATCCATCAGTTACGTCATTCCTTAGTGGTGCACCCCTCCTAAGAAAAATGTTGGATCCACCCTCTGAAAGTGCGAAACCATTGTCATGAAAATGTGCTTTGCCTGCATCTTCATTCTCATGCAAAAAAAAGCTTACCGGTATTTCTCATATAAATAGTTTCGCACTTAGAATCGTTTTGAAACAGAAGGAAAAGGGAACTTGTAAATGGTCCATTGGTCGCTTGATCTCTACAACAGTTGTAATCCACATGCATTGTAATCAACATTTAACTAGTGGCCATGTTTTCAGTGGTTTTATCTGCAGTATTTTGATGTGGTATGGTATCTCCACGCCTGCAATTATATTTTAGTGATAACAAGGGGATGAAATCAGGGAGACGAAATCAATCCAATTAAAGCTAACTGAAGGAGTCGACTTCACTCTCACAATTTCTGATTACTCCTAGTATTTAATCTGTGAAAGCAATACATATAGCCTCCAGCTTACCATCATTATGTAAGTAAGCCAATCCTGCTGCCAATGAATGACTAAGAGTGCACATTTCTTGCCAGGAAACAGTATTACTCTTGAGAAATTGTACCAGTGAGCCATTGCTGTGATATTCCGTCACCAGAAGATATTCTGGTCCATAACTATTCTCTTTTTGAGATGCAAAGAAGAACTAAATGAAAACAACAGTGCAGTAAGATGACAAACCTAAAAGGAACTTGACATTTTTCTTTCTAGTTACGCTTACAGCTGCTGTATCAAATAAATCTGTTCCGCAACATACCAAATTTGCTAGTTATTTGTGGGCTTATTCTATGGCCCTTACGTTGGAGGAACGGTGGCCTAATTAATAGTTGGTGCACTCATCTCCAAATCGGGTGATCTGGGTTGAGCCCTGATCAGTTCTTGGGAAAGACACTTTACTCTCACAGTGCCTCTCTTCACCCAGGTGCATAAAATTACTGGCAAATTTAAGGCTGAAGGGTAACCCTGTGATAGACTAGCATCCCATCCAGGTGGGAGTAGAAATACTCCTTGTCACTTAACCCTACAGAAACTGGGGTCTTTCTGTGTGTACTATATGCACTATGATCATGAGTCACACTGTTTTACCTTCTTCAATTTTGGACAAAAAAGTAGCCGACCTTTCTAGGTGGAGTAAAGCAAAGTACCCAATGCTTTCCGTCGTCTATCGGTGCTTATTGAAAGCACTGACTACCCTTCAAAAAATGCGCAAAATCATGTTTCTTTGTTAATGGCCAATTCCCTCTTTGAGACTTGCGCCCAGGTAATCACCATAGTTGCATTCGACTTAGCCCACCAAGTCTTGAAGATGTTGTGCACCTGAGGAATACAACTGTGTACCATGCTTCCCTGTGTTCCAGTCTCATAGAGGGAATTGGTAGTCCTGGAATTTTTTGGCACTATGAGGCTAAGCCTGCTCAAGACTCACCTTCAAAATACTTGGATGTGACAAATGCCTCTCATAAACATCCCGCTCAGTTTCCCATGTGCCCCTGTGCTCTGGAGGAAATACTTTGACAGCTACAACCTCACCTTTAAGGTAGCATCGCCACACTAAACCATAACGACCTTGTCCTACCATCTTCTCAAAGTGCAGCCCACTAAGATCTAGTGGTAAGTCTGGCAACTCTCTCTCCTCAGCACCTGTAGCAGTGTACTTGGAAGTGTTGCTTTTTAGTTTGTACATGTACATGACAACTATTGCCATTACCACAGCAAGAACAGCAAAAATGGCACAAGCAACCACAACTATGACCTTCTTGTCGGATTCAGGCCTGGTGGACTCTATAACAAAATGATCACCTCTAAATTCTGGAACCTTTGTTAGAATTACATACTACCTGATGTGAGAAATAAATACCGCCTGATGTGAATATTAATAATAATTATAATCCATCAAATATTTTTTCGCACACGCAATTGGCCTAAACACGTCACATGATGCTGGTAAAACTGGGGAATATCCAAGAATATACCCTAAGTGATATTTCCCAGGTTTTTGAATTTTGAGATTTACTTTCACATGTTTAGTTTTCATCCAGAGTAGTGTTTATTTGAATAGAACTGAACATTTTAAACAGAATGACGATATCTTGAATGCCCACAGAAATGTTTACATGTTAAATAGTCTTCAGTAAAGGTCTCCAAAATTTGACAGCCTAATTGAAAAAAAAAACATTTGAGAGATAATAAACACAATAGTTGTCCTTGGACATTATCTGTTACTTGAGCTCACAGTTTTCCTCAAGCTTCACTCTCGGAAACCTGTTCGTGTCTCAGAACAGATTATCTCAGCGGACAAATATCCAAGCATATTTCCATGTTAAATGTAGGCTATTGTTTATTATGATAATGATGACATGATAATTTCAGAGAATTCTCATTAAAGTAATTATAAGCTTCAGGCTAGGGTTTTCACACACTGTAAGACAATATTTAAAGACTTAATGCTACTCTTTCAATTCTGATTTTATATTTGGCATGAATATTTAATGCACCATGCCAATTATTGCAACTCAATTTTCAAAATGAGTCTGTTTTTTTTAATGACGAATTTCTTGTTTAAACTGTCTGCCATTACCAGTTATTGAGTTATTAGGTTCACAAGCTTCAAGGAAAGCCCATTTAGAATTGTCAGATATTGATTTGGACATTGGCTTTCTGGGGGACTCTAGTCAAAGCCAGAAATATTACTTTGCTTTTATTATTATTATTATTATTATTATTATTATTATTGTTGTTGTACAGTATATATGAAATAATTCATATTTAAACTGTGGATGTAGATGAAAGTGAAGAATGACCATTGTAGTGAATTTCTAATTTAAGCAATTGGAAAGAAGAGATAGGTAAGTGGTATGCTAACTTACCCCCTGTAGCAGTGGATGGAGCAATAGTAGATTCATACTCAGAATAGTACACTGGAGTAAAATTCTTGTTACACATATCCATCCTGCAGCAACAGAAGCCAGAAACATTCTCACTTCTGAAGGCATCATAGTTCGGATTCTGGATGCAGTCATCTTGACAACGCTTTGAAGGTTTCTCCGCTGAGATTTTAAAGCATCCTTTCTTAATAACTATTTGAAATGTTTCATTTCGTTCATTTGTGTCTTCTCCCCAAAGAACAAAACAGGAATCATCAGTATTTTTGCAAGTTTCAGTTCCATTCAAAATTCCTTCATCTATGTGATAAGAATCACACCGCAAACCTGTACCTCCCTGGCAAAAACCTGCCAAAAGAAAAAATAAGCCAAATCTGTAACAAGGTTTTGTATTTAATCATGCAAAGCTATTAGGCATGAAGCTAGAAGTTAACACTTGATGAAACACAACAGACAGCTAACACTTCTCACACATGTCATGCGGCCTCATTAAAATAGAGTTCAATTCCCAAAGGATTGATTTGGTAAACCAATAAGGCCACCATATAGTTTGCTTTGGAACACCAACATGGCTGCTGTGATCATATAAAAATGCACTGTAGGGGTGGTGAAAGGATTTTTGACTACAACGCGGAAAGGAACTCACAAAAACAAGACTTCATACGTGTCTTGAAGGCCTCAGAGATTTGGAGATCAAATCAAAAGCTTCCAAGACCCACATTTTTTAGGTACCATTCCCCACCCCTAAACATAACTTTGTTAATAAGATAGCACATTCATGAAGATGGTGTGCAAGTCTTCACCCAGGCCCTCAGCTCATGTATTTGTGTTCCACTCCGTAAAAAAAGTCGAGATTCCATTCAAATGGCAAACGCTCCTGAACTCCATTATGCCCTATGAAATCCCATATTTAGACTTAGCCAATGTCTGTATCATCTATAATCACATTTCTTGTGATGTGAGAAAAGTTGACATTTGGTACATGATTCATATTAATAAATACTCAAGATAGCACGATCCAAGGCATCAGTCTGTTGCAAAGGGTATTATATCCAAGCCCTTAAGCCATTAATCCCATCACTCATTTGCTGTGTGTAAGCATTAACCTTATTTTTGGCTCCCTGAAGCCGTCGCGTCGTGTGCACACAAGATTACTCTAAAATTCCAAATGAAATTTACCTTGTCTCACGCATATCAGGGTGGTTATAACCAGAAAAACCACCAAGAAACGTTGATCCCTCATTTCTATAAAAGGTCTCTTTTTATCTGCAATAATTTAATAATAACGTTATCACAACAATATATTAAGCTTGCATGTCTGAACCCAGCATTTTTCATTTTTCGTCCGGGAAGCTCAATTACTGGGCATTCGTGTAAAACAATAAAATATGACAAATGAGAAAAGATTCAATAGAAGGCCATAGGTTGCAGAGAAATATATAGATCGAAATAGAAACAGTTTTGGGCGACAAAACAGGGATTATTTTGATATTACTTATGTTAAACATGTTGCATGCATCATTCCAGGCCATTTCGCTCGACAAAAACGCAAGGCGCGCACTACAACAGCTTTACGTTAGCCTAAAAAGCGCGAATGCAATTCGCTTTGCACCACAATTCCTTAATATTTGTTAACTCAGCTTCCCAAAAGCAAAAGGTGCCTCATTCTGTTCCAAACCCGAGTGGAAATCACATATAAAGGCTTAAATGCGGCAGTCTTCATGTCGCCACGGAAAGGCACATCACAATGGGCGATCAAGGCAGAAAAATCGGTTTGGCAAATAGCAACAAACTCTCACCTTTTCTTTGTCACCAGTTGTACGTTTGGCATCGAGAATTGCAACGGAAAGACCTCGAGTGATAAATATTTCTGTGGAATCGCGGTTCCCGTACCGAACAAAACAGAAGCATCATTCAGACATTTGGGGGCAAATTTCGCGTGTGTGTGTGTTGAATGTCTACAACAGCCAATCAGCGGTTACGAAAGGCGGATGTCAATCAAAGGAACTCAACTGCTTCTGTTGAAATTTGATCTACTATAATAATCCATTCCTGTTTTGTCTATTGGCAATAAAATCAAGAATGCTAAAATCCTTGCAGCTGTTTGACGCTTACAACTTTCAGACAATTTGTCCTCAACATAAAACACGAGCGATATACAAAATTATGTCACAAGACAGTTTTTCGATGTGGGAATTTCCGCAAAGAAACTTTTCTATGTAGATGCAGATATAGGCCGACTTGACGCGTATTTTGTCTTTTTTTCACGGATTTTAATACATATTTTTATTTCGCGACTCCTTAAAGTCTGGATCTTTCATAGTGAATATTGCCACTTCATTTAAAGAAAGAAAATAAACATCTCTGTATAATTTTACTATCTAGCGTCATTTATTTAATAGTTGTTCCTTTTCAGACTTTTAAAAGCTAGAGGTCTTGAAAAGCATCTTTTACATTTTCTTGGAGCTTCGATAGAGATGGTGTTAAATGAAGCCTTGACATTTTCAGGAAAAAGCCTTAGAAGTTTACGAACCGACAATAACAACTCTCACAGAGACATCCACAAAACATGAAAAGTGCGGATGGAAATTTGACCACAAATGTATCACCAGAAAAAGTAATTTTATATCCAATTGTTTTCTGATTATTTATTTTTCGACTATGATGTTTTTCTTTATTATCAGCAGTCTTCTCGAAGACTCATGTGTTTGAGGGTGTTATTTTACGTATGAAAACATAAAAAATAAACTGATGATGGTGCAAGCTTAAAGTGGATATGTACACTTTGTACGGACCCGTAAACATTTACCAAATTGCTCAATGAGTTTTCATTGAGCATGAAGGACCCATGAAACCATGTATCATTTCACAGATGCCGGGGCAAAGCGTTGTATAAGAGCTTGTATGGATTTAAAATTAAGCTTAAAATATCTTCTGTTTCCTTTGAAAAGATGTGATAAAGTTTGAAATCGAGGCAACAGCTCTCGTAAGGTCCCACATGAATGGCTTGCGATGCATTGAGAGGGCAAGAGAACAAACAACAGGAACAATGCTCCTAGCCCCTAAAACAATAGCAACTGCTGCCAGTAGAATTACAAGCTCACGAGAGCTGCTACCCTACCGCAAAATAAAAAAAAAATCGCGCGTAAGGCTTTCAAAAGTTCAAAATGGACCAAAAATGGACACCAGGTATTAAAGATTTCAATCTAATTCGTAGATTTCAAAGAAAAGAGAAGATACATTAAGCTTTATTTCAATATGGCACCCGTTGAGGATCGTAGAACGCTTCGGTCACCTCTGGTATCTTGATTGGGGCAATGTACTTTATCTATGCGAACAATCAAACAGATTCAATAATTTTGCTTTTGTCGAAATGTTCGCCATCAGTCTTCATACATTTTTAAATGTTAGCAATTTTAAGGCAATTTTTTTGAAGTTAATCATTAGAAAATAGCTTCTACATATAAGACTCGTACTGGAATTGAACGACCAGATTTCGGAGTTAAAAATATGAAAAAAGATGTTTGTGAGTTATGGCCTTATAGCTTGCTTGCTTGTGAAATGCTGTCTTGTCTGGCACTGAACACGTCTGAAGTATTTTATAATTGTATTTTAGGGAACATAGAAGATATGGTGTAGCTTGACAGTGACTCAGCAGCATGATGGAGAGAAAAGGAACATTTTTTTTTATTATTATTCTATTTACACCAAAAATTTACAAAACGAAAAAAATACAACAGACGTACTTATAATACACTATACTTACAACTTATTTTGTTAAGCAATTTCTTTTGTAATTAGAGAAAGGGAACACAAGTAACTGGGACATTTTACTGGATAAGTTCACTCAAAAATCCAGAAAACATAAGAAATTCATGCTAACTAAAACCCTAATTTCCTAATATCACAACTCATTTTCTGACTCCAGACCTGAGTAGGGTTTTACAGTGTTCGACCGAGAAGTGTACGTGGCGGCTGACCGAGACGAAATGTCGTCTTCGTTTCTACTGCTCTCAGCGCCAGTGGTGGTGGAAGCTTCGGCATTTTTTAGCTCCTCGGGATTGATGAAATAAATAAGTTCGTCTTCTTCTGCGTAAAAGTCGTCCATGTCTATGTCACCAAAAATTGCCTCCCGTCCGCTTGGTGTAGCTTCTTTTAGCTTCTTATTCTTTAAATCGGCTTTATTTTGCTCATTCACTGGTATTTTTTCGCTGTCAGGAAGGCCAGGAAAATATGAGAAAGAATGCATTCTATTGATTTTTCGGGGCAAAAATGAGTAGCTGAATGGTAGGGACCTAAATCTGGCCAGATTTAGGGCCCTGTCATAAGCCACTTTATGTTCCGTCATGCATTGATGGTTCACTTCGTTGCAGATTTTGTCAATCTGTGGTTCTCGAGATTTTTTTGGCAGCTTAGCTCTTAGCTCGGCTGTTTTTAGTAATTTGGGAAGTTTATTGTAATATTCTTGTGTTTTTTGTTTCAGCGAATGTTTGCAGTGTTTGTTTCGGTGGAGCTTCTGCTCGGCCCCAATCCCCGATAGTCCTAGATTGTCCTCGTCACCAGTGTGCTTTCCCTCTGAATCATCTTCAGATGTAAAATCGCTGCTATATTCATTCCCTGAGGTTCTTTGCAAAAGAGACATCAAATCTGGACTAGACAATCCTTTATGAGAGTCCCTTGATCGTCGCTTTTTAGTTTCTTTTCGCCCTGTACCTGAACCAGGCCCTTTTTCATGTTGTTCGCTCGCTGTGTGATGTTCTTTATCCGGGAGTTCGCCTCCAAGATCAAAACTTAAATCGATATCACTCGGATCCAATCCTTCATTTAATCGTTGTCTCTGCCTCCGTTTTGACCGCGCGAGCGACTTGGCGTCAATGGCGTCGGTGTCTGATTCAGTCACATTATCACTAAACACCACTTTTCGTCGAATTTTATGGCTATCTGCAGTTTGGCCATCGTTGCTATTTTCTCCCTCAGTTACTCTTGTTCCTTCTTCTTCAAGCTTTCTTCTTTCATCTTCTCCAAATTCGTACGTGTAATCTTTGAAATTGGTGTCGAAACTCATTTCCTTGATGTCTTTGGACGTTTTGTTGACAAATCTCTGGAACTCTAACAGATCGTCAGTTTGTCCATCTGTGTTAGACAAGTCAAAGTTCAGAGGACTGTCGCCGGCATCTGCTCGCATCTTCATCAGTACACGGTCATTGTACACACGTTCGCTCATCAAATAGTAACTTTCGCGCCGCTTAGGAGCCCACTGTACCTGCAAATGAAACAAAGTCGAAATTAGGTTTTATGTGCCTATCAATGTTAAGCCGGTGGGGGGGGGGGGGGGTGGCGGGCATAGGTGGGGGGGTTGACAGTAGTTATCGTCCCGTAGTGAGGAATTTTTACCGTTTTAATGGCCCTTCTAGCAATATTTTATTGACTTTTAGTTACTATTTTGACAATCCACAAATGCCCTGGGTAGGGCATTTGAACAGAAAATCTCAGCACAATCCAAATGCCACGCCTTGCCCAGCCCTCCCCCCCCCCTCCTCACCGGCTTAACATTGATAGGCGCATTATGTACACGGCTCTGCAAAACCGTAACTTGAAACAACAACTAGAAATTAATTTATAGACAAATTTATATACCTCCTGGTATAGCTTTTTACTGATTCAGGGCTATATAAATTAAAGATTAGAGATTTTAACACTGAGTTACTTAGCTCTTACTTCTTATCAGCTGGAAAACAACAAACTGTGAAAGGTATCAAACCCGGGAAAGCATTCGGAAAGCGCGAAAAACAAGTTTCGTGGCGGTATATGCGGGGAAACATTTTTTCGGTATGTTGAGCGGGCACAACGGGACGTGGGAAGTGTCACTTGAGCCAAATATATTGGTGTACCAGCAGGCTGCTCGTGCACAGAAAATTGAATAATGAAAGCAGCTTTATATTAAATTGGAAGGTCGGAAGAAGGTCGAAGGTCGCATCGTGAAAACGAACTATCAGCAGAGTTCAGAGTAGGCTAAATATGTGTAACTATACTTGACCTCTATGAACTTAGAACGTACCAAAACTGGAAGTTTATGCGCGCCTCGTTCCCTTGCCCCGAACAGCAAGGCAGCGCATCTCCTCTGGTGATGGCGAAGTTCGTTCAAATCATATCGAGGCTGAGGTTTCTTTCGCAAGGAGGCTGGTGTCTTCGTTATCGGTGTCAGAGTCTTTGATGCTGAAGCGTTTTTCCTCTGCTCGGCCAAAAGGTCAGCACAACGTTGGCGTTCATGTTCCAAAGCTGCTTCAACTTTCTGAGGAGTGAGAAAAGAAGACATAAACATTACCAACGGTAAAATCAAAGGTAAAACAGCAAGCACTCCACTGCTAACTCGCGGTTCACTTGTCTCAGTGGAACAGACTCAATTTTGATTTTTGTAATCTGGAGATGTTTTTTGTTGTCTGGTAAACACTTCTATAAATTAAATATAAATAAATGAAACTAGGAGTTTCATTGTGAAAGTTAGTGCTTGCAATCAAGTGGGAAGAAAATGCTGACAATGCAATATTTTAGGTGGAAAGTGGTATCTCCAAAGATGAAAAAAATTCCTCTCTATTTCGTTTTTTGCAAGTCAACCTGAGCGTCCAAACTTTTTACACAGCAAAACGGTTAGAAGCGGACGAGGGCCTTTTTCCAACAAGTAAGTACAAGGTTTAAGTGAATTTGTCGGTGTTCTTGCAGTATGGTTAACGAATGTTGAAGCCGTCTAGTGAGTGAAAAACTGATACGGTGTTTGGAAATCAACTTGTCTAATCACTTACCTTTCTGTAATGCTCGCCATATGTCATTTGCGCGTATTTGGCATCTAAAGTGGAACTGAGGTTTCCCAGTATGTGGTGGCCGCTGCTGAAGTGTCGACCCTGAAATGGTGTTCGTCTGATTAGTAATCATCTTTTGAAAACTGCAGCTAAAGCAACAACAACAACAACAGCAGCAGCAATAATCTTTATTTGAACTGCCTTGCCTGTGACAAATTAAAAACAAAATTGAAAATAAAATGGAGTACTGGCTACCTGGAATAACCATAAGGGCGAGCGGAGCCAGGCAGCAAGTAGACAATAACATTAAACGAAAGCGCATTTCCTATCTAAATCTATGAATTTCACCTTCCATGTTACAAATTTCCAACATGGGAGTGAAATGACTGGGAGAAAGAGGAGATGCATGCATACATTCCATTTGATCGTCCTGTGAAAAATGTAATTGCAGAAACCGTGTAAACTTTATAGCAATGACGCAAATGTAATAAACTTTCAGAACTATATTTTCAGCACAGCTTCATGATCTTCATTGATTTCCAGGTCAAAGTTACTTGAGATTTCCAATAATCGATAAACTAATCCTTGCCATTGTTCTAAGGTCAATCATTAGCATGGAAGCAGTTTCATAGAAGGAACAAGTAAACCGCTACACTACAGTAGGAAACTGCTAGGAAGACGAGAACATGAATCGCGAAGTAAACAAACTTTACAAGCCGTTTATTATTTTCCTTTGGTCAAAAGATTTGTAAGTAGCTAGACGTCGTTGCACTTATTTTTGTTAGTTTAGCAAGACATTGATTTTGTAGTATATTTGTATGACGAATTTTATCACGCGACTTGTGTGAAAACTACTGAAACAACAACTTAACAACATAACCGGGAGACACTTGTTGCAACATCAATGCCGGCACACGCTTGAAAACAAGTGGTCCGTGACTTCGCCTGCGGAAGTATAAAGTGCTCTTGCCGATTTGACACCAAAACTTGACTTACCTTTGAGCAAAATCAGTTCCAAATGATTACAGCGTTTTGTCAGCAGTACAGTTGCATCGTTTGCGTTACACGGAAAGCGCTATGCAAATCTTTGTTTGGCCGCATACATATTAAGCTTTGAAAGGCAAACAAAAGAGACGAGACACCAAATCAGACAAATTGCTCCCAAGAGATTTGTTTAACAATGAGTCGAGAGCAATGATGAGAAGTAGTGATTGTTAAGCTATAGTCAAAAGTAAACTTCCCAAGAGATCAACTTTACGAAAGAAAAGAAATAAAAATTGAAATTTGCAATAGCTAGGTCATTTACGAGATGCTGTTTCCCTCTGTTTCAAGGTGCACATAACTTATTTTATCTATTTTGGGTGTCCCTTATTAGTAGAGGGTTTCTACCCTCGGCTAGACTCGAATTGACACGTAAATGAAGTCTTTCATTCATTCATTCAACATGGAAATGATTTTTACTCGTACGTCTTTTGTCTTGAAAATCAAACTTATTTCCATATGAAAGGATTGTGGATGCACGAAGACTCGTTTTGAAACAGAAGGCAAATCGGAAATGGCTTATTGAGCAACGGTTGCGCCTAGAAAAGCTTCTATTTTCCTCTGTGATTAACTCTGTACATGGTAAACTATTAGATGAAATAAATCTCCAACTAATCATCTGGCTATATTATGGAACAATAGCGTTCGCTCTTGATATTCTTCACCCACAATCTAAACTGCGTTTACTTAGAACGCCAGACAGATCTCTGTGTTAAATCGTCTAATAAACTGAAATGGATAGTTTTTAAGAGAACATGGTCTTCCTAGCGATAAGAGAACCCGCTCTAAATGATCGGTTTCAGCTCTAGCTGTTCGCCTTACAAAAGTTTCAGTCTACTATCAACTATACTATATCGAAATATTCTGCCTGGCTCCCACTTTAGTATTACACGAGTGAATTTCTCGTTCTCTTATGTGTAAGTAAAGAATGACTGCAAATCCGTAGATACTGGCATCGAGCTTGCCGTTAGCGAAACATCATTCCGGCTTTACTTACGCTTAAGGAGTTTGAGTAGAGCTACAACCTGCACAAGAATCCTGGACCACATCATGATCCTCTCTTTAGAGAAATCCACTTTGACCGCAGTAGTTTTATCGAATCCTCAAGGAAAGCAAGACAAAAGGCTGCTTGCTAAGACATAGCAAAATTTATACTTGAGGTCATTCTTATTCAGCACTTGTCAGATCCTAAAGCCGATGACTAAAATACTTGAAACGTGCGTTTTCTTTCTGAAGTTTTTACAGATTGAGTTTTAATTTTAATCTTGATATTTGCATGGATTGCAAAACGTCATTGATCAAGTAACGGTATTGGTACATATACTAGATAGCTATAAAATCTTTGGTTTGGTTTCATAGCTACGGCTGTTAAAACTCGGAAATCAAAAGAGTTAAAACTTCCAAACAAAAAGCCGGTCAAACAAACAATTAAAATGACAGTTCTCGCCCGATAAAATGTTTGCCTTTGAAGTAGGTCAACAAATACGCCAGTGCTACTATAAAGTGAGAATTTTGATTTACGTCTTTTGTTGACTGACTTGTCCTTTTACAATCGTAAACCTGTGCTGTGCAAGTGTGCGAACTCTTGCATATCGAAATGCCAAACTGATCTGCTTTTAACCGTGTGTGCCTCACAAACGTTTCCTTGATATTTCTCAGAATTGTTTGTTTACTAGCAAAAGTAGCTTTCTTTTGAGCAACTGTAAGAGTTTCTGCTATAAAAAACTCAAGTTCAGTTGTTCGTTGTCAAGCGCCAAGTACAGTACACAAAGACATTGCTAGCTTAGCTACCTACCGGCTGTGCTTTTGGGACCGGCACAAGATTTTCCAACGCAACCCCGTCCAGTTTCCACAACATATTTTGTGACTTCGTCAGTTAGATTCCAGGAACAGACAGCAATGGTATATTCAAACTTGTCGTTTGTTTTTGTAAGCTAAGCGATGTCCATTGTATCTTAAGTTTGTTTCTGCAATCTTTATACTTTTAGTGTACATTTCATTAACTCGCGTGGATCAAGTAATCACGCGGCGAGATGAAAGGAATGAGTTTGATTGGCCAATTAGCTAAAGCGCGTTGTTACAAGGTCTCCCCAACGAATTGGAAGTAATTGTGAATGAGATCACAAAGGAGCTGCAGTAGCATATATGCAATAAAAGAAAACGCCAGAAAGTCCGAATATACTTGTGTAGTTCTAGATCTCAAAATGCCTGGCTTGCTTCCAATTTATAATACCGGGTAATCTCCTAGAGACTGATTTGAGCCCCTAATTTTGCTCATTTCGATTCCCAGTAACGTTTACAGTGAAAACAACTTTAAATTGTAAATTGTTTATACAGTTATAAACTTAAAATCTCTGATTGATCCCCGAACTAATTTTAAGGCTATGCAGTAGATGTTCTTAGAAACGTGAAGCTGAAATTTTTTGTCTTCGTTTACTGTTTTATGCACGAAGACGATAAAAGAAAATGGTGAAAACTAACCTTAAATACGTTTTACCGAAAATAAATACAAGATTGCTTTTATAAAGAGCAAATCGCAATTAAATCTTTGCTTCTTCAAACGTCTCCATTCCCCAGGTAGACTTGTTATAGATAAATAAAATAAAATATAGACAAATCAAATTAAAGGATTTATTAATAAAGAAATTGTAAAAATGTTATGGGACTTAGGCGGAAAGTTATATGTGCATGGGACAAAAAATATTATGAGAGATTATATTTATTACATTCGTAAGTAGCTTTTAATTATTTGTATATTTACTTGTTTGCTGAGGAAATGCCGAATAGAAATAATTTTATTAGAATAGGTTATAATTGACAATTACAATTTGTGCGTATTCCAGTTTTAAGAAGCAAAAGAGTAGAATATAAATAAATTACATACCCTCTTCGTAAATGAGTACATTTTTGTTCAAATATTGTTTAAGCACAATTTTAAGAGCATTTTTTCAGTTGCTGTTTAAACAAGGTTTAATTGAAATTCTGCCTTTTATTTGGAAAATGTTATAAATAAAACATCAACCTAATTAAAATAAAGACAGTTTTATAAATCAAGCGTGTAAAAAATGCACATATTTGCTATCTGTTTTGCTGTGCTCGCTGGTAAATTTGCATTCAATTCAAATCATTTCCTCTCGTAGGAAACACACAAAAACGCACAATCTGGCTTTAACATCGTCGACTCGATCACGACATCTTACAGGACTCCAACCGTAGTCAAAGCGATTATCTTTTGTAAGACAATTGCGCATTGGGACTCGCATATAATAACTTCACTTTCGCGCAAGTTCGTCACAATTCTTCAAGCGTGATATCCCTTTGGGGGAAAATACTTTTGACGGTCTTCAGTCGCTCAGGTTCTGCTTCGCGACGGAGGTTGCTGACACTAGCAGTTTGTGCAGTTTGACAAATTTTACAATTTCCATCATTGCTGAAAAACGACCAAAATTTTTTCACAAAAGTTTCACGGGAATATCTGAGATGACAGAGCAATGTGCTCCCGTTTAATTGAAAAGCGCGCGGGCGGGATTCGCCGACGGTCGCTTCGAAGAACACAAGAATCAGAACACTGACTTTGAGCTAAACGGTGCGACATCTTCTACAGAAATGGAAAAAAGTACGCTTGTTTCACCCACGAACTTCACAGGGAATTTTTCAACGACGGTAGCCCCTACAAATGGAACATGTGAGTTGGTTGTTGTTTTACTTTTGTCTTGAGAGCGAAGTTAATATGTTGATTTGAGCGTATAGGTTTGGAACGGGTATTGCTTACGTAAAAATTTGTGCTTAACTTGTTAGAAGTCAGTGTCACTAAAAACATCAAGTGCAGACCTTTTAAAAATATAGTATGGATTAGTTTGGCCTATGGCAACTTTAGTTGACAATGCAATAGAATTATTCTTGCACACTTTGCAAGCTGTTTATCAGAGTTGGGTTTAATGAATGCAAATTAAAGTTAAAAGGCAGGTTTCGTATAAACGGTATAACCCTTTTCACTGCAAATAATAAACTAAAATATGAAACCTCTGCGCTTTTCTGAGCTGGTTTATTTCCAGTCCTTCTCAAAATCAAAAACAGTAAGATTTTATCCCGTTATCGTTTATAATAGCCTCGTGAGCTATCATCGCAACTCCTCGGCCACGAAAATGTAAATACAATTCGTTTGCAACACTCCCGTCTACATCTGTGCTGTTCAGTCTTAACTTATTCTAACACCAAACTGATAAAATTGTTTATCCTTTCCGGTTTTCTTCATGATCTTCAGAAAAGTATCAAAAAATACTTAGCCTTCGAACGCCAATGTTGATACCTTATCTAATTATCATTTATGGAGGGGTCTGTGCACTGAAGAGCAGTGACTTCCTTCCTGCCACAAAGGAAGGAAGAAACACAGGAAAGACTTAAATGTCTTTTTAAGCGCTAATTATCTTCCATTTTATTTGCGTAAGAAGCTCAAAGCTCTTTTTCGTTTTTTTCATGGCGGGTTGCAGTGCTTTAAAAAGAGTGATGGGGCACAACATTACAGAATTCAAGCCGGTCTACTCTTGGACGCTAAAATAACGCTTTTTGCTGTTATTTATAATAATAATAATAATAATAATAATAATAATAATAATAATAATAATAATAATAATAATAATAATAATAATAATAATAATAATAATAATAATAATAATAATAATATTTCTCCATTCTCTCTTACGTTTTTGAACAAAGGCTCGCAACGCGTACATGTTGTCAGTTTTAGATCTAGAATTACATTAAATAGAATGGACGCAAATATAGGCGTCCCTGGAAACGAAGTCACCTAATGGAGAAGCTTTAAAATATGCGAACAGGAAGAGAACATACGGTTTATGATCTCATTTTGCATAGGATAACATCATTCGTACTTACATGACGTGCATATTATTTTCTTACTGCAGTGATCAACAAATACGCGGGCGCAGCCATAGGCTACGTGACCGGAAGTACGACTGGAATGGTGGTAGGGATTCTCATTGTTATCGTCATAGTGATAATAATAGTGCTGTGTATCCGACAAGCTGTCAAAGGGCTCAAAGAAGCCAAGGAAAAAGCCTTGATGAAGCTTGGAGCTCTGATGAAGAGAGAGGAAAGTGTCGATTTGCCCGATGCTGCACTCGACATGGAGTTATCAGCGGTGCAACCGGCCTCAGGGAATAAAAAGAAACTGGTGAGAAGAATTAAATCGAAATAAAAATAGCTAACGATGTTTGGAGAGGAAGCCACATTATCCTTAAAATCCAGGTGGAATTGGAATTTAGAAATGTTGGTTTTTGAGGAGGGAGGAAACCCGGGAAGTGTGAGGTTAATTGTTGTGAGTAAAACATTTTGAAAAGTACAACCTGAATCTCTTGAGCTTATCTGCAAACACTGAAACTGGCTCGTATCAACGATGACAATTAATAATAACAATAATCTTTAATCAGGAAACTTTCAATCACAATTAAATGTGGTTTTCAGAAAGGTCCTATCTAAGACTGTCAAGACTAAAATTACAAAATAGGAACTATTAAAAAGTAAAAAAGTATAAGAATTAAGTAAAAAAAGAAAAAAAAATGGCATTAAAATTGATAAAAGCTACAGTCGAAAAACGAGAAGGAAAAACTGAAAGGATTAGCTAAAAAATCTATTGGAAATCTTCTGTAAAGCAATTCTCCATAAAGGCACAGTTGATCGCGCACGGATTGCAGACCTATATTACGTTAAGGTTGTTGTTGATCAGAAACAGACGTAAACGGAGTTAGACATGTTATTCTATTCCTTGCAGGAAAACCTTGGAAAGATTAAGTTTTCTCTTGCTTACGACGAAGAACAGTAAGTTTTTTTTAATATACCGTGAAATTATACTGATTTATATATTTATACTGATGGCCGCTGGATATTTTCGTATGAAAAAAACCACTAATTGTTGTTTTGCACTGAAATCAATTGAAAAAGAATGCGAGGTTTTCTCATGCCTGTCAAGTTTGTTTTTGGTTTGTAAGCGATTACAATGCACAAATCGCGCGCGGGATCATTGGGAATAACAGACACCGGTGATACTACGGCTGCCGTTACTGAAAAGGTCTGGGGAGAGTACGTCTCGGCGGTCTACCAAATATTCAAGTTAAAGCGATTTGCTTAAAGTCCCTAATACCCGGTCAGATACTTACTCTGGTTTGCTGGTTTTAGTTGATGGCCCTTAAATGATCTCGTTCCCAATGTGTGGCTTCATAGCTCAGCTCATTCTCGTCCCCAGAGCCACTTGTCCCTCTTAGTCGGCTGGGCCTGGGGCACGAGGAACAAGTTGCTCTGGGGACACACGATTTGATTCGCTGAAATCAAACAAAGGGATTCCAATCACAACAGCCGTTTTAAAATCCTTTATCGTTAGCACATTTAAAACGGCTGATATCATTGGACTTCCTTTGTTTGATTTCAGCGAATCAAATCGTGTGTCCCCAGAGCCACTTGTTCCACGTGCCCCAGGCCCAGCCGGTTAAGAGGGACAAGTGGCTCTGGGGACGAGAATGAGCTCAGCTGGTAGAGCATCGCACCAGTATTCGCGGAAGTCGCAGGTTCGAATCCCGTTGAAGCCCTGAATATTTTCAGGCTTCTTTGTTCCAGTTTCTTAAATTGGAAATTCACTGATCATTTCTCACTTTCATGCAATTAGCTATGTTATTGATCCAGGTATAGGACTGTTTCGCTTTGTATTCGCTCTTTTTACTTATTTTCTTTCTTCAGGTCTGAACTAAGAGTTAAAGTTTACCACTGCCAGGGTCTTCCTATGAAATTTGTCGGAGGGACCGTGTACACGTATGTTGAAATAGAAATGTTTCCTTTTCATCGCATGACGTCTAATAAACCGCGAACAAAATACATCAGGAATGAATTCAGCCCAGTCTTTAACGACGAGGTTTGCATGAAAATCTTAAAGGAAGAAGTTGACGATCAAAAGATGTATCTTCACGTTTGTGATTACAATCAGATCTCTACCAGAGATTTGATTGGTTCTTACAAATTGGACCTCGATGACGTCAGCTTTAAGAGCAAAGCCAAGGAGACTATGTATGAAGGAGATTTAAGATGGATTGATTCGGTGAGTTACGTACCGTTTGTAAGTGTTAACGCTGAGGTGTGCTTGAATTTGAAAAGTAAATTCTAGGAAGTTAAAAGATAGACTGGGCACCAGAAGATCATTGCGCGAAGGGAATTTCTTCGCTTCAGCGCCGCCACGCGAGTAGTACAAAGACTTTACCGAAACCGGAACCCGCGTATGAAAAGCCTCTGGCGCCCAGTGCAGTTTAAAAGATTAGAACAACAACGCAAAAGCTCCCAGGTTGGTGAGGAACTGCTTTGGCGTCCATTTACCGATGTTTAACTAAAAATTCTCATTTTAAATTTTCAACATTACTCAACATTGAACATTAACTTTTATTAATCCTTTAGAAAGACTTTCTTACTCTTCGCGCCACTTTTTCAACTTTTCAACCAATCAGAAGAAAAATCAAAACAATCGTGACTCGCACGCACGTTTTCCCGCGCGTCTGCTCGCTACATGCATTGCTTCGAGTTTTTGATTGGTTCATCATTGGTTCACCATTTTGATTGGCCAGAGTGGCTGCTTTGGTTTGGGTTTTACGACTAACTGGATACACGAACCAGATACTCGCATTATTAAAACTATGTCAATAGCTTTCAGGCGTACTTTCGCCTTAAATGATAGTCATGGGACTCGGCTTCCGAGAATTTTCTTGATGTCTCGACATGAATAGCAGTTTTTAAGTTGATTATAAAATTGGTTGCGAATAAGAGGCGCTGTTGAGACATAATTTTGTGCTTTTTATCACATTTAACTTCTCTGAAATCCTTCTGAATCTATCTATAACGTCCGTCAGAAGATCCGTACATGCATTTTTACAACCTTTCTCTTTCCTGCCTCGACGTATTGCGTTCGTTACTGGTTGCCGATTTTTTCACCATGATGTGCCCTAACATCGAT
Organism: Blastomussa wellsi; assembly: GCA_947652115.1. Classification (NCBI taxonomy): domain Eukaryota; kingdom Metazoa; phylum Cnidaria; class Anthozoa; order Scleractinia; family Plerogyridae; genus Blastomussa; species Blastomussa wellsi. The sequence goes on along the minus strand of OX393566.1, from coordinate 26,391,278 downwards.
CTACCGATTGTTTTCTCGCCATAACATTTCGCTTCCGTCACAGGTTGCCGCTGTTTTCTCGCTTTAATGTGCCGCATCTCGCCTTTTAAAACGTCGCCACAGCAACAGCACCCAGTAATTCCCCACCAAAACTTCTCGGCGAGTCCTAAAACTGTTCGAGTTGCCTCATGAAGCATATTTAGTCCATTTTATTACTTTACAGGTTCGTGGTGCAGAGCGTGGCGATATTCTGATATCTATGCGATACTACGAGGGAAATAGTCAGCTAATTGTCAAAATTAAAGAATGTAAAGGACTCCAACCCTTCCCAGGACGAGTGTCTTGTAGTAAGTATTACCCAAAACTCTCTCCCCCCCCCCCCCTCTCTCTCTCTCTTCTCACTGTCCGCTCGCTCCACTTTCTTCTTTTTCTCCCGCTTCTAAAGCGCTAGTCACCTTTTTTTTTTCAAGTGTCTATTTGTAAGGCGAATGAGAACTAATTACGAAGGTTTGAGCTCAGGTTTCGGAAGATATAGAAAAGCAAGTAGAATCACTTCATTGGCTCACATTCTTGTATCATCGCACTTGTCGTGTTCCTCTCTCAGTAAAGATGTTTTCTCTCAGGTCACTTTAGAATGTTGAACTTGAGTAGACAGTCTGTTAAAGTGAAAGAATAAAGTTGAAATACATGTGCTGTTGCATAGCGCTAAAACAAAAACAATTCACTGGTCTTCTCCACTGTTTTCTCTCTCCTTTTTGCACAGATTCATACGTTAAGTTTCACTTAGTTCGTGGCTCAAAAATCATCACATCAAAGAAGACAAAAGTGATAAAGAAAAATTTGGAGCCAAAATTTGAACAAGAAATGGCATTCACCGTAAATGAAGATCTCCTAGATGAAGTTAACCTCGTGATTCACGTCAAAGACAAGCCACTGATTGGTCGAAAACGTCTGATGGGCGAGCTTTGCATTGGTTGTCAAGGCGTCGGTCAAGCTCTCGCCCAATGGCAGCTCATGGTAGAAAAAGAAGTCACAATGTGGCACCAGCTTGAACTCTTGAACATTGTTCCTGGTAAGACAGATCTTCAGACAACTATGGCGACATTGCACGGCTGGGAATCGACTTCTGACGAGGAGAGTGAAGAGGAGGAAGGAATGTTTACGGGGCTATTACCCGGATTGTTTTCTTCTCACGATAGTACAAAGGCAAAGAAGCCGAAAAAATCGAAACTATCAAAGAAGCAATCCAAGCTTTAACGGCTTCATAAACCTACAATCTTGGAGAAAACGTTTAGGAGAAATTTGATCTGTCGGTACCCAAGTTATTTAGTTATTTATCGTTTGAAAATTTTACCAACGCCCCACAAGTCAAGCCACCCTTCTCACAAACAATACAAAAGAATAGCTTTTGTCAAATCCATCAAGTGTTACAGACCATAACGGGCCAATATCCATTGCGCGCGTTTGTTATTGTTTCGATGAACGCAGGATCGAGGCGCCATTGTCTGATAGGCACTTTTCGACTCACTAAAAGATGGCGACTGCAGTTGACGCGCGCAATGCGTACTGGTCCGTCATGGGTCTTTAAATTAGTCATATCCAAGATTGTAGACTAACATGAAGTATTGCCAACGGTATTCTTCCCGAGGGCTCATTCTATCAGCGCGGAAAGCACCCAAGGTTGCGCCAGAACCTCGATCCATCAGGCCAATGTATCAACTCGTTACCAATATCTCTCATATTCGCGTCCTCTTCTCTCCCGATCCGGGAGGGTGAGAAGATGGGAACGAAGTTTGCCCTGCCTCGTCCCTAGGCGTCGCTCTTCCATTTGTTACTTTCTCATGCTTCCACGGAAAGTAGTGTCTGACAAAGAGTACCCGTACAAGACATAGCCGTGATTGTATGGAATTGAAATATACTAAATATATTTTTCCACGCAGTTTCCCTTCTTCAAGGAGGAGACTCCAAAATACCCAACGAACCATAAATGAAGGGCACTTTAGCCAAGCATCCACAAAATGTAGTTGCTATGAGCGCGAAGTGTAGCATTGTTTTTGAGGATCTTGTAACTATACTTTTATTTGAGTCTGTAACTGGAAACTACTCTACTTCTACGTATACGTGCGGGTATTTTTGGTGCCTCTTGATATAATAACTTGATGCGCTTGTGAAGAAGGCTTCTAAGACCATAGGCTAATACAAAAATCCTTGTTCAGAAAATTATTTCGTTACGCAATCGGTAGTGTGTTTCATTTTTGCGAAAAAAGCAAAAAATGTTTGAATCAAGTAAGTAATTATTTAGTAACCCGCCACACACCTGTTTCAAGAGATTTCAATATAATCATTTTATAAGATTTGTGTAAACTTTTCCTATCTTTCGGTTGTACATGCCTTGTACACTTATTTGTATTTTTAGAGTCAAATGCTCGGCTTCTGTGAACACATTAAACAACACATTAAAGTAAATGAAAAAAATGACAAATAAAAAAGATCATGAACTCAGATTTTACTTCGTTCATGCTTATTTAGATATCTGTTGCCAATAAACAGTTACCTGACACAGCTGAGAAATGGCTGATCATGACTGTTCAGACGGGCACTGATTGAAGAACTGCAAAATACCTCTCCGCTTGCATTCCTAGCAGCAGTTAATTGGGCCCCATGAAAACTACAAAAAGGAGAAATAGCAGTCAGCAACGATCGATATATTTGTTTGTCTACTTAAGCTTCCAATGACTGTTGCCGAGACAACAAATTGTGGTCGACCTTAAATGTAATATACAGATATATTAATTATATATATATAAAATGTTGTTCCGCTTTCACAGAAAGTATATTGCTGCAGTTCGTCCTTCTGCAAAATAAAAAAATCGGTTTATCAACTCAATCGATCTATCTATCAAGTAAATAGAGGGGGTAAGTTTCTAAAGAAACTGTGGTGCTGCGTCGGTGGGAAGTATATAATTTTGGTATATAATTTGGTTTTATCAACTGGGTTGATAATGTCAATTGGCCACCGTAAAGAGGTTCAAGAGCTGACGTTTCGATCGTTAGCCCTTCGTACCCTTGAATATCAGTGAAGCCCGCTTTCGCGAGAGATTTTTCTGCTTTTAACAGCTGTTGAAAACCAAACTCTCAAGCGATCGTACATTCTCTGAAAATCTCTTGATTTGCGGATGTATTTTAGAAAACCCCATGCATGTAATTTTTAAACTCAGTTGAGATTTTGTTCGAAGAAAAATAAAACACTTATTGTAAATGCATGGTAAACATTTTGCACTATGTTAATCGAAATCGCATACGGAACTTAGTATTTCTGTTAATATCGCTGAGATATTCAAACGACTGATAAGAACAAATATTGCCTCCATTAGAGAATAAACAGCTAATGCTTCCCATTTTCTTTAATTATAGTCTAAAAGTCTTTTCATTTTACACTAAATGTAGTGTCGTCTACTTTGTTCCCTTGAATAAATCGATTTCTTGATTCTAGTGCAAGCGGAACATTTTTTTTTATCATTGCTGACCTTGGCGAGATATCGACTGTCCAAGTTTCTCTGTAAAAATATATAATATTAAAAAGAATCATAGCATGACAAGAATACCAGGGCCGTACCTAGCGGGGGGGCAGGGGGGGCAGTTGCCCCCCCTAGGAAAATTAAATGTTGATTTTTTTTTTAGGCAACCCTCTGTGTGTTTGTCGGGGGGGGGGGGGGGGGGCAAAAACTCCAACTTTAGACCCCGTTTGTATACGGGAGATGATTGTGTGGAGCTTGCCCCCCCAGATGAAAAATCCTAGGTACGGCCCTGAATACTAGTTTAAAAAAATTAAAATAAAATGCATCGCAAAACATCGCAAATTTAACAAAACAAGGAATGTCCGCTTGTTACAATAAAGTTTACATTTTTAAACAGTCAAAGATACCCTTTTTCACCCATCGAGCGCCTATAATATATTCAGTAAAGTTCTTTGACGTTAATAGCACAAAAGAACATAATTGAAGTTGGCGGGCTAATTCTTAATGTTATATCACATTGCTTTGTATGCAGATTTGAAGTCAATGCAATCCAAATACTATATCAGGAACATTTAAAGTTTAGTTTGTCTTTGCGTGATGTTGTTGATACATCTGTTGTTTCGGTTTCAAGCGTCTTCAAATCTGATTGGTCCACATTTCATCACATCCAGTTCGTAGTAATCGAAGAGTGTTTAAATCACTAGAAACAACTGCGTTCGAGAAAAACAGTCACCAAAATTTCCCAGCCGCAAAATAAAATGCGGAGGAATAACATGGCGGGAAATCAATACTCGAAACTAACTCAAGCTGACACTGAAATTGCTTGCCAGTTCCCGGTCCCACGAGAAAAGCGGGACCACGAAAACGACGCTAGGAGACGATTGATCACGGCGTGCGTGTTTTGCACCATTTTCATCATTTGCGAAGTCATTGGTAAGTAACTCTTTCGATCCTATCCTTTGTATAATATAGAAAATTATAATTTTTACGTACTTCACTTGTGAACTTAAGAGCGTTTATTCTCGAATTTATTTCTGATTGTAACAGTACACGTTCTTCTCCGCTCCGAAGCCATGTTTTTGGCGATTTTTACAGAAAAGGGGGAACAGTTGAAACAGGAAAAGTGTTTACTCTACAAAAAGCGTCGATATTCCGTCATTAAAGCGGTTTAATTATTTATGCAGAGTTTGTTGTCGTATTTAGTATTCTTGTCTTAATTCTACGAGGCAAGAAATATTCTAATAACCCGTAAATTAACTCTCATCGAGGAAATTTGTCATTTATATTTCTCAAGTAGAAAAAATGAGATGCGTTTAGTATCGTTTAAAAAGAGTACGCCTTACAGGTTAAAATGTTTATTCTGCGTATTTTTTTCTAAACTAGTAAAATGTCCGGAAATTGCAATGAAAGCAAAATGTATCTCTTGGCAACGGAAATGGCTCCCCATACCCATCAATAATATTTTTCAAAGGAGCAGCTTTGTTGCAAAAACTTTTTTCATGAACACGACTATTATTATATAAAATTTATCATTTTCATTGATATACCAACATTTAAATGAAATCCACACGGGGCAAGACACACGAAGGTTGAAATACGGCATTGATATAGCATTGTTTGTGGTGACAATACAGATAAACAGTCCATTTGAATTGTCAGCCGCGTGTCGAGCACCCTTGCTAATTGATGGAAGATTCTTTTCACTCGTGACAAGCAGCGGGGAAATGTAGCCTTTGATTGGCGTTTCTCCCCTCTTTATATTTTGCCTACGTGTATCTCTTGCTGCATTCTAACTGTTTGAACCGTTTCCCTCGCATTTAGCCAATCAGAGGATATTGCTTGAAAGTCATTTTGAGTGGCACTTTCTTTTAATTGCTGCATTCATATGGTTTCCTTGTCGTGGCACGAAAATGCACTTTAACTCTTTTTTAACAGCATAGTTTCTAAATTGCAACATATATTCTCTTCTCTAAGTCTTGGGAAGGTTACTGCTTTTCTATGTGAAAAACGCAAATATGTTGTCAACTCTTTCGCTCTTGTATGTTGTGAAGTATTTAGCTGTTTTGGATTTTGCTTTAACTTTTCTATTATTTTCAAGGTTTGTTTATAGCTCGTGTCTATGATTCAAGGTTTCACACGAGGTTTCTAAATTTATATTGTACTGGTTATTCAATGAAGTGTTTGTGTTTGGTCAGTTGGTAAGCTTGGGAGGTCTTGCTTACTTTGTGTTGGTTTTTCATGTAAGTCTGTTTGTATTCGCTTTCTCAAGTACTTCTCAGTAGTATCCGAATTCATTCAAGGACGCTGAGAATTCTAACCCAAACATGTCTATGGTTTGCCTATAAAGTTGATGAGCATTAAAGGCCATTTCCAGTCCGTAGTGCGCAATCTCCGCCTGTAATGTTATCGAGTTTCACATGCATTCTCGTCCCCAGAGGCCGCGATCCTTTTGGTCAGCACCAAGGAATCGAGACCTCTGGCCACCCCCAGCTTGTGAGCATGCGCAGAGTACCCGTTCTGTAGTTTTCAGCCAATCAGAATTGTCAGATTCGACAATGAGTCCGTGATTCACGGACTTCCGGTTTTGGAGACGGCCAGAGGTCGTGATTCTTGGTGCTGACCAAAAGGATCGCGGCCTCTGGGGACGAGAATGTCTCACACGATGAAAAGTAAACAAACCAAAATGAAAATTACTGGTAAAAACTTAAAACTTACCTTTTTCTTCCTTATTAACATCTGATATCCTTGCAAAACAATCATAATAAAGAGTACACGAACCTCGACGATATTCCAAACCGACGTTTCAGCTCATTGCGAACTCCCAAACAAAACGACCCGCAATGGCGGACTCAAAAACTTCATGTACGCAGTTACCGAAGTGTAACGTATCAACGAATTCAAAACAGAAATGTAAACAAATCCCGAGACTGCGCAGTACGGACTGGAAATGGCCTTTAAGCTAGTATATAACCGCCCAAAATGCAACTTTTTTTGCCTGAATCCTGAGCGTTTTGCCCGGGGGGGGGGGCTGCAGCTCCCCACCCCCGGCTCGTACGCCTATGGAAGCTAGTTAGTTGTCTATGTTGAAGTTCGAGGTTACGTTGAGCGTGTTGAAACGAAAGAGATCACTGAGAGTAACATAACTTACAGCAATGCAATAAGATTACGCTTCACCCTACAATTCCATAATTTCGATGGCATCGGAAATGGATGAGGTTGACTAGGGCCCTTTAAAGTTCAAGTTGAAGTCAATGTACAAGTTGAAGCCGGTTGAAGTTGCAGTCAAAGAATAAAGAAGAAGATGTATTATTCAGATTCTTGGTACCTGTCGCTCTGCTGAGCGCGTGCAGTAGCTGTTCGATTCCCCTCATCAACCCTTTGACATAGACTCTTAGTTTGTAAATTGTTTGGGAGAGAACCCCTAGCTTTAAGTAATCAGTTCTCTTATGAAAGTATTTTTGCAAGCACAGTTAGTCCCTTTTCCATTCCATATTGATGGTGCCACAGATGGTTCCATGTATTTTAGTTCTGTTTGTTTCTTACTGCCCGGCTACCTCTCGCGAATCTCATCGAATCTCAGAAGATCGAGAAAGGGCAGTAATCTGTTCGCGCTAGAAAGTTTTTGTGGCCGTTCTTTTCGTTAGAAACATATAGATCATGTTGATAAATTGTCTCGGTAGCTTTTCTTTTCACTGTAGATCTCGATTTCTTTTCGATAAAATATTCAGTCTATATCTGGACCTCACGCTCAGTCACTAACACCGTTTATAACCATGTTTTTAAGGTGGATTTCTGGCCAACAGTCTCGCTATCATGAATGACGCTCTGCACCAGTTTTTTGATCTGAATTCACTGCTGATGAGCCTGGCTGCCACATGGATAGCACGATGGAGACCAAACGAAAAGAAAACGTTTGGCTATTACAGAGCTGGTAAGAATCTTGCTCTCGCGCTCACGAACTTGTCTTTATTATCGATAAAAGAATAATGGCCAACCCCCTCTTAACGGACACCTGTATTTGACGGACAAGCAGTGTTGGGCCTCGCGCCATTTTTCAGTCATTTTGCTATAATTATCTGAACAATCTATAAACCGGACACTTCTCTAAGACAGACAACTGATGATGGACTCCGTGCGTCGTTTTTCAGCCATTTTACTATTTATGAGCAATCTATAAACCGGACACAACTCTCTAAGACGGACAGTCGATCGGTGTCGGTCCCGTCTTGGAGAGAGTCGACTGTAGTTTACGGTTTTTGTTTAAGTTACGCAATATTCTTAGGTTGCATGACATAATAACGGTTTTTGGTAAAAAAAGGACATTCTCAAGAGAGTGAACTTTCACTAATTACATGTCTTTCATAATTGGCAGAGATCCTTGGTGCATCTGTTGTGATAGCGACGTTGTGGCTGCTGACCGGCGTGCTCGCTTATGAATCAATTCTTAGACTAATCCCGGGAGAAACCGGCCACCATGGTCACGTGAACTCTGACGCAATGATCCTGACTGCGGCCCTGGCTTTTTGTGCCAATATTATGTGAGTACACGGGAAAGATATCGGAGGCGCGGTGGCCTGGTTAGTGCGGATCAGATGGCCTGGGTTCGAGCTCTGGCCGGGCCACTGTGTTGTGTTCTCGAGCAACACACTTCGCTCTCTTTATCATCATCATTTTTTCTCTTCCTTTAGAATTATTTGCTTGTTGAACGTTCATACTCATCACGGAGATTCTCATCACCATGAGACGAACATGACAGTAAAAGCCGCCATTCTGCATACTGCTGGCGACGTCTTACACAGCTTCGCTGTGCTTGTTGGTGCGATACTCATTAAAATAAACGTAAGTTCAGATAAATCGATGCAAATTTATTTGTTGCCACACTTGCAATCAGAAATGGAAGAAATTTCCCGGCGCACAATTAAATCTTTTGCACCCAACGGTACGTTTCTGTGGAATACCTATTCAGAAGGCCTGTAAAGGCGATGGCAAACGAGGACACATTGTTGCTTATGAAGATTTGTTGCGCGCACAAACGCGAAAACAATTGTTGAAGACACAAAATGTTTCTGAATAAAATCAGAAACATTTTGTGTCTCGGACACAAAATTTGTGTCCGCAATAATGTTGCGCGCACGAGCAAACTGGGAAGCATTTGTGTCGGCAACAATGTGTTCTCGTTTGCCACCGCCTTAATGTCTTTAGTAAGGAGTGTCAGCTGTGATATGGGAAATTTAATGCATTTTGTTGTCGGAGAGATAAGCATGTGGACTCGGGTACGGGAAAACGCCAGTTATGATTTTAGGAAAGGTAACAACAGAAAATTTGGATATTAAGAATCCGTACGTTTCTGACGCTTTAATGACTAGTATTTAGCCAAAACAAATCCAAGCGGAAGTTCCCTAAATGATATGGAGAAGTAGAAATTTCACGACATTTCGTTGAATACTCTTACCCCACCCCTTAACAAGATGAATTAGAGAACGTGTGAGGTGTGGTTGCCTAAATCGAATTAGGCAAATTTAACCAAGACAGCAGGATAATTAGGCAAGAGTGCGCGGAGTAGACTAGCTCAGTTTGAATTGACTTTGCGGGAAAATCAATTTATGGAATCTGGCCGTGTGCTCGAGCTGCAGTCAGGTGGTCGTGTTGGCTTACCTACAACACTACTGATTGGCAAATACTCGCTTCACACGTCGGGTTAAATCTCGCGCCCTTTCTGTACGAGCTCACTGGTTGGTTTAAAAATCTCGCACCACTTTCTATAGAAATGTGAATGCAGTCGAATGCTATTTGGCTCACTGCAAATTTTCAACAAGCTAAGCACTATAAAACACACACAAAATTATATATACTAGAGAAAGTTGGTACATAACCTGTCATTTTTGCTTTACAGCCTTCTTGGGAAATCGCTGACCCTATTATAAGCCTGGTGGGTGCATGCGTGGTTCTCTTGTCGACATGCACTGTTCTTAGAGACTCCGTAAATATTTTGCTAGAAGGTATTGAACAGAAATTATGCGATTCCTACTTTAAATAAATTAGATTTTGTTGGTTTTAATGTAGAATAAATCTATTAACGTTTAGTAATTGATCTGTTTGAAGCGTCAGTTTAGTGTTTAGCAGAAGCTTACTCCAGTTCTACTTGAGATTTTCGCGTAAAGCCTAAATTTCCCCTTTGTGAAAATCACCTAAAAAGATATACACATGAACGATAGCTCCACTAAGTAGAAAAGGTAATACAATTCATTTGTACAACTTTCCATTTTTCAGGAGTGCCCTCAAATATAAGACTTGCTGACGTAAGAAAAGATTTGACGAAAACTGATCACGTGCTTAGTGTTCATAATGTGCATGTGTGGTCTTTAACCGCCGGTAGAACTATACTGTCGGCTCATATGGTCATAGGTATGTTACATCTGAGTTTTGATTCCTTGTTCGTTTGTTATTTCAAGTTATTTATTTCACTGTTCTAGAACCTGACTTCATCCTATCGCCATTTTTAATATTATGATAATGACGACAGGATGACGCCAAAAGGTCGTGCTATATCGTTGGTATTTCTTTTAAAATGTTTTTCGATAGCTGCTTCGAGATTTGATTCTGGTTCACACTAGAAACATAAGCGACATAACGACATGGCCATTCCTTATGTCGTTGTGGTTATGTTCCTACTATATCGAAATGTTGTGTTGTTGATACTAGTGACATTTTAAAACATCAACTTGAGGTCTTTTTTGTATTTGCGTGTCCTTGTTGTTACGGGGATAGTGCGAATCAGACTTTATAATATATTTGATTGTAGAACGTTTGGTTTAATGAGAGACCGTTCCTAATCTGTCCAGTATCGATAGATTCTTTTTATTGACTGCTATAAAAAAAATAGTTCTTTTAATGTCAGTTATATTGTTACTCTAAGTCTTTTTTTCTATCCTCTTCATTAGTTCTGCACAGTTTCTAAAAGTCGCCATCGTCTTGTTTCAACAGATCCCAGAGCGGATGCTAACTCGTTGTTATCAGATGCAACTCAGATGATGTCTGAAAAATACCACTTTTGTCACACGTGTTTGCAAGTGGAAATTCCACCAACAGAACACAGAACGAATTTTCACGAAAACAACACAGCAGCAATAACGGATCCCAACAACGACAAATAACAATTATTAATACAGAATTAATTATATTAAAAAGTAATATATAAGTTTCATTTGACTGGCGACAAGCTTTCAAAATTCTCAACCGTTAAGGTTGAGAAAAAAAGACTTGAGGTCGCAAAATGATGGAAAAGATATCTCTTCGAAGTAGATATGCTCATTACAATTTGATTCGCCTGTCTCCATACAGGGAAATATTTTTCAAATCCCATCCCTAAACTTTAAAACCTATATGTTTTATGAACTGTTTTTCATTGGACTGACAGTCTACTAGCCTGCGAACACAGACGGGTTTCCGGCTAACAGTCTACTAGAATAGTGATCTACTTTCCCTTGTAACCAGTGCAGCTTATATTTGTTGTAGCAAAAAAATGTGCACTGAAAACTGCTTTCATTGTCTTGACTAAAAGAGCACCAAAAACATTCCCATCTGTGGGCCAGAAGCAAATTAAAGCAGAGTTCCTGTTTCCAAGTATTTAAGATCTTTCTGTTAATGAACACTGGAAAACGATTTAACTTTGGGTAGTGAATTAGACTGGTCTGTTTTGAAAGAGACGACAGCATCAAATTTCCCAGTACCCATTTATACACCTGGATGGAGAAAGGCACCGTGAAAGTTCAGTGCCTTGCCGAGGAACACAACGCACTATCCTGCCCTGAACCCAGACTGCCCGAAAGCGACAAAGGCTTATTTCGGATCTTGACGTGGGGTGGCCTGTGAAGGTTATGCCCCGAAGCTCCCTCCCGGTCCCAAGCAACAGCTACGCTAGAGGACTAGTAGAAAGAGCTGCTACACTGCTGCTACGAACAGCGTTAATGTGTCGAGTCTTAAAAAGCCTCTCTACACCACTGTCTCGAAAGCATGGTATATATTCTGAGCGTAGGCTCTGATTATTTTTTCCTTGTTTAATCAAACTCAGGCTAAAGTGGCTCTAAACAACTCCAGGTTGTTACAGTATTAAGCGGCCACTCTCCTGAAAGAAATTGTTCACTTTCATGTCACCCCGCCCGAACCGTGCGTCGGTATACTCTTTATACTCTATACGCAAAAGGCGTATCATGATAATTATGCAAAATTAAAACCAAATCAGTTTATTGCAAGACTGCTCCTACGACAAAAGGGCAAAATAAACAAGCCAAGCTGTTTTAATATCCTTCGTTGTGTGGTCTCCTGCATCTAAGCTAGCGTTGTATATATGCAAAATTATTATAGTTGAAATAGTTATCGCCCGAGGTCCCTCCCATTTCACGCGTGGGTCAGTACCAAACCAGTTCATACTCGGCCTCAACTCCATATTGCTTGGCTCCTTGTAATAATCTTGAATCGCCAGTTTAAAATTATTAGAATATATATATAAAAGTGCGTTTGAGTTCTGCATCTCAAGGGGCAAGTAGTAATTGGCGAATTAATTTAAGGCGCGTTTTTGCGCAAATGAATTTCACGTTTCGTTGCGATATCAGTCTTAAAACGAAAATAGCTACATGTCAGCGAGGGTTGTCATGTGTAGAGTGGTATGAAATTATGAAATAGGCAATCTGGCCTTGATTATTCTACTTTTATTCAATATTTGAAGTGCACGTAGGGAGGCGAAATCAAGTTATTTAAGCAACATAAATTAGTCAAATAGGATTCAAAGCATGCTAATGTTTTCTACTTTTCAGCCGGTTTGTTTTTGTTATAGAACAAAAGATTCAAAATTCACGCTCAATTGATTTTTAACAAATATGAATAATACAACAGTGGAATTATTTTAACGGCAGCCAAAAAACTGGCGGTTTTTTCCGTTGATGTTATATTAACACAGAGCGCACTAGCTGATGGACCATAGAGATGTAGTGTTTCACAACGTCCTTGGAAAGGGCTTGCTTCCAAGCTCGCCATAAAAATGGCGAAGCTTGGAAGCTGGAGTGGTCAAATTTGCTAAAACAAAAAAGTTCGAGTCAAACTTGGCTGAGCGTCTAAAGTAGATTTCCGTTAGACCTCGGTGAAAGTCGAATCAAACGATCAGCTGCAGTCACTAGCAGTGTAAGCGTATAACGAATTGGGAAAGAAAACAGATTTAAATTTCAAAAGGTAAGTTCTTATCCACATTGCCTGGTGGAGGATATTTTACAATGAAAAATACTTCATATAAACAATTTTTAACTTCAACGGTAAAATTATACACTAATAACTGAATATTAATATATTGCCTTCCTGCCGGAAAACAGTGCAAGAAAGCTCATAACGATACAAAGTTTTAATAATATGTGTGTTTTCTAAATCGATACTTGTACGACCTTGATAATATACACTGCCGTAAGTCAACGGCTATGGGATTTTAAAGTGGGACTATATTTGGTTAATTAAGTACAAGTTAGTAAACTTTGTTAAACTATCCCACAGAAGTTTCCCACGTTTGATGAAATACGTTTTACCATTCTCAATGCTATTATTAGCTATTTTGGGCTTATATATTGTCGTTTCACGTACTTTCAGTTCCTGGCAAAATAAAATCTCCAAAAAGCCGCTGAATTACTAAAAGCAAGACTGAAAAAACTGCATCATTTATTTACTAAGACTTTTTGTTCTGTAAACTGGCTCAAATGCGACCTGTTTAACCTTTCCCTCAAATCACAAATACTTCAAACAGATGTGAATTTATCGCCCTTTAAAAGAGTATTTACAAGTTTATTCCATAGAAGATTTCTTAAGCTTGCTCCA
>OX393566.1:26302926-26372926 GCA_947652115.1 Blastomussa wellsi | reverse complement strand
CACAATGCAGGTGTAGAGATTACGGAATCGTCAGTTAGGGGACTTGATTTACTGCTAAATTCTCAAAACATGCATTAATAGAAAGTGGTCTGCAAGTCGTCCAAAGTTTGTTACTGTCAAAGCGCGTCGAAAAACGCAAAGTGAATACAATTCAAAGTCCTCAAATTTTGTAGTCGTTGTCGTTGCTTTCGTTCCACGTTATTTTAGCGGAAAACCCCCGCAGTCCAAAACTTTGTCAGACATCCCCGCAGAAATCATTTTCTATTTCCGACGACAGGGCGGAAAAACGAAATATAACCTCCCGTTTTAGGACGCCAATGGATATATAAGCTCAATATTTTGTATACAAGCTAAAGAACAAAATTTCAAATGGGACCACAATTTGGTGAATGCGAACCTTGAGATATAAGGCCCTGTACTTTGGGAGAGGTGAGATTTTGATCAGCAAATAACACATCGTTTTCTCAAATATCCCTGTGTAAGTTTAGTAAAGATGAACATATTTTTGTGCTTCGTTTCGACCTATGTTAACACAAATGTAACCCTTTCAATTTTGATGTAAAATGGCAAGTTCAGCGTAAACAAATATGAAAAAAGGTGCTTCAGCGTTTTTCCGCTCTGTCATTTCCGAGTATATTTGTTCCCAGGTCTACTCTGATGGTCATCATCCACAAAGTCCAGCTGCAAGAAGATCCTTCCACGCAAACTCATAAGGACAACTATTACGTCACGCTCAAAATCCTGCCTCAGAATCATCGCTCGTTCCAGTCCAAGGCGGCCAAAAAGAGCAAGAATCTTGAGTTCAAGGAGAAGTTTGAATTTCGCGTGGCGTACGAGAAGCTCCAGGCGCAGAGTTTGAAGATGACGCTCTGTTGCTTTGATCGCTTCTCGCAGCATGAACAACTTGGTGATCACACCGTACACCTTGCTGATCTAGAGGCGCGCGGGCTCAACCTTTCAAGAGAAGTATTGCTGTTTCGTGATATTCACGCTGTTGAAAAGGTAAACTTACCAAAAAGTCTATGATTGATTGATGCATGGAAATTTACCATTTGCATGTCCCCCAAGCTTTTTGTCACTGGCTTAATGTTACGACATTGCTTTGGAGTAGGGAAGGGGGAGGGGATTAGAGGGTCAGGTAAATATGACCTTCACACTTCCCATACTTTTTATTCTCGGATTTCGCCCCTTCCTTAGAAGTTTCCCACCCCACTTTCTCTCGTTTTCTGCCGATGTTAGATCGTGAAGGCTAGGGGATAACCCTGGGATTCAATTTAGACCACGCTAGAAGCCTGATATAATTTTTTTTATTTTTCAGGCGTCGGGTGTTCTTGGGGAATTGATGATTTCTCTGGGATATCTAAGACTCACTGAGAGATTAACAATCGTTATAATCCGAGCAAGAAACCTTTCTGCAAATGAAGAACAAGAAGATCCAGGCAAGTAATATGTTATTAAATCACCTAACCACTGAATCAGAAGTGGTATATCAAGTCACTGGCCTGCATCGCCATTTGTTTTGCCAAATATGGGTACGATATAAATACCTAATCAGGCCTTTTTGGTACGTTTCGGTGGTATTTAAGGCTCGTTTGTTATCGTCGCGTGTATTTCAATGTACGTGTGAAGCCAAAAAACCCTTGTGAATGTTTTTTGAGAGTAACCTGCGATTAGGAACTAGCCTTCTAATCCACAGAAAACTAAAGTTAAGTGCTAACTTGCACGATGCATCTAGCGCCTCCATCCTCCACTCTTTTTCTGGTTGGATTGGACCCTAAGGTCTGGCCAAACGGAGGCTCGATGAAGTCGCAAATTGATATTTTGTTCACACTAATGTCTGATGGCCAAACTGCCTCGAGATTGTACTTGCAAGTGCACGCGAATTGCAAAATAATTCAAAGCTATGTGGGCTCAATACCAGTGTTCAGAATGAAGCGAATGACGACGGTGCGAACGCGATCACGGTGAAATTTTCGTGAAAATTTTATCGTAGTCGAAGTGAACGCAAGTTACAACAAATTAGCACATGATTGAAAACTCGTGTTTACTTTCAACTGCTTTGGCCTTTAGCTACTAGCTGTGATTGAATGGCAGTATGCGATTATTTCGCCAACGATTCTTTTTTACTTGTCTCCCTTTCGTTGAAACGAAACGATTGATTAAGAGACAAAAAGTAGAAACACATTGTAAAAAATATGCTCATCGTAATTTGTGTGCTCTTGAACAGCCTCGTATGTTGAAGTGTCTCTCATCCACGATGGAAGAATATTGAAGCAAAAGAAAACAGTTATTAAAGAACCAAACAGAAATCCAGTGTTCAACGAAACTCTAACATTTCACATTCCAATCGGGATCTTGCACCAAACTAGCTTTATGCTGGCCGTGAAGAGCCAAACTTCAGACAGGAATGAGGAAGGTTTACTGGGAAAAATCTTCCTTGGACCAGCATCCACTGGGAGCCAATTTGATCACTGGAATGAGATGAGAATTAACAACAAACCAATAGCACGCTGGCATAAGCTAATTGATTGACAATTTTAGTGTTTCTGATGGGGTTTCTTAATGGATATTAAGCAAAATCAGTGTTATTACAATATATACTTTTAAAAAATACAACCACGTTTGTTTGGTACACTCGATATTTATTGCATCCGAGATAATTTTTCCGAGTTTTTTCCTTTCAGATCAATTTAACAGGAGTTAGCGTAGGTGCTCTACTTTATTTAGACAGTTTTATGTAAAGCATATGAAATAATTCATATATTAACTGCAAATGCAGATGTAAGTGAGAAATGATCATCACAGAGAATTTCCAATTTAAGCAATTGAATAGAGAATTTGAGACCTGAAAAAACAGACAGTTCTGAATTTTTTTCAGGCTTCTTTGTTACAATTTCTCACTTTATTAAACTTTATAATATAGATAGGACTCTGCGCGCGCTCTGATTGGTCAAAAACCCATGTTTTATCATAGTATAACATAGAAAAAGCGTGTTTTATTGTTTTTCGTCAGCTTTACTCTAGTGAAAATTCGCAAGGGATGGCGGCGAACATTTTCAAAAAAGAAATTCCGGACAAAATTCTGAGTCAAGCTGCAGAGATTGTCGAAGAAGCTTCTAAGTTCGAGATGAAAGTAGAAGAAGCGAAATTAAATTGCTTCAGTTTATCGATGTGCGTGTTTTGGTGTTTTTACTCGCGGCGTATAAAATCTATATCATAAAGCAAATGAAGAAGCCTAAGCCATGTATTATACTGTTATGAAACACTCCAGACATTTGAGAACACTCGAGAAATGTAGAAACACTCGCCCGCGGCTCGTGTTTTCTACATTTCCCTCGTGTTCTCAAATGCCCGTCGTGTTTTATGACAGTATAATACATGGCTTAGGCTTCTTTATTTGTTAAGGAAATTCACAATGCAACGATCATTTCTCACTTTCACTTTTGATAGTTTTGTTTAATTTTTATCGTGCATATGATTTCTTTAGGAATGGACACATAGTTTGCTTTTTGGGAATTCGATGAATTGCAAGAGAACCCTGCGCATGATTCTAATCTTAGAAAGAAGCAAGCACATAAAACGTTAATTAACTCTATTTTTCCCATATAGCAATTTTGAATTTACCTCCCGTAGTGCTTTCGGAAAATGACGTTATGTACGGTTTAAATATTTTTTAAACATTACCGGAAGGCAAATTCAAAATTCTAGGTTGGCTCGTGGCGCCTTGAAAAATGTTAAAATTGTCATTTTTCCATTTGGGTCAAATTTCAACCCATAATAATAATGCTAAAATTGTAAATACATGAGAACCAAGACTCCACCTACATTGTAGCGAATAATTAGGCCCTGTTTACAAGGAGGTAGAAAATTTTACAGGCAGGGTAACCCTACTGTCCGGGACGTGCGACGACTTCGTGTGCTTGGTAACCGCATGGTTACCAAGCATCAAAATGGCCTACAAGCGAAGAGTTTTGCTATGTACCTCCATTCTCCTGTCTCTGTTGCCTCTTATTGCTGCTTTCTAGTGTCAAGGAATGCTGTTATGTTACCTTCTAATTTCTAAGTTGAAATCGGCGAAATTTAGTCCCGCGATCCGCCATGATGGTCGTTTTTTGTCAATATTCAAAGGGTCTGAAAACCGGTAAAAAGTTGTCCCGGGTAGACGAGTTGTCCCTAGCAGAGCATTTCCAAGGCGACTAGGGTTACCCTAGCGCTAGGGTAACCCTAGTAGTCAGCTATCATTATCGTTATCATTATATTCTAATTTGGTTTTTTAGTAGGATATAAGAGATCCAAAATTATAACGCTAGTCACGTTATATGTTAAAGAATTTTAAAATCGTTCACTTGGAATACACTGTCTCTATATTAATTTCTATTTTATTTTTTAACGATTTAATCTGCAATCATTGCTCCATGACTTTCAGTATCCAGGATTTGCATTACTGAAAGCTTTGCTTCGAAGGAAAACTCACCGCAAAAAATGGATGTGGCGAGAAACATCCGCCTTCAGACGCATGGTTTCTTTGCGATGGACTTGTATGAATCTTGTAGACAAACGATTCAAATTTCGGCGACAAAAATGAAAGGAAGTGGCCTTTGGATTAACTTTCATAAACAAATGATGCAGAGGTTGCCGGAGAGACGAATTCATAATATAATTTCGTCTCTATCTCTGAGCAATGGTATGTATCGTACCGGAACGATACACTAATTGGCCGCGGTTGAACTCTAGAAGCAAATGAAATGTGCGTAAGAAACATATCTAAACGAACAGAATCCTATGCAATTGCTCACGAAGAAAAAGCTTTTGGTACCTTAGCATTTCAACAACTGTACTGCAACAAATTCTATGGCGACACCTCGAAACACATGCATATTAAGCCTTGGAAAAAGCCAAAATTGGGCAACTCGAAACTGCAAAAATGAAGCAGTTATCCTGCAACGAGTAACAACTCAAACAGAAAAGAAACATGGACTTAACCTTAAACACGGAGAAAGGCACGAACGTCCGCAACTTACCTCAGAGCACAACAGCGACCACGTGAACGCTAAAACTGTGGGTGTGTCATCTGGCAGTTTTCATTCCACGCAAAAACGAAAAACATGCTTTGCTTAAAAACAATGCACTTGTTATCGTTTTTGTCGGTATTGAATAACTTGTACAATGCCTCTAGAAACGCACGCACTGAGATAAATGTGTAAGGAATGTTATATTTTTCTGAATCAGAACGTCAATGACGTCGCATAGTTTTGAGGAAATGAAAATCCCCCAAATTCGCACTGAATACGTTCACTTCTAAGAATTAAAACGCGTTCTGGTTTAAAATGAGCTTTCAGTTGCCAATAGCCTTTAAAAGAATGATAAAAATGGCGTGAATAAATGAATATATATGTTAAAATGTGTGACAAAAATACAGAATAAAAACTGCATAAACGTATTTCTTTCACACTTTTTACTGTTTATATTCATTCATTAGCGCCATTTTTGTCATTCTATAAAAAACTTATTTTGAACCAAATTTTTAACCCGAGAACGTTTCAAATTCTTACAATATGTTTGAAGCTTTAACGCCCAATCGTACAAGTTTGTACGAAAACCACTAGCAATGAAATAAAAATCTGCAGCTTTCACAGATCTGAACGCTTGATAGTAATAATCGCTTGTTATCGCAAAAGTGATAATTTTTGAATCATTTAAAACTAAATACCTTGCTACAGCTCTGAATTTTCGTCGCATATCATATGGCTATTTGTTCTGCAACAAATCTGAATTTCTCGTTTTCTACCACATAGTCTACACGTCAAGCTTTCTCCTTCCCGTTCACAAGCAAAATTTTCTATCAAACCTTTCTTTACCTTTCTCTTTTTAATGTTTTTACAGGCTACAACCATCAAATGCACCATTTGAACAATAAAAATGCTAACAAACAGCCAAAATGAACGACCGAGCTCTTAACTCAAATCAACGCAAATTACTCTAACCTATGTCTTTTCGGAGCAAGAGGACTGTAGTTTGGGCATAATAACAAAATCACGAAGTCTACTAATTCAATTAAATTATTATTTACAACATAAAATGGCATCACAGGCTTAAAAATTTCCAGCGCAAGGGTTGACCCGGCAAGCCATGCATGGTCTCTAATGAACTGAGGAATAGTGTGTTACATCAAGGATTCGCTTGATTTTTAGGAAGCTCCGGATTAAAGCTGAGAAATGTACTTTGATTAGTGACCCGCACATGGTTCATGTCGGTCAGCGACCGGAAACTTACGCTTCCGAACTGAACAAATCGCCGTTAAAATCAGCGGAAAACCGATCTGGCACTTCTACCTAGCGGCAAAATCCCCATAAAAAAGCATGAACATGCATCAATCCTACTCACATTAAATAGGGCTCTGTACTTCCACGCTATTCCTCATTTTCCCAAGCAGCTAGCAATTTTCTAGGAAATTAAATGCAATTGCTCGGATGTAACGTAAATGTAAACAATATTGCTAAAATAAGAGCACAATTTTTCGAAGTCTTTCGCCATCAGAATAGTTTCAGCCACATATCGGCATGGCCGCCTTCGAATCACCCGTCAAGTCCGGTAGTGAATCCTATTTGGTGTGGCGAAGGACTTTTTGCCGTCTAAAGCAAGCACCTCACTATCCCGCCTCGCACAAACCGTAACGAGTTGAGAAGTTCACCCGTTAGAGCTTTGCTTAAGGAAAGATAATAGCCGACGCTTAGAATGCAAATCGTTGGACTTCCACCTTCATTGGACTTAATGATGTCCTCCAGCAAACTTCCTTTAGGCGGCAGGATTGGTAAACCTACAGATCAGCTACCGCGCGGTGTCAAAAATTGAAACCCATGTACTCATTCTCGTCCCCATGGCTCTTTTCGTTTCTCTTAGCCGGCGGGGCCTTGGCACGAGAAACGAAGGGCTCTGGAGACATACGATTTCAAGTCCGAGATTCTAGGACTTCCGAATCGTATGTCCCCAGAGCCCTTCGTTTTTCGTGCCAAGGCCCTGCCGGCTAAGAGAAACGAAAAGGGTCATGGGGACGAGAATGCCATGTACTCAGCGAGCTGGGGCCTGGGTAAAACTGGCCAAAAATAACGGGTGGGTGGCCATGGTGGGGGAGGGGGAAGGGCTATAATAAAAAGTACCAGACATCACGAATTTGGCATGAGAACAGCCCCTCGGGGCGTAGCACTTAACCCCCGAAGCTCAGCCCCCCAGGGCGTAGCACTTAACCTTCCGAGGCTCAGATTGCTACTCCCGCAGGGGGTTGCGGTTCGGGGCTAAGTGCTTTCCATTCCTTTTCTTTCCTTTCCTTTCCTGTCGATCTCATCACATGATGTAGACTAGCATTAACCAGTGGAAACGTCGCGTCATTACTTCATGAGAGAAACTTCGATCGAATTGTTATTGTATCTCAATAAACGATTTTCTTTTTCTTGACAACTTTGCATAATAATAAAATGTTCACAAACCTTTGAGTTAATAGATTCATTAAGAAGGTGTAACATCTTCGATATTTTATGGCTAGCCCTATATATATTGCTCCTGGGGGAGGAGGGTGTGTAGGAGTAACTCACCCTCACCCTCCTCCTCCTTCTCCGTACTTACTGCGGAGTGGGAGGAGAGTGTGTGGGAGTACCTCCCCCTCTGAAAATTAAAGCACGGCGACCGACTGAATTTTTTAAAAAAAAAACCAATTAAGGCGCTGTTTCACTAGACTATGAGCAGTCCCTTTTTTCATAGTCTGTCGAGTGCGAAGCGAAAAAATGGTCGCGCGAACGTCCGTGCCTCGCCGCGTGGGTGCGTCTCCCAGGTTTCGCGCTGGACAGAGAAGATAGTACTGTTGTCTCAGTTGTGCAACCAGTCCTGCCGGTGTCGGCCGGAGAGTCTGTGCATGCGCGCATCGGCAGTCCCCATGATTTCCGAGTGCAACACTATCTCAGTCATTTGTTACAAAGGGTTCTTGATCGATCACTTCACCGGGCAAGCGCCTAGACAGCAAAGTTGTGCATGGCCTAGATCAGAATAAATGCAGGCGTGAAACGCCGTGCGCCAAACGTAAATAATAAAAGCAAATAGATGTCTTAAATGTTCTAAAACTGCTTGATTACAAAATGGGTCTTAGTATCTTTGAATTTTGCGTACGTTATGAAAACGAACCTATTTAAAAATCCGATCCCCAGACGAAAATGGCAAGTCGGACCGGAAATGGAAATCACGCGTAATTGTGCAACTTTGCAACAACTGTCACGCATTCTAGTCTACTAACGCTTAGGTTTTCAAAAGTTTTGAACCCTTTCTTGACTGGTAACCAAGCACAAGTGAGGTAAATTTTTACTTGATCCGACGTCTGAATTGTGTGGGTCAGATAATTTTTTTATGTAATGAATGCCGGCATGAATAAACTTTATCATTTTCCTTCGACTCGTGAAGGCCGAATTGCGCTGCGGGATTGGAGGGATCAAAGGACCCCAGTTTATTGAACAGAAGAAAGACAATTCAGTCTGGTCTGATCTGGCGTCTAACACACAATAGAGGCGGTGTCAGTTTGCAAGGTCTTGAATGTCTCTGATCACCAGTCGACTCAAAGCTTGATTGCGAACCGCGCCTCAAGCTACTGGCGGCCGCTTCCACCATTTTCGTCTTGTAGCGACTCGTGTTAGGTCCATTGATCGGTGTGTAGTGCTGGCAAGCATTTTGCACCAGCAAGGACCATCATAGTCCGATTTCTTCCAAGATGTTTCCCTCCGCCGCGGTTAGGACGCTTCTAATAGGAATATCATTATTTATTCTCGTTCAAGGACAAGGTAAGTGACAAACGTGGCATGCTGGAATCTGTTCCTTCACTTACAAGCGCATGGTGTATCTTGATTTATGCGTTTAAGAAAACGTTTTAGTTTTGTCTTGGACCTAAGTAAGCATTGGTGGTATGTGGCAACTTATGATAGTATATTTATTTTGCAAATTTCTGTGGGAGTCAATTGTTGCATGTTATCGGATCGGCCTCGAACAAGGGCTTTTTCATGATCAATCTGAGTTATGATCATGTTTGCAACTTCGGTCCAGCGCTTTTTAACCCTTTTGTTCTTGCTAGCTACGAAATAATGTCATTTTCGTGCAAATGAAAGGCAAAATCAAACGGAAACTTTTGACATCTTTTGAGTCAGAACATCCCCATATCTGCAACAAAGGACCGCTTTTCTGATCTGGGCATATGTAACACGCTAGTACGAATGCGCTGGTTTTAATGCCACGGTTTCAGAAAGAGAGTTCTTTCAAAATCAAAACAAAAAGCAACAAAAACATAGAACAACCATCAGAATTGCTTTCGAACTGGTTGTGTCGATCGATCGCCTTTTCTAGCAAATATAATCTGGGATCTTTCGTTGTCTCACGTCTGCGGTAGCGCAGGGAATTTTTGCTCGGATCTTCTCCAATCAGCTCATACATTGTAGAATCACCATGTTAAAGTGAAAATACTGTATTCATGTGCTAGTTATGGCTATGCGTGTGTTTTCTTCATTTTCACTTTTCAGTAATCGGCCCTTGCATTGCATTGCATTACCGGTCACAATGAGCTTTTGTTTCAAGACATCACACACCATACATCATTGCCGTACTGTTGTCAGTTTTGCTGATCAACTGCAGCATTGAATTTGTGGTTGGGTCGCAGCTTGTGAGGTGATTTCAAAGATCGATTAAAGAATTAACATAATAACAATGTTCCTTTTGTAAACAGACAGTTAATGCGAATTTTTAAGGGTCTTTCTCTACACGTAGGCTAGCTTTTTTCAGAAACAAAGTTGCACCGAAAATTTAATATTTCCCGAAAAAATCTTGTTTGAATCAAGTCGTGAGAATTTCGCTTCGCTGCTTGTATCAGAATGTGCACATTCGTTTTTTCCAAAAATCACAAAAGAGATTTGTGCGATTGTTTTCGTGATCACAAAGCACAATTTGAGCTTAGGTCTGGATGAAATACAATATTGTTAAAAGAAACTCGCGAAGAATTTGCCACAAAGGGGCAGTGATTTTCATCCAGTCGCGTTACAATAGATAGTAGCTTTCAAAAGATACACGTCAGTAGAAACCTCAAAAATCACTCCAAAGAAAATTATCTTTTATTTTTTACTACGAAAAAGACGAAAAAGACGACACAATCTAATTTGGTCGAAGTCACGTGTTTGAATGGCACTCTTTTTTCAGGTAACGCGGTGAGCAGTTGACCTCGCATTTCGTTACATGGCAGACAAAGGCGACTGAAAGTAAAGCAA
This sequence comes from Blastomussa wellsi, assembly GCA_947652115.1. NCBI lineage: Eukaryota > Metazoa > Cnidaria > Anthozoa > Scleractinia > Plerogyridae > Blastomussa > Blastomussa wellsi. The sequence goes on along the minus strand of OX393566.1, from coordinate 26,362,640 downwards.
AGCTCACAGCTTTACTTTTCCTTTCGCACAAATGAATTTTTAGGTTCGGTTTTCCGATTCCACTCTTCGACGGCCAGAACGTATTAAAATCGAAGAGTTAAGACGGAATCCGTTACGACTTCGAGCATTCATTGGACAAAATTATGTACCAAAATGATTTACACCTTATTGCAAGCTTTTATGTTACTACTTCAAATATATTATCAAGAGAAATCTTTTCTGACAACACCATACATCGAAAACAAATTTCGAAGTTCCACTGAATTCCACTGAAAGCTGAATCGCTTAAAAGATGTATTTTTCCTATAGCTTGCGAGCTTTGAAATTCATTTTCTCAGTCTCTGATAAGAAATTGTTGTACCAAAATTATTTACACCTTATTGCAAACTTTTTAGTTACTACTTCAAAAGAAATCTTTTCTAACAACACCAAACATCGAAAACAAATTTCGAAGTTCCACTATAATTCCACTGAATCGCTTAAAGACGATTTTACAAATGGCTACACGTTATATTTTGCCTACAGTTTCTCGGATTCTGATAAGAAATTGCTGTCGGTGTTATCGCGGATAATTACTTACATCTTTACCTTTTATTAAGGGTAAAAAATAACGCAATATGATTTCAATTATTCTGGTACTCGATTTTTGTTCAACTCAAATATTACTCAACTTCCTGATGGATTCCGTCTTTATGCCTTTCAGACTATAGATTTTTTCTGCTACTAGCGTTCTGGGAGACGGCTTTGAAAGAAAGCAGCGCACAACGCGGCTATGATTTACTGATTAAGACCACTTTTTTTGCGGTTTTACGCACCCGAAAACTAGCTAAATATTGTAGTCGTTTCGAGGAAATGTTCGGTATTCAGTCGAAGAATGCGCGCCGTGGGAAGTCTGGGAACAAGGCTAATAGAAGGCGCGCAGTTTTCCCTTCGCGCTGTGAAAATTCTTCATTCCTTTGATGAGACGAACACAGGTGTTTTGCGTCGAGATTTCACAGCCTTGGATAGGCCATGAAGATTTTCCAAAGCGCAGGAAACAGCTAATAACTCAGGTAAGCATCTGCTTTAACATTGAATTGAGTCTTCTTTATTCCCGGGCCACTTTATACATAATTCAACTTCCATGTTTTCAGGAAGCTCACTTTAACACAGTTTAACGCCTGTTGTATTCAGTTGTTTATTCGTTGTTTTGATCTATGCAATTACTATTTTTGTAGTTGTCCAGCCTCTTCTTCTTTCACCCAGTAATGTACCAGTCAAACTGAAGCTACAACACCCCCCCCTCTTCCCGGGCATTTCAATTTTCGAAAATTCGCGTTCAAATTCCCTCCTCTCCAGGCCAAAAAGCCCTTCAAATGCCCCCACCAAAGGAAAAATTAATTATAAGTGACCAGATTATTGTTTAATGAAACTGCAACAGAACCAACATCTGTTGGTGCAGTTTAAGTTCCGATCAACGCGATAATATCTTAACCATTCAAATGTCTATAGGGAGCCTATAGCCTTAGTCCTTTGCTTTTTAACCTAGCTGCCAAAAAGCTGCAATCTTGTCCTTTTAAATCCTCAAAACTCGCCATTATTATCAACCCACGTGGTTATCGCTAGGACTCAAACATGAAATTGAGGCTAACGTTATATGTATATGATTGAAGATCAAATTCTCCACCCCTCCCCCGGGAAGGCAAAGGCGTCAAATGCCCGGGGAGGATTTTGAAGCTTCAATTTGACTGGTATGTAATTTTAAAGCCGTACCTTGTCCCTAACAGCTGTTTTGATCAGCTGAATATTGAATGAATTTGCAGTTGCTGAAGATGGCATAACCACTTTTTGTTATCGTTTTGATTAAGCTTACATAAAGTTCATTACATGTAATTAATAGTTACAAGTAAGTTAGAATCTCAAGGATTAAGAGAGCTCTATCATCAATAATTGCAGAGCTCTTTAAAACCCTTAATTATAATGTCAGCCTAGTATTGAAAATGTGTTATTTGCAAATCACGAAAACTATAATAATTCTAAGTGCAAATAATATAGGGTGCAACCAATTGATGAAATCAATCAAAATTGATGACTGAAATGGTTACAATATAAATTTGATGAAAATTGATGACTATCAATAATAATCAAAGCCAATTTATCGATTGGTATTGATAATCCATAACAATCATTGCCAACTTATTCATTGATATTGATAATCAATGAAAATTGATAATCACACAAACCCGGGCGATCGATTGGTCATCGATTTTCAATATCAATCGATAAACTTTATGAATGTGCATCAATTGCTATCAATTATCAATATCAATCGATAAATTGGCTTTGATTTTTGTCATCAATTTTCATTAAATTTATGTTGTAAACCTTTTCAGTCAAGATTTTTGAAAGGCACAGTCACTTGATGAATTTTAATGGTGAAAACAATGAGATTGACAGAATAAGATAAAGTTTTTTACAACTTTAATACGAACTGAAAACATGTTGCATTAATTTAAGCGCGTCTTGTTAATTCCCATTTCCTGCCAACCTCGATCAAGGTTATAACAATTCAAGTTATTGAAACAGTAAAACAATGCGTGAGCGAGGAGTGTTAGCGAGGTTTCTGAAGGTTTACATTTGCTATCTTCAGCGTTTTATCTCCACCTTCTCCGCTGTCACGTATTGTTTGGATGCAGTAAACTGATGCAATCAATTCGGTGAACAATTTATCACATCCCAAACACTGCAGTGCTGGGTTGTGCATTAAAGATGGTACAAACTTTCTATCATGAATTTATTTTCAATGCCGATCGATGGCAGTCAATGATTTTTTACGACCAATGCCAATGCCAATTACTGTAACTAACAGTAATCAATTGTTATCAATTGATCAATTAATTTTTTGATCACTGGTTTTCATCAGTTAGCTATGCCCTGGAATACATTATAATGTCAAGCTTTTATTAGTACTCTTGTGATTGCAAAACGTAACTTTAACTTTAAACTAAACTTAAAGGTAATGTAACCTTTTTAAAAACTACTATCAACTAAAATAAACTGCTTTATGTTGCTTCAAGGCTCTTTTTCACTTCCCTTGTTTGCACTTATCTGGGTCACAGTAAATCAAGACTCAAAATTGTGCTTAATTTTGCTGTTAATGCCTATCTATCTAGCATTGTTCCCAGGCTTAATTATGTTTAATGGTTAAACTGGCACTGCAAGATGTAAATAGCTATCTAAGACAAGTAAAAGCTGCTTTACCTGCTCATGACCTCATTACATCTAGGGTGTTTTGCCACACATTTTTATTAAAGGGGAACTGTCCTGAATATAACTTTGAAAAGTCAAAAGCCAAACGACATCACATCAGTGAAATTAAAAAATATTAATCTAGTTTGGTTCAAAATTAGTGCCATTACATAATGTACCAAAGCTATTGAAGGGGTGTTACCACACGAGTTTGGCAGACCTTTTTCTTGTAATTTAAAAAACGCATTGTGTGATTCCAGAAAATCTCCATACATATTCCACAGAAGTGATTGGAAATTCCTAGGTTGACAAATGGCTCTATAGATATTCAGTGAGAAGCAAATACACATCCAGCCACTGATAAATTGATATGGCTCTGCAATTAGAAGAAATTATTATAAGAGGTTTTCATTTTTTTCAGTTTTTGATTTCTTATTTGGAAGATCAACATTTCTATTAATAATTTAATACTTCTATGGCATTGTTAATATTATGCGTTGTTAATATCATAAGCATGGGGAATGAAGCATTTTTCTTAATACAGTGGAATCGTTCTTTCTTGGAACCTTGATACTTAAACATCCCATAAGTCATTACTCTTGGATGTGCTTCACTTAGTCGAGCACTGCAGTTAAACCTCCGATCTCTCAAACATATTTTAATTTCCTTGGATGTCCGAGAAATTAGGCTTCCACTGAAGAGGTTTCCTTACAGGTATGCAAGTGCAGCCATAAATATTGTGATTTTGATTGGAAACATACACCTTATTCCAAATTAATGGCTACCATCTTAATATTCTTTAGTTGGTATTCAAATTAGCCCTTCTTGCCTCGATTTTAAGCTCAAAAATCAAAAGAATATTTGATCATGAACGAGGCAACAAGGGCCAATTTGTATGTGCATAAATCAGCAGCCATTTTGGAATAAGGTGTATTGGTAGCATTTATTTATTTTAATACAGGAGGATAGGTACAGAATTTGCAATTTGGATTTATTAGAGTTGGATCAAATATAGTTTCCCATCATCTTATTTTGCTACAATCTTGATAATTTCTGTGTGTGTACTTAAGCCTTCCCCCTACAAGAAAAATGTCTTGGATTCAACCTGGGTTTTAGGATTTTTTAGACATTTTTCGGAATTTGTTGTACCTGATGAATTTTTGTTACCGTGTATAAATAAAGTTTAAAGATTAAAGAAAGCTTTGTCAAGATTTCTTTAGTTTATCTCTTTAATTTCTTTAAAATGCAAAGTTTCTTTATATGCATACGTTTCAGAGTTCTTTCCATCAAATCATTAGAATGCATATCCCAGTTGTTAGCACTATCCTGAAATGCTCAGTGCAATTTCACAGAACTAAGTCAATTTGACTTGACTGACTTCACTTACTATCTGTTTGTATTCTCTAGTTATTATTGATAACCGTTTGTTAACTGTTTCTTTTTGCCAGGAAATACCTACTGTCCAATTAGAAAAAGGATTACATGTTCAGCTCTGCCAAATGACAATGAGTGTTTATTGGACCGGGACTGCCAGGCGGTTCCTAATCGTCCCCCGCCTCTCTGCTGCTACAATGGCTGTAGTTACTATTGTTTTACTGATTATAGTAAGTTAATTTCCAGTACAAATTATGCTTTTTAAAACCTCTCCAGTACACAATGAGAGGTATGATTTATTTCTCATTTGATGAATAGTTTCTAATAAATATTCCAAATATTTATGCTGGCTATTTGATGCAATTGTTTTTACTCTTTCCGAGCTGCCACATACCTACAAATGCAGTGAAAATACAAGTAGAACCACAGTTAGAGTGACGTTCATAAATATTGCATTAAATGAAAAACTGTAAGGTTCATAATTAAAATTACCACACCATAATAACATTATTATTTTAGTGTTGAATGGTAAGAAGTTTGATTCAAACTGGAGCGAAAATGTGTACCTTATGTAATGTAGAAGTTTGAATGTCACAATTTTACAATGTAAAAAACATACTAGCTGTTTGACACACACTGGCTGCATGCTATGCCTTTCCTGGTAAGAATATGACAACTTGTCATTTGTTCGCAGGTTGAGACATGTTAGATTCCTATGACAGGGATCCATATAATTTGTAGTCTCCGGTCATCCAAGACAGCTAAAAACTCAAACAGATGACCAAAACAATCCAAAAGGTCGTCTGGTGGACGAGCAAAGTTTGACTTTACAACTTGCAACATTTTATCACTGACTACTCATCTCTACTTGAAACGTTTTGAAAACAGAATAATTACAATTTTCAACTTTTTTGGTGAAATTATTGCAAGCTTAATATTTAGCTTTCAACTGCTGGTAATTCTCTGTGAGATTGTGGCAGCTGTTATTCTGATCAGCAGGATATGGTGGTGTCCTTAAAAACTGATTTTAAAATAGAGGTAAAAATTAAATGTTGTTGTGCTGCCATCAGTTTATTTTCAATGGGCAAGTTAAAATTTGCTAGGGCAATTATGTCATCTTAGAGTTCTGGCATACTTGCCTGGCTAATGACTTGTAGAAAAAACAATATTATAACTATCTGTAATGAATCTCTGCTACATGTATGAGATTGACAATTAAATGTTAATCCCTCTGCCCTCAGCAGTTCCCATCTTTCAATTGGCTGGCTCAAATATAAGCCAGAAAAAGTGTTCAAGTTGTCAAAATCATATCAAAATTAATCAGATTTACTCTCTTAGCTGGCAATGTTAGTGTGCACAGAACTGTTAAGTTTTATTAAATTATTTTTATTGACTTTGAGTGAGATCTCCATGAAACTTTTGAGTCTGCTAAATTTGATGCGACAATATTTCAAAATGCCACATTAACAATCAACCAGTTCATGTAACGAGTTGCTACTACCCAATTATCATGTGATGATTCATTTGGGAGGTTAGAATTGTGCAATTTGTCACACGCAACTGGGTTCATTCTACAAAAAAGAACAAAATTATTGTAACCTCCCAAATCAACCGCCAAGTTAATTTTTTCCTTAGTGGCCATTTGGCCACTGACTGTTAACCCTTTACTCCCCAAGAGTGACTTATAGATTTTACTCTGTCTAACGCCAGACGATTTTACTCGTCAAAGGGAGACCCCTTGGGGCTTAAAGGGTTAAAAAACTATCTCCCTTAAAGTTTGGTTGCCAGTGAAAAATTAATTAGTCACTTAAGTTAGCTCAATCCTCAATTTAGCCTCCAGCTCCAAAATTTTTGGTTGCTATGGTGACTAAAATGGTCCCAACTTGGAGGGTTGCAAATGAATCATCACATGATTTGATTTTGGTAACAACAAGAACGTAAACATGTTAGCCGAATAGGTCTATTTGCTATTGCTGAGTATATTATTTCTGTTAAAACAAATCTTGTTGTTTTGCTTTTATTAGATCCACTACCTACATATCCCCCAAGGGTGAGTGGAACTGCAGCAGTTTATGGGATTCCTTTGTTATAAGTGGACTTCTGCTGTTTTCTTCATTGTCTCATGAAAATAAAACAAAATTTATCTCGAAACCAATCAAGCCAAGATGGCCAAAAACAGTCATTTCTCAATGATGTTCTATAGGTTTTGAGAATTGAGACTTATGCACAGTCTGTGATAGACGATGTTTTTAATTCTTTTCTTTTTAAGATTTTGACTAGTTTCTTTCAATGCTCTCACTTTCTTTTTTCAAATGTTTTTATCATTCATGGTTATCCGGTTTATATTTTTTAATTCACAAGAAAAAAAGTTCTTATGGGGTTAAGGGGCTGTAAGAGGTATTCAGTGAAAAAAGTTGAAGAAAAGGGGAATGTTGAAAGCAATTTTTTACTTTCTGATTATATAAGCTTGACTGTGACTTTTATGTAATTATAAATTCATTCCACAGCGAGGAGATCCAGGATCTCGAGGCCCAAATGGTGATCCAGTAAGTAAAACATCCTTTGCTAACTAGCATAAGAATATCAATTCTCCTTACCAATCATGGTGCATATTCATTCTGATGTTAGGTTGAGAATTGACATCAGTACAAAATCCCAATTGACAATTTTGTTTATTCATGTTACCTCGTGTACTCGGGTGTCTTTGAATTGCAGAAAAAAGCATGTTACGGGTAGATCAATTCTCAGGATTGTGCAACAATGTCATTGATTAAGTACAATATAATCTAAGCCTAAATGGGATTAAGTACAATATAATCTAAGCCCAAATAGGATTCAAACCCTTTGGTACATGTACAAGCAGTGTCGTTGCAAAATGAGCTGTGGAGTAGCTGAGGCACCACCATATGGCCCTGCTTACACCATCTGCTAGGGCTTGGAAAAAGGTTTGTGTGGTTGTCCAGGGCAAGTAGACTTTTCTGCTGGGCATGCGACCGTTCATGGTCACTTGCTTGTTGCGATGAAGGTCAAGACAAGTCCAAATCTTAAAAAAAAAGCTTCCCTTTCGAAGGGCAATGGCTGTAACTTCAAAACAATAGCAACTGCTAGGATCTGTAGAGTTACGTTGAGTTCAATAAAAGCTAGGGTGTGTGGTAAAATACCTGTAGACCGAGAAAGAGGTAGTTAGGGCCAGAAAGGAAAAAGTCAAGTTTTCTAAAACTTTATTTATTTTCTGAATAACAAGACTAGTGTAGTCTTAATTGTGTTATTGCAGATTAAGATCTACAGTGCATTGAGTGTTCTTTTGTAAATAAAAGATATCTAATATTATTAATAGCACTTTCTCCAAACATGGTACTGATTCAAACCCTAATTTTATAATTTATACACTGCCTTGTACATTTATCATTCTGATTCCAGTAAACTTGTCTACCTACTTTCTTTAGTTAAACATGACCCACCTAGATTAGCATCAGCTATCTGTGGGCATGTCAAACTTTTGTAAACCATAATGATTAAGGATAAATAAAGAACTGATGTTTGATTGTGGTAAAGTTAATTTTTACATACTGTATCCCATCATAATATTGACAGTTGATTGCTCTGTAATTTTTCTTTCTGGTCCTCTCATGATGTTGTTGATCTTACACTATGCATACCATTTGGTTTCCTCTTCTCATAACTTGATTTTTTTCTCCTTAGGGTGATCGTGGAGAACCAGGTGCACAGGGGCCCCAAGGACCCCAAGGATACCCAGTATGTATTGACAGATAGACTGATCATGAATAGCAACTAGCTGTTCAGTAATGGGACTGACCCAGAATTTCAAGGCTATTCGCTCACACAGGCAACTAACTTATCAATGATGATTTCAACTTCTGCTCAAAGAATTAATATTAATTTAAGAAATCACATGTGATTTCCATCAAGAAAAAGTAAAGTTCTAAGGTTTAAATTAAGGTAAAATTCCTGTTAAAGATAATTTCCAGCACTACGCAAACTCCACCTGCAATGTCTATCAAGTCTCACACAATGGAATGTAAACAATCCAAAATGAAATGACCTGTAGTGGCGGACTAACATGTATACAGTGACCGAAGTGTAACGTATGAATGAATTCAAAACAAAAATGTAAACAAATCCCAAAACTGCGCGAGATGGACTGTAAACAATCTCCACAAATGTCCACACATTATATTATCCATGCCTTCCTTACAGAATGTTTTTTGGTTCCCAACCCCCCCCCCCCCCAAAGGCATTTCCATTTCAAGGGGTAACTGCTGACCCTCCAACCAAGCCCCAGTTTTCAATCACAGACAGCCTGACTGCTCTATCCCGAAGTTATACTTGGACAAACCAGTGAAAATTATGCCAATTGATCCGGTAACTACTCGATGATATTCTCTTCTAGCAGTAGTAATAATTTGTCGTTAATTTTCTATCTGAACTTACCACAGCACTCACTACATTTTCTCATGTGTCTAAATAATTATCTATGTTTGTGAAGCCCCCCCCCCCCACCTCCCCCTCTCTCTCTTCATCATTATTCAGCCACCTTAAAGCCTCAGTAAAGAAAACTCCTGTTAAGGAAGCTGTTTGCTTGTTGTAGCTGATCACTGTTGCGACTTGTGTTTTGTAGGGTGCCACAGGTAACCCAGGTCCCAGAGGAGAACCTGGTGAGGCTGGGCCTATAGGAGAACCTGGCCCCTCTGGGGGAGGCGCTGCCGCAATCACGGTAAAGTTCTAGTCAACAAACCTCTTCAGCTTGTAACTGTTTAAAGGAGCTTTATCATAGTTTGTACATTTTGAAAAATGTAGGGTAAATGTTTCAAATTTGTCATTTGCAATCCGTATCAATCTTTCCCCTCCTTAGCTATCCTTGTTCCTTTTTGGTTCAGTATCACTATAGTGGGAAAATAAGTCAAATTTCATGGGATTTGCAGAGACAAATTTGCGGAGAAAATGGCTGATTTCACGGGAATTTTACGGGAAAGCAAAGAAGAAATATTCCAGAAAAAATAAATGTTTGAAGGATGTCACATTCAGGGCAAGAAAGAAAACACTTAAGTTCAACCAACACAGTTTTAAAGGCAACTGTACTTGTTTCGAGCAACAAGAAAAACATAAGCTTTATTGAACGCTTAACCGGTTAACCTCCTGTTTCAGCTGCAATTTACAGCTGAAAACAGAAATGCAATAAATTTCCTTTCTGTCCTCCTTGCTTTGCAGGTTAAAACGTAAGAATTGTTTGTGGTCGATTGTTCAAATCCATTTGTGAAGCCAAAACATTCTTGTGTCATCCATCGTGTCCTGCATTGCTAGAGACAGTAGTTTCCTTTTGCATGCCATATAGTGGCAATGAAAAGTCTCCATATGGCCAGTGCCCAGTTTTTCGCAACATTAAGCTAAGAACGCCTGGTAATTTTGGTACGTTTTCTCGTGGCAGTGACAAAATTTCAAGATCAATTTGCAATTAACGGCAAGTTAACAGCCCCAATAGCAAGCCAAGATAAGTTTTAAATACGTTGTAACGACATGTATTTGGTAGGATTTCTAGTGAATTTCGCGGTATTTTCACTGCACTCTTATGGCTGATAGTGTGCAGTAGCTCAGCCAATCAGATAATTGCATTATTTGCATTAGTATACTAGTAGATTTTTACTACCGGTAATAATGATTATCAATGATGATATTTCAGGGTGGTGTCAAAGGACCAGATCCTGAAAGTCCTGGAGGTATCAAAGGAGAATCTGGTGCACCGGTGAGAAAACAAACAGACCAATGCATTTTTTGGTAGAGATGTTTTCTGGCTGACTGTTGAAATTAGTCCAGAATTATGTTATGTTTTGGAAAGTGATGCCATCGACTCGACCAATTAGACCTGTATAAAATCAAAAATAATTATCACTTGACCATGAATGCGCATTTTCCTTGTTAACGGCACTTTTTACTGCACTTGTATATATATTTGATTTGAGTTCTTGTTTTGTTGTGACTGACAATGTTTTGGTTTTACAGCACTTCACTGAAATATGCTCTTTCTTAGAGTTTATATGAAATTCTTAATGGAAGGCCAAAAAGCTTGAAAAGTTGAGCACCCTTTGGCAAATTTAAGTTAAGCCCTTTACCATTCACAAGCAAAATGTTATACTGCATTCGGTCTGTACTCATAACCTCAGTTGAGATTCGTCCATTCAAACCTCTTGCTCTGTTAATAAGATGCCAGTATCTTTGTTTAATTTAGGGTGCAAGAGGTGCCCCAGGAAATCCTGGAAATCGTGGACCACCTGTAAGTACTAATTATTTTTAATGTACTTTGCTGTGATAGGCTGAAGCTTTTTCACATCTTACACCCTTCTGTTACAATATTTTAAATGCAAGCTTGACAAAATTGTGTTGTTGACTTTTAGGGAACACCTGGTAATCGTGGACCCCCAGGACGGCAAGGAGAGTCAGGACCACCCGTGAGTTGTTATTTAGATTGCTACTATGATCGAATTTATACAACTTACATGGTTTTAACATCTGAATTGACCTAACAAAACAGCAGTGGTTGCGTGCGAATGAGTGGCATGGCTAAGAAAAATTTGCAGACATTTCCCCCTTGGTGCAAAGGAGTTGATGATGATGATGACGATGATCTAAGACCCAAAGCAGCTGTATAGCTCTCCTTATAGTAACTGTTGTGTTTGTTTTCTAATCTTAGGGGAGGCCTGGACAGCCAGGACCACCAGGATTACCTGGTGTAGATGGTTCTGACGTAAGTAAAGAAGTTGTTGAATGCGAGTCATAAAAAGTCTTGTGTTTTCATTCTATATTGGAGGATGCCAGTATCTGTGGTTGTTAAATTGACATAAAATTTAGACCCCCTCGCCAAGAACTGACTTTTTAATATTTTGCTGCTAATAAAATTGAAAGGGATTTTCGTGTTACCGGTAATCTACGATTGTAGTGAGTTCCTGCCACCAGAAGGAGGAAAAAAGAATTTGGCGACCGCAAATTGCTAAACAACAACACATGCATAACATATCAGGGAGGTGCAATGTACATAGTTAGCAAAGATTCGTCCATCTTCATTGCAAACTGTTAACAGCCACTATTATTTTAGCTGTAAAATGTATTATTTACAATTTGTTGAAGAATAAAACAATTGCCCTGCACAATGTTGCAGAATATCATTTGATTTTAGCCAACTCAGCATATGGACTTGGTGACTAAATATCAGGTGTTATTATTCAGACAACAAATTGTCACAATGTCCATATATGGTCATGAAGCGATTGTTATGCATCATCTGTACTTGACAGATATCCTGTGATATACGTACTAAGTTACAGTGATTCATCTCAAGTCTTGCAAAGCGTTGCATAACCACAGTTTTTCTAGCTGTAAAATGCACTTTTTGACAATTTGTTGAATAATAAAACAATTATCTTGCGGAATATCGTCTGATTTTAGCCAACTCAGCATACGGCCTCGTCATCGATCTAAGTATCAGGCGATATTTTGCACAAGTTTGCAGGATAGTTGTTAAATATTCCCTGCAGGATATTTTGTTAATTCTGACTTAAAGCATGGCTCTCAGCCACAGTATTTTTATGTCACAGGGAGAGCCAGGTGAGGCAGGATTGAGGGGACCAGCTGGTGCCCAGGGACCCCCAGTAAGTACATTTTATTGCAACTACTTCAGAACAGGGAAAGCCAGGTTCCCTTTGCAAGGTGTCAAAAAGAAATTATGACAGGCCAAATTGCCACTGCTCCTATAAAAGCAATCAATGTTTTTTAATTAATTATTAACTTTTATCAATTGTTTCGGTCAGGGTACTGCCCTTGTCAGGTTTTGTTATGTGGGAACCATCTGTTAACTGGAACACCACTGGTATATGTTGATTTAACAATTAGACTACTCGCCCTCGTTTCCTATGAGGGATAGTCAACTCGGCTGCGCCTCGTTGACTATTCGCTCATAGAAAACTCTGGCTCGTAGTCTAATTGTTAAATAGAAAACATGGAGAGAGCCAATCAGATTTGTGGATTTCCAATGGCTTAGAATTTGACACAGCATTTTTGAAAATCAGCTGTAAATAACAGTTGGACATCGGACAATGTCCAATGAAATCCCAACTGTGTTCGGACAGTATGTCTGGACATCTTTTAGGCCTTCCAATGCAAACACCAATTTGCATTGACGTGGCATATTATCGAGGAGTTCTGGTATTTACCGAAGTGGCCTATTACATTGCCTGGAATATTTTTGCCACCTACTGAACATCGATTTTGTTGTTTCATTTCCTCAGGGTCCAGCTGGTAATCCTGGTATCGCTGGTGAAGCGGGATTCAAAGGAGATAGGGTATGACCAGTGGTGATTGAGTAATGTTAAAAAAAAACGAACAGTAGTGAAAGTTTCATCAGGTTTAAAACATGAGGTGCAATAAAACATGTGCTGCACGCTTCAAAATTTGTGATATAGATCTTTTCATTTGTAGAATAATCCTCTTGTTTATTATTATTTTTCTGGAGAAAATCGGCTGTAATATTTAGTCGTGTCTATATCAGATATAAACTTATGACGTGGCACTCATTAAAAAATTAATTCCTTTTGTGTTTCCTTTATGAAGTATTAAATGAGTTTTTGAATTCCAAATAAATTTTAATAAAGGCTTCCGACAAAACAGCATTTTTGAATGCTAATTGCAAGATAGAAGTCATAAAACATGTGAGAATCTAATTATTTTTAGCGTGTAAACAGCACTTTTATTTCATTATTTTGTTGTCATACCTGCTGTACACATGAAATGAAAATCAACTCATGGCCCAAAAAATCAACTTGCGGCAAAAGAAATTCAATTTACTGCAAATGACAAATGACTTACGGAATAGAGCAGTTTTCAATTGAGTGTCGGAAGTAATTAGCAGATTGTTGGTTTTTCATTACGACGCTCAGTGATTGGTTTAAAAATCTCGCACCACTTTTTCAGCCAATCAGGAGTAAAACCAAAAGCAATCATAACTCGTGTGTGTATGTTTTCCGACACTTTGTGTTAGCAGCGTGTAATTTCTTTGAGTTGTGATTGGATCACTAGATTGCCACCGTCCTTTGTGATTGGCCAAAGTAATTACTTTAGTTCATCTGGTTTTGGTTTTACAGCAGTTAATCAAAACTCTCTCTAAGAAATTTGGATCCCAGGTGAACCAAAAATGCCAATAACAACTTTTGTTGTGGGGGGAGGGGGATGTTCTTAACCTAGCATTATTGATAAATCTGAGCAAGTGATATGATTGTGTTTCAGGGAAGCAGAGGATCAAAAGGAAACAAAGGAAGTCAAGGAGTGCCTGGTGAAAGGGTAGGCACTTAAAATTGTTACTCTTCTGCTTCATGTATTGTATAGACAAACAATCTCTATTAGTATAGGTAATCATATGGTTTCGAGTTCAATTTGGAATTAATTTGCACAAGTGTTCAGCTTTTTGAAAAACTCACAAGTGGAAATTAATTCCAAAGTGAATGAGAAAAACCGCATGATTACTTAAATATAAACATGAAAAAATTCGCCTGGAGGAAGTACCGGAAGATCTTACAGTGTTGCAGGCAGGAAGCGAGCATTTGAAGTGAATTTGACACTTTATTTACAGATTGTGCTGATGAAGATCAGCTAATAATGCTACCAACTGAAAGCGGGTTCGTTTAAAACATTTGCAGCCATTTGCATAATCCAGAATTTCAATGTGTAATTTGCACTGGTGTTACACTTTTTGCACTGTGTTACACTTTTTGCTCTGGTGTACTGCACTACTCTCGGCCAGTCAGAATCAAGTAATTTTTTTATGTATATTATTATTATTGTTAAAATTATTATTTTTGATATTTATATACATGATTAAATAAAATCTTTACTACTAAAAATACTAACTAGTATAACTAAATGGTAAAAATGCTGCCAAAGGGGAGGACGAAATAACTGTGCTAGCAGTAACTTTATGAACTGTACTATCTTGTCTGCTTGGAACAATGAAGAGATGTGAGATTCCATTCTTACAACTATGCTAATTCGAAGTCACATTTGAAGCGTAAGGCACATTTGCTGTCAAGCTCCCCATCTTATACCACCCGTCTTCAGGGATTTCAAAATGTTTTGAAGTAGGTGCCATCGACTGGTAGAGTAGGCGGCTGTTATAAGTGAGCTTTTTGGTCACAAGCTGATTGCTATGACCAGAGTAGCTGAGTGGAACTCTGGCAGCCGCTGCCTTGAAATTCTTAATTTTCCACAACCTTCTTTGTTAAGAATATTATTATAATTTAAATCTAATTATTTACAATCTTATTGACCAAAAAAAATGCAGTCCAGATGTTTCCATCCAGACATTAACAAAAAAGTGAACTCTGTCAATGTCTTATTCTGGACCTCATTCTTGGTAAATAATTACATCTTTTAATGATAAGAGGTGCCAAATGTAACCTGTGACATTTGTGGTGCTTCCAGGGTGGTGCTGGTGATCCAGGAAGGCCTGGCTTTGATGGAAACCCTGTAAGTACAAGTTCAAGCACTGTTCTTTTAATTTTCCCTGTATTTTGTTATTAATTAATGACTGTGTGATGTTGTGTGGTTATTTCGTCTCCAAATTGTTTGAGGCGTGGTGTGTTAATGGTTAGTGTGCTGGATTCCGGATCGAAAATTTAGGGTTTAAACCTTGAACTGGGCACAGCGTTGCATTCAAGTCGCTTAAATTCTCACTTAGTGCCTCTCTTCACTCAGGTGTATAAAATGGGAACTGGCAAATTTATTGCTGGGGGTAACCCTGCGAAGAACTAGCATCCTTTCTAGGTGGAGTGGATACTTCAAGTGTCTTGGATAAGCTCAAGCCTGATGGGTCACTAGGCTGCACTTATGTCCAGGGTTGAAAACAACTACAAAAATAATTATTATTATTATTAAATAGAGATTTTAGTAATTTTCATAAAATTCACAATTTAAGTTAAATTTGCAGTTTCGTTAAGGACCCTCCTTGAACTGTCTTGACATTTCTCTTGCGAATTCTGCAAAATTTCGCAATTTTCATAATTTTTGTAAATTACTAATGAACGATTTTAGTAATTTTCGTAAAATTCGCAGTTTTAGTTAAATTCAGATAACAACACCACGATCATCTTGAATCTGAATCTTGAATCATGAACGAAAGAATGAAAAGTAGTGCCCCTCGGAGACAGGAACCTTTTTGCAGGCGATTTCATCGAGGGCCCTCAAGATTTCAGATTTTTTTTATTGTTGAATTGTTTTGACATTTCTTCTGCACTTTAGTTAACTTAACTTTTTCCGGTGTTTAGGGAGAAAGTGGATTGTTCGGTGAGCGCGGAAAGACAGGGAAACCAGGACCTCAAGGACAGCGAGGACCAGAAGGATCCCCTGGTCCACAGGGAGCCCAGGTACAATACTCATTTTCAGATGAAAATGAGAAACTAAGTATAATACAGGAATAGTATAATTACTGCTGCAGTTCATGTTACAGGCATAGTGGCCTTTAGGATGGTTAGTGTGCTGTACGTGTTTTCACTGGCTGGGGTGCCTGTGTTGTGTTCTTGGACAAGACAATTCACTATCACAGCTCTCCACCCAGCAGGAGGCATGGTAGCCTTCTTGCTAGTCTCCCGAGACTTCAGTGGTTGAGGGTGTGAGCCCAGCCAGCAAGGGTGATTGTGTTGTGTTTTTGAGAAATTCACGTAGCACAGGCAAATTGTTGGGGCAACCTGGAAGAATACTGGGGGGCTAAACTACTGTTCCATCCAGGGGTAGCAATAATACTGTAAACCAGTTGGGCTAAAAAGCCTTTACTTTCTTCATGCTATGGAAATGAAAGCTGTATAGTTGAATATAGTCCACCAGGCTTGAACACTGACTAAACGTAATGTCATGAATGCTAACTGATAGTGAGAATAATTTTTGTTTGCCAGGGTGCAAGAGGTCAGACCGGAAATTCTGGACCGCCTGGTATTGCAGGAGCTAAAGGTGACCGCGGCGAGTCAGGATTTCAAGGCCCACCAGGCGAGGCTGGGGAGCCAGGACCTGCGGGAGAGCCAGGCGACAAGGGTGCAAATGGAAGAGATGGTTCGCCTGGAAGAAGTGGCGCCCCCGGTGAGAAAGGAGGAATGGTATGTGTTTTGCTTTTGACTTTTTTTTATATCAAATCCTTGTCAAAGTGCTCAGCTAGATACTCACAGCTCATGCTGGGCTGGGCTGGGACCTGTGATCTCCCAGTGCTTGCAGGAACTGCCCGATCACGCAAATGAGTGGATTCACCTCCTGGTAGACAACATCATGGGTCAAACACCCACAGATTGAGCTGGGGCCTAGCTCTCAGCATGAGTGCTGCTCCCAGCTGCTTACAAACTGGCTAAATTTTCAACCACCATTAAATGAAATGTATGGAAAAAATCAACGCCAAATTTCATTCCTTTTGTTTACTTTTTGATTAATTCATTCTAGGGTATGCAAGGACCGCCTGGTCCTTCAGGCCAAGCTGGAGCTCCTGGAACCTCCGTAAGTATTGACTTGCAGATTGTCCAAGCACGTTTTACATCTTTGCTTTGCATATTATGAGTGATAAACATCTTACTGAACAGTTAGTTTTTCTCTGAGTCAAGGTTCCTTCACCCATTCTGTAAATTCTCTTATTTTCTCTCTTCCACCTTTTTGATCTGACAGCAGCTTTTATAACTGAAATGGTCATCCTGCATAAATATGTTAATATATATATTATTATTATTATTATTATTATTATTATTATTATTATTATTATTATTATTATTATTATTATTATTAATTGCCCAGAGTGTTAAACATTTGATAATTGTTTCATATCAATTTTATGATAACTTCTGTACATAGCTGTTTTATAGTGTGTGAAGTTTACAGAGGGTAGTTATATAGGTACATGTAGGCTATTAAAATTGTTACAGAAATTATTTTATGGAAAAACTAAAGGAACAACAAAATTTGTATATCTTTTACCAGATATTTGTAAGATTTAAGTTTGTAATGAAAAGTACTCAATAAAGTTTTAAATTATTATGTTATTATTGTTATTACTATTATTATTACTGTTATAACTTTAAACGGGGAATTAGTATTAACTGCCCTGTCACATCATCACAGTATTAAAAAGACAGCGATTTGATGTCAATCAAGGTAAATTTATTGATAACATACTAATATTAAGACTCGCCCAAACCAGGATTAATGCCAGATTTTTTTCTGCTTTCCCAACAGGGTGTACCAGGTGCTCAGGGACGATCTGGCGCTCCTGGAGACAGGGTAAATATAAGCATTAACAGGGTAGTAAACTGGGGAGAGGTCCCATGCACAAATTGTGAGCCAATTTCCTTGAAAGACCATTTTGCAGATCACATTGTTGATATTAATATGTTATTGAAGAACGACGCTGAGCCAATTTCCTTGAAAGACCATTTTGCAGATCACATTGTTGATATTAATATGTTATTGAAGAATGACGCTGTAGCCTAAAATATTGTTAGTGCGCTGGATTCTGGATTGGACCATCTGGGGTTGAGGACGAGCTAACATAAGATTTACTGGGACCAGATTACACACTTACTTATTTGTACATGAAGGTCATTCCACACTTAGTTTTATTTAAAATAAAAGAAAGAAAAAATTAATTATTTTATTCAAAACACTGGCAATTTGAAACCAGGAAAATTTGACTCAGGATACACTCGCTTACCACCACACTAACTGGACAAGAACCCCATTTTTTTCAATATTTATAGTACAAGCAAAATTGTATAATATACCAAACCACAAAGTGAAAACTAACCCGCAAGCAAACAGGAGTGGAACTTACTGGTAAGGGGACTAACCACAAGTAAACTAGGATGGAACTAACCGGAACCAACTGACAACCGTATGTTTAACTCAATGATCTGCTGTTCTGGCCATTGCTATGTCGTATAAAATATCATGAGATGTCTAATCTGGTCCCAGTCAATGCTATGTTTACAAAGTCTTTCCCAGGTTTGAGCCTTGGCCGGGGCACTGTGTTGTGTTCTTGGTCAAGACACATTACTCTCACAGTGCCTCTCTCCACCCAGGTATATATATGGCGACCGACAGCATAATGCTGTGAGGTAACCCTGCTATGGACTAGCGATAGACTATGTCTGCTTTGTCTGAATGAGAAAAGGGTAAAAAGCCAAAAACTTCCAAGACCTTGTCAAGCATTTAGCTCTAGTTTTCCTCATGTGTGAATTTGCCCAGTAATATTAATTTGCTCTTCTAATGCAACAGGGACGCCCTGGCCCTCAAGGACTACAAGGACAGAAGGGAGAGAAAGGAAGTCAGGTAACTTATCAGCATTTAAAATAACTATAATTAAAGCAATACACTGTAGTCATAAGAGCTTTTTTACACAGCACAATGTTTATTAATGTAATCCAAGGCTCAAGAATAGCCGCCCAGAAAAATTTAGTGGTCTTTTGACAATGCTAAACACAAGGATATTTTCTATCAAAAGTATAACCAATATTATTACAAGCTTGAAGACTGTTGACGTGAACACTTAGCAAGAATTTTTATTTAGATTCTGTCGCTGAAGAAAAGCATATCAGCCTGCCAGACACACTTATATCTGCGCTGTCATGTCTAAATGCTTATTTTTGTTCCGTTTTAGGGAGCGCCTGGCCAATCTGGCCCTCCTGGACCAACTGGTCGCAGTGGAAAACGGGTAAAAACGTGACATATTGCATTCAAAATGACTTAAAATATTAATAAAATATTCCCTTGGAAAAGAGATTATCATACTCTTGTCAATCCTAAGCTGTTTTGTTTGTTTATTTTGATTCTCAAAGACAAACTGACTTGTTTGTTATAAAATTCCATAACTCAACTGTAGACATAAGAAATTTTCCCTTGCAGCTGTACAATAGATAGATTATTCTTGTGACAAACATTACAGATTGACTGTGCATGGCCTAAAAATCACAACTGATTTACTTGACATTATTTTTGTATGCTACAACATAATTCTGAGAAGTGATGGTTACAAAATTGATAATTAATTTAAAACCTAAAAATTTTAGCAAGGCGTTGGCAACAAGGTTAACAGATAAGTTGTTATAGACGTACCCAGCGGCCTTACCTAATCCCTTGATTTCTGTTACTAATCAAATTACAATTAGATTATTGTTCTACACTTAAAACTTATTTTTCAGGGTGCTACTGGAGCAGATGGCCCACCTGGACCGACTGGTTCAATAGGAGCTCAGGTAAATAATTTTTTGTGGACCTACTGGCTCAAATGGACCTCAGGGGAGTAGCTTGTGTGTTTGTGGGCCCACTGGTGCAACAGGAGCTCAGGAGAATAGTTATTATATGGACCTACTTGTTCAATAGAACCTCAGGGTTGTAGTTTGTAAGTGAACCTACTAATTCAATAAGACCATGGTTGCCCCTAAAGAAGTCAATGATCTCCAACTCATCTTGTTTGATAAAATTGTTGTGGTTTTTAGGGCCCGCCTGGTCTTCGCGGAGCGCCTGGTGCAGATGGTCAGCCTGGCCGAAAGGTAATTTCTTAAGATTTAGGACCCTTTCCCTCTCT
This sequence comes from Blastomussa wellsi, assembly GCA_947652115.1. Taxonomy (NCBI): domain Eukaryota; kingdom Metazoa; phylum Cnidaria; class Anthozoa; order Scleractinia; family Plerogyridae; genus Blastomussa; species Blastomussa wellsi. The sequence continues at coordinate 26,342,428 of OX393566.1, read as the reverse complement.
CCAACATGACACAAATGAAACATCATTTTTTCAGGGCTGTCTACCTTGAAGGGCCTCTGGCCTGTCGTAGACCGCCTCACTTTATAAGATTTAAATCTTTTTCAGTTGGTATGCAATGGAATCTAAATAAATAAATAAAAAATAAATAAACTGTAGTTATTGTGTGCCAGACTTTGTACCAGACAGGTTAGTTGCTATTGGAACAACTCAAAAAGCAGTTCATTTTGTATTTTTGCCCATTTAAATTTTTTTATTATTGGGCTTAAAATTCATTCAACAGTAATTAACAATTCCACTATTAGGTTCAGTGTGCAAGATTTTTCAGTTGTAAATATCAAAAATAAGGCTTAGCATTTACTATTAAAAATAGTGAGGGGTGCTAAAGGGACATTCATATCAGATCATGGGACAGCTGCATGGAGAGCACAAATTAAAAATTTCCATTAAATTAGGTCCCTGATTTAATTGTGAGAATGGGTTGGGAACATAATAAGCTTAAAATTACAATACAAAAGAAAACATTCATTCAATATTAATTTGGTGGACACTTGTTGTGTTGGGTATACAGGAAATTTCCAGTAATAAAATGTTTCTAAGCCCATTGTATGCACTTTGTAGGGTGTGGCAGGAGCTCCTGGTGAGAATGGGAGGAATGGAGCAAAGGGAGACAAGGTGAGATCCAGTATGTCTTTGAATGGTTCATCTTATGAAACTAATTGGGAATGGATGTTTGTTTCTGCATATTTACAAAATTTAATGTTATTGATCTTGTTTCATTTTTGTTCAGGGCTCTGCTGGAGAACGTGGCCAGCCTGGAAGACAAGGAGCTAAGGTACGTAAAAAAGATATTTAAGTAAAAATAAGTTAGTGTTAAAATTGCAGATAACTTAAAGTTAGTTACTATTGACTAGTAAATTAAGTTTGTAGCTACTAATGTGATAAACAAGATCAACTATGTGTACATGTATTTTTTTCAACGATCATTATTGCTATGGTGTCACTTCCAGGGACCTACTGGCCAACCAGGAGTGGCTGGACGAGATGGCAAGACTGGTGCCCCGGTACGTAAAGCTTTGACAATTTAATTAATTAATCATTTCACAGTTTCACCTTTGTCCGTTTTTAAGAGAGAGAAAACATTTAACTATTAACTTACGAAAAACATGTTAAAGCTGACAAAGGCCGCAGGTTTCTTAGATTACAGCTATAGCATCTTGTGATCTTACACTTTAGGGTGACCCAGGAGCTGATGGTAAACCAGGAGCCGCTGGTCCCCAGGTGAGCATATTCAGTTTCTTATTGCCTGAGTAGTGTATTTGCCTAATGAAGTGTCACTCCCAATTAAGTGCTGCATAACAGAGCAAAAACATTAAAAAGCACCCACCTTGAACAAGCAGGGCATTGCTTCGTAACTATGTAGTTTAGTCAAAACATCATCAGACTGAATTGTTAAATTAGGATTCAGACTAAAGAACTTACTAAAATAAAATAAACTGCAAAAGCTGTGGATGAAGATCCTGCTTGATTGCATGTTTGATCTCACAGGAGATCTTATCAGCCAAACTTGAAAAATAAATGAACGATGATAAGTCAAAGACTACTGCAAGGCTGAGACAACGTGATATATTTTCAACAATATTTTGGCTGGCCAGACCAGCCTTCTTCAGGTTTAGATGTTACTAACTCATTTTCAACCAGAAATATATTATCCTGAATTAGAATGTTTATCAGTGTGGATCAAAGTGGCATCAACTGCCGTCAATATTTGCTTATTCATGTTATAATTTTAGAGCAACCTCTCCCCTTCCCCCCTCTTGACTAAGCACTGCAACTGAAATACAACAAAATAAATAAAAAGTTAAAGGAGCTACGTCACCGTTCGTGCACTTTGAAAAATTTTGCCTAAATTTTTCAAAATTGTCATGTCCAATCCGTTTTAATCTATTCCATCCTCAGCCATTCTTGTTCATTTTTGGTTTAGTATCACTCCTTTGCTGCTTTTTCAATCATCTTTAGCAAGCTATTTTCAGGTTTCATTTTAAGGGTAATTTAGGTTGTCAAAGAAATGACTCAAATTCCGTGACATAGCTCCTTTAAAAGAGTGCTGTGGTGCTCACTGAAGTAAATACAGTATTTTAAATTTATGAACTCCTTGGACATTACTGAAAATTTTCAAAAGGCATCCCATTTTCTCTAAACACCATTCTGTATTTTTTAAAAAATAAAATTAATGCTTTTGTTTACTGCAGGGAATAGGCCATTTCCGAGTTCTCTTTTCCCTTTACGAAACCATTCATATGAAAATGAGTTTGCTTTGCATGAAAATGAAGATGCAGATAAAACTCATTTTTATATGAATGGTTTCACACTTAGACTCGTTTTGAAAGAGAGGCAAAAGAGAACTTGGAAATGGCCTATTCAAACATGAATGGGGAGCTCTCATTGGTGGGAATTTATGTTAAAAACTTATTGTATTTTTTCTGCCAAAAGGGAGCACCTGGAAACCCTGGACAGAGTGGATTGGCAGGAGCAAAAGGAGCAATGGTCAGTAAATAACCTGTTACTACTGTGTGCACTGTTACAATTATAGTAATCCAGGACAAGTAAAAGTAGATTTCCTTTCTGATGGGCATAGGTGCAGGCAATTTATTTGCCAACCAAGTCATAAAAAAACTACCAGTAAACTAAGACAAGCATGTACGGTCATACATTTAAGACAGTCAACACGCACTTCAAATATTTCGCGATTTCAATTTCCTGGGCGAAGACAAACTTATTTTACTATGGATATTACATCTCTTTATACCGTCATCCCAAATGGCGAAGGTCGTCTAGCCCTCAAACATTTTTTTGATTTACACACTGTTAAGGAACCAAGCTCGGAAACACTACTCCGCCTGGCTGAGTTAGTGTTAACGCTCAACTGTTTTTCATTCGCGGACAATTATTACAAACAAATCAATGGTGTGGCCATGGGTACCAAAATAGGACCCAGCTACGCCAATCTTTTCGTAGGCTACATTGAACACCAATTTTTCAATCAATACAACGGCCGAAAACCTGAACTCTATCGTCACTACATTGACGACTGTATCGGCGCTACCTCTTCTACCAGAGAGGATCTCAATCAATTTATAACCGCTGTCAATTTGTTTCATCCTGCCCTTAAATATATTTGGGAAATTTCCGATACTTCTTTAGCATTTCTGGATATCAAAGTTTCTATTGAAGGCAACGGTTTATGCACCAGTGTGCACTACAAACCCACAGATTCTCATAGTTATTTGTTGTATTCATCTTCACATCCATCACATGTCAAGAATTCCATTCCTTATTCTCAGTTTCTTAGACTTCGCCGTCTTTGTAGTGACGACTCTGATTTTTCCTTAAAATCAGAGGAAATGTGCAATTTCTTCGACAAGCGTGGCTATCCTGCTTCTGTTGTTCAAGCGGGCCATCATCGCACCCAACAAATTGATCAACAGTCAGCACTACAAACATCACAGAGAGAAAACAGTTACGATAGAATTCCATTCACCCTCACATTTAACCCTCACAACCACAACCCTCACAACCCTCAAAACTTTGAATTACTTCAAAATGATCCTGATACTGGTAGAATCTTTTCACAACCTCCATTAATTTCATTCAAACACAACAAAAACATAGTTAACTTTTTAGTCAGAAGTGCATTCCAAACAAGTGATCAACCCGGAACTTTTAATGCGCTCGCGCACAATGCAAAACATGTCCTTTCATTCGCAACGTTGATAAAATATTGGGACCGAAGCAATCCATTAAGATCACTGATCATTTCACCTGTACCTCAGCCAATGCCATCTACTGCATAAAGCACTCTTTGCAAAAAAGTTATACATCGGCGAAACAGGGAGACGACTAGGTGACCGAATCCAAGAACACCTTTGTGACGAGAGAAAGGCGACAAAAATGCATCTAAACCAGTCACGAGACACTTTAATCTCCCCAATCATTCTAAGAAACATATGACAGTCTGCGGCTTTTCCCTTCATCAAGGAGGCATGGAAAGCCGCAAAACTCTAGTAGAACAAAAATTTATTTTCAAATTGGCACTTTAAATCCTCACGGTATCAACGAACGCTTTTCATTTTTTTTTTTCACGTTACCAGGCACCAACCAATAGCGCAGCTCTATTTTTCTGTATATAAACCACACACAACCCACAATTCCTCAATTCGCTTCGACAAAGGGCTAACGCTCGAAGCGTCAGCTTTCGAATCTCTTTACGGTGGCCAATTCACATTATCAACCCAGTTGATAAAACCGAATTATCTTGTTATACTTCCCGCTGATGCAGCACCACAGTTTCTTTAGAAACTTACCCCCTCTATACTTTAAAGATACATTGGAAAGGGAACCTATTTAGTCACAAGAGTCCTTTTGAAGCACATGTAAATGATAAATGCAGCCCAGTGAGTCACATATGTATATGTCATGAGTGGCCTGTATTACTAGTGCTCAAACCAGGCCTGCTTCAAATCTTTCAATATTTTAGTTTTGATAAGTACAGAGCATAAAATAAAAACGCTCAACATGAATACCACTGTATTACATGATAACCTTGGGAGGCACGATTGCATAATGCAACCCTCCAAGTTAGGACCATTTCAGTTGCCACGGGGACCAATATTTTGGAGCTGGCAACTAAATTGCAACTGAAGTTGCCAGCTGGCGACTAAAATTGAGAAGAAGGATTGAGCGCTTGAGCTAACTTTAGCGACTAAAATTTTTCACTGGCGACCAACTTAAACAGTCAGTGGCCGAAAAAAAATAAACGTGGAGGTTTGGCCTGATGTTAGTGTGCTGGGCATTAAGACACTTAAATCTCATATTGTATTTCTCCGCCCAGGTTTTAAGTGGGTACCAGTAATAATAAATGTTGGGTAGTATCCATGCGAGTAGAACCATTCATTAATACTTCAGAAACCAGGATAATCTCTGGCCTCTAGGGCAAAATTTACAGACTTTAACCTAAATGATAACTACTGCATAGCCAATGGCATTAAACCTGGTAATGTTGCAAGTTTCATTATTATTTTAGGGAGACACTGGTGCTGATGGTGAAACCGGACCTCCCGGGCCACAAGGAGCAAAGGTAAGCAATTTATTTAACGGGCAATATTTGTCAAGTTATATTACATCACTTTGTGATGTACAGAATTATTTACTGAGGGAGTGCTACTTATTTTAAAGTGAGCCTAAATGAAATTTAGGCAAGGTTAAAACTAAGCCAATGCAGTGGCTTCATTAATGTTATGTGGGGGATTCCAGGGAGGTTTGCAGGGGCACTGCCATGTGCTTTGCTTTCATTGCCTGCTAGCTTGCCACACGTATGGAGGCTGCATGGCCGAGTACTTCGAATCTGGAAGTTGTGTGTTAAAATTCCATTCTCAGGGTACAGAGAAGTTCAATTTTCCAGCTTGCGCTGCAGGAAAGCTGTAGCTAGGATGTACGAGCCCGGAGGGCATTTGCACTAGCCCGAAAAAATTATCAGAAGTGTGATGAATTAATTAATTCGTGAAAACTTTCACTTGCCCGTCAGGCAAGTGAAGGATAAAATCCATTAGCCCAGGGCTATCAGACACTTACTTCCTTGTACGCTGATTCTGATTACTACTGAGGTGATGTTGTTCAACTCCTTAGCTATGCTTGTAAATAGCCAACTGGTCTGCCTCCTGCCAGATGGGATTTTTAACCATGTTATGGTCATTTAAAGTATTTATTTCTAATCAGTGTTTGTTCACATTGGCCCTGGAAAGCCTCACTCAGGGAGTGGTCAATTATTATTACTTTCAAATGACAGGAAACCTCAAAATCCTGATCTGTTGGCATGTGAACTACAAGAATGGTGTTTTTTTTGTAATATGCCTTGTGAAAGTGGTCCCTTCATGGAGTTGGTAGTATTCTCATTTTCAATCTGAGAGATTGAGAACCGAGTGTCTTATCATTTTGTGCCATTCTTTTCAGGGTGAGACTGGAGCTCCTGGAAGGCGGGGACTGACAGGAACACCAGGCAAACAGGTCTGTTCAATAACCATGGTACAACATACCCCACAAAAAATTTGACTAACCAGCATGACCTGTTGAGTAATTATGATTTGACAAGAAGCCCCAGTGTTCTAGATATGAGCACCTGGTGCCGAGGTACAGCCAAGTTGACTATCAGGAGGCAGTGGGCACTAGCGTTGTAATCCGGTGGTCTTGAGTGCAAGCCCTCCACCTTGCCAATAGCAGGATTTAGCAGTGCCTGTAACGGGTCCTGGAAAACCTGAAAAGTCCTGGAATTTTATTATGCCTTTTCCAGGACTGGAGAGTCCTGGAAAACGTATTTTACAGGTCTTGGAAAGTCCTGGAAATCTGATTAAACTCAAGAAATGAATTTTTCTGAACTAACTTCATAAGAAATGCGAGGCTTACAGTTGGGAGAATTCATATTTGGAACTTGGAAGAAATGTGAATTCTGGAGTCTTGGAAAATTCAATATGAGTTCTGGAAAAGTCCTGGAAATTTGTCTGTGAAAAGGGGTATGAACCCTGTAAGAATCTAAGTGTATGACCGCTATAAATAACATTTGCATTTTTTACATAGAAAATTCTAATTGTTAATTAGTACAGAAACTGATAACTGTAAACATTGTAAGCCAAGAATATTTCAGTATTAAAGGGTAATGCACATGTGACCATGTTCTACCAGTCAATAAATAACTGCAATAAATACAAGAATCAACCACAGCCAGGGGTTTCAAAATATTTTGAAGTAGGTGTCAAAAACTGGTAGAGTATGCAGCTGTGACATTTTAAATGTTATGATTGCAAGCTGATTGCTATGACCAGAGTAGCCAGCAACATGATTACAATCAAGTAACTTGTAGAACTCGTGCAGATGCCTGTTTATTTTGACACCCCTGGAGAAATTCTTTGAGTGGCACAAATTCCTTGTAGAAAACCATAACATAATCTACCTTGAGGCCTCATTAAAGGGATACTGTCATCATTTTTAGCATGATTTTTGGAAGTCTCAAAAAAGATCTTTGGAAGCTGGACAATAATGGTTTTATTTTGTATAGTACTGTAGTACTCAAAAAATGATAAGAACCTATTAGGAAGTGAGGATGGCTAATGATGGTGAGGATGGAAACAAATTGTGATATGGATTTTTGAAAAAAGTGTCAGGATGTCGGTTTTTCAAAGGTTCAAATTTGGCTCGAAAGTCGTTGAAATTGTTCAGAAATGTTAGTTAAAGCTAATTATTATAATAAGTTCTTATTACATAAATGCAGGGACAATTTCGTCAATTTATAACAATTTTAGGAATATATATCTTGACAGTACCCCTTTAAAACAAAGTTTCATTTTTCCTTTTTGAAAAACAGGGAAGACAGGGTGAGAGAGGAGAGAGGGGAGCACCTGGACCACAGGGACCTCAGGTATGTGTACCATAGGTTACTTACCCTTGAGATGTCAGTGGTGTTGTACTGGGAAAAATTAATTGAACCAAACATTGTGGTCACGGTATGTTTCACAAGATAATTTTTGGTGCACCATTGTTATGTTACTGTGCCTTGAGCAGAGTTTGTGTGTTAATGTAAGACACTGTAAGGAATGGTATTATGTAACCTGTGACGTCACACAAGATTTGCTACATCACTTTGTTATTGCGTTCGACGAAAGGAGAAGGCATTATAAACCAGTTTGAATCGAGATTTTGGTGGTGTAGGTACAGTCCGTTTTGGCCCCCCCGAACATTTTTTTTCAGGGGCAAATGACGTCATTTCCGTCGACCATGTGCTTCGTTTCTAGCGGAGTCGAGTTTCACGTTCTTGCTTCGCGTCTTGGTGGATTGTCGAGTTCTTGATTGTGCTTTTGCGGATTGTTGTCGAATTCTGGACTGTGTTTCTTTTCATTGGAGATTCAACGTCTGCCCGCGTACAGGGTTGTGACGCTCTACTGTTCAAATCAGCCTTTCGAAGATTGTACAACTCCTGGTGCGAATATATAACAGCAGATTTCGATCAGTGCGGTGACAGTCTTTGTAATCGTCAATTTTATGTTTGCATTTTAGCTTGCATGTGCATTTGTTGGGCGACAAAGAAATGATATTCATACACAGTCTGTGGTTTTCGAAACACTGACTGCATGCAGCTTTGTTATTCGTGAATAGCGGTGTCACGCAATGCAAAAAACTCCAAACATTGTATTTGTATGAATAAATCGGAAAAAATCATGTTCATCAACTACAGTTATGTTAAGAGTTTCATACTGATATTTAAAATGTTGATTTCAGTATTAAAGAAAGCTTGAATTTCGGGAAACCAAATCAAAATGCAGCCAAGTGAATCGAAATCGTCGAACGCACTCTCTGATCTTTGATTACTACTAGTTAATAATCGTAATACAAGAGCATACAACATTGTTGCCCAAATGTATTTTTTTTCATGTTACGTTAAACGGTTGGTTGAGCCCTTTATGGCCTACTGAATGGCAGTCTGTGGAACCTCTTCAGTCAGGTGACCCCCATCTTGAAAAAAGGGTGAATAACCCTTGAAAGGTTGAAAAGGATATATGATAGTTATCATAAAAAGTTTTATAAATGTTATTGACATTGTTTTTCATTTAGGGAGCCACAGGAAGTCAGGGGCCTGCAGGTTTACCTGGAAAACCAGGAGACACGGTGAGTAGCATCTAAATACTTTGCAGATATTACATGGCTACACGGGGATACAAAATTTCCCTTTTAATGTTGGAAGATCAAATTTACATGCTTTCCTGAAAAGTGCTAAAAATTGCTCCTGAGAAAGGACAGTAACCGGGCCAAATTACAATATTCTGCAGCCATTTGATTTGGCACCAACTTGTTAATTGTTCAGTTATGGAATAGAGCATTTAAAGTACAAAACTTTTAGTGTCTAACTGTTAAGCAATATACGTTATCGACTGGAATAAAATAAAGGTAGGTAACCAGCCAATTCTGTTTTGAGGAGTAGCCCTTTGTCTTTGTCCTGACAAATGGCTTATACTCAAAACATCAGTCTTCCTTTAATAAAAGTGCCTTAACAGACTTTGCTTAAAGATCCATTAATTTCCGTGTCTCTAAATATTTTCTGCTTAAAACACTATAGGGTGCAACAGGAGAGAGTGGAGCTGATGGTACCCCTGGAGCTAGGGTGTGTATTGCGATTTTTCATTTTGAAATCACATAGAAATACATTTGTAAGTTGTACTCTTCCGGAGACACTCCAGTTAACCCCCCACCCCTTTTCCCCCCTCAATGCAGTGTTCACAAACTATAACCCCTATGAATTGCTCCTCTGAGTCTAGAGATGAGACAATACTTTCAGTATGTCAATAGCAATCAGAAAACAGTTACTTACAAACATTCTGCTCAGTGGAATGGTGTATAACGTTGTTGTTGTGTCCACATATTTGAACCCCAACTGGTCCACACTGGGGTTCAAAAGGAAGCAATCTTTTCTACAGGTGTCAAGAAGGCTTGGAGCAGTTTGAGAATTTGAGGTTAAAGTGGTAGAAATAAAGGTTGTGGAAATTAACACCACATTTTGTCAGTGTAGAAATTAACACTTCTAAGAATTAGGAAGAGCAACTTAAATTAATGCAGTTACATTTATTTTTGAGAATAAGGTATTAGTGGTGCAACGATACACCGATGTACCAGTGAATCTCGATATTTTTTGCACTGCTTCCGGTCACATATGTCAGCTGACACAGTCTGTTGCACCCACGGACGAAACACATGTATCGTATTGTGTATCCTATTGTGAGAAATTGTATCGTTGCAGCCCTATAAGGTATTTCAAAAACAATAATATTTATCACAGGTTTTGTTCTCGTGTCTTAGGGAGAGCGTGGTGCCCAAGGAGATCCTGGAGCCCCTGGCGTTATTGTAAGTTTTTTTGACACACAGTAAATAAATACCAGGGCTCAAGACTAACAGTAGTCAACTAGACACAGATTATCATAAAACATTCCATTTGGCTGGTAGGTTGGGGCTAGTGAATATTTCAGGATCCTCCTTTTTAGTGAGCTAAAGTCCCCATCAAATGGCACATGATAGTTTGATCTTCCCGAACTATCATCAACTATCATGTGCGTGGTCAAACGGGAAAACTATCATTTACTATCATGAAGATTTTGAATAAGTTCAAAGTGAGTGATAGTTGATAGTAGATGACTTGCATGATAGTTTGTGTTCAAACGGACACGATAGCTGGAACTATCGTCAACCATCGTGACCTTTTGATTGGGGCTTAACTTTAAAACGGGTAGCATAAGTAAACGCAAATCTCCAAATTAGTCAACTTCGACTTCATTTGGCCTGGCTTGCTCATATTTTTGTTAATTTGTGATTATGATTAAATTGACCTCTCCCTAGTTGCAAGTTTTTCACTGATTAGCCACCCAATGACGACTGAATTGCAAGACATGCGATTTTGACAGTTGTTTATGTATTTTTGTGTATTTTGTTGGCATTTATTGAAAGTTGTTTGTACATACATTTATTTAAAATGTACTTAGTTTTTCTATTTTACAATTAAGTGTGTTTGGAGATACCAGCACAGCAGTGCTATGTAAAATCCGAATAGAAATTAAGTTTATGTATGTAATGTATGTATGTATGCACTTTACGAGATAACTTACGCCATAGAGCTGTTGAGACACTTAACCAATTTAGGGTACAAAAACTATTTTCTAAAATCCCCCTCCCCAGTTCAATATTGTCAATATTAAATTCTGAAAACATTTAAGCCAACAATTTGAAGGCCCCACGAAATAACATTGAACAGGGGGTAGGGAGGATACAATATTTTTCCTGTTTTTAAATCAAGACATTTGCGAAAAGTGTGTGATATTTGTTTGTCTCAACTAGTTCTATCCAAGATTGCAGTGCTTTGCTTATGAAATGCACCACCTTCTCAACCAGTCAGAAGTAAATCCAAAACGAACTGTAGCTCACTCACAAATTGTGCTCACATTGATTTACGCAGGGTGCGCCTGGAGACCCCGGTGAGCCTGGTACCGCTGGTGCTGACGGCAAAGCTGTAAGTTGTTACTGATTTGTGTAGTCAGGTTTCCATGGTTACCTAAATAGCTGCTTACATCTTGTGTAAAATCTTACAGTGTAAAATAATCCTCTGTCAAGGAGGGATCTTCTTAGCTACAGATCTTGACTATTTAACGGGGTGCTTATTAGATGGAAAGGCTTATTAGTGGGGGGGGGGGGGGGGTGGGTTATAAATTTAGCGAAGCACTTCCTGGTGTACACTGCTACGGTATGATAGAGTGTGATAACTTTATTTAAGCAGTATGATGCATACTTTACACAGCATCACCCAATCAAATAATATATAATTGCATTACAAACTGAACTTCAAAGATGTAAATAAATCAAAGCACTTAAGTTGCATGGAGTGTTTCTTTTTCTGAAGGGGAATGGGTGGGGTTGGCTATACAAATTTCTTCTGAAGAGTGGTGTCTTATACCATCACGGATTTATTGGATGTATAATACCATCAAATTTGTGGATAAGTGTAAAAGATAGTACACTTTGTCAGGAGTAACTTGTACCATCTGTTGTGCAATTGTTTAGGGCGAAAGAGGTCTTGCTGGTCCACCTGGACCTGCTGGAAGCCCTGGTCTTGCCGTAAGTACCACAAAATCATTTTTAAATTAAATCCTTTTTGATACACTAGAGAAAAGCTCTGGAGCATGGACAAACACCAGCAACGTTTAGTCAACCCGCATGAGACTAGGTTGGGGATTTGAAGCTGCTATCCTGATTGAGTGTCCGCCTCTTAAGACCATTCTGAAATACAGTTTTAAAAGCCCCATTTAAAGTGGCTAGTTTGTCAAGTGGCCAAAGAGTAGTTTTCCCTTGTTTTGAACAAGCTATTGACAGACAATACTGATACCACTCTATAATAATTGTATCACATTGACATTGGCATGTTTGCATTGCACTTCCTTGTAGCACGAAAATTGTGTAGGTTTTAATTATTGCAGATTGTGCAGAGTAAAATGCCGCAAATTTTACCCTATTCAGTCTGATAAAGAACTCTGCATGATACTGGACATATACAACAACAATCCAAACTTAGATAAATAGTTGCGTTCGACAAAGAACGCTTTCATAATGCTGTCGAAAACGAGATGTTTGGACTATGTATGTATGTATTCATGTATCACACCAATTTGGCCACCCCTAAAAATTCTTCAGGGGCGAATGACGTCATTTCCGTCGACCATGTGTTTCGTAGCTGTGCTTTCATTTCTAGCGGGGTTGATTTCACGTTCTTGCTTCGCATCTTGTTGGATTGTCGAGTTCTTGACTGCGCTTTTGCAGATTGTTGTCCAATTGTAGACTTTGTTTTTGCGAATTGTTGTCGAATTCGGGACTTTTTCTTGTTTGGAGTGTTCTCAGGTAAGTTGCGTTCTAGGAAACGGATGCTGCAATTCGACCAAGCAACACATCACATTATAAAACTCAGCTGCTTTTCGAAGAATCTTGTAGCGAAGATTGTACAACTCCTGGCGTGTATATAGAACAGCAGATTTCAAACATTTCGATCGGTGCTGTGACAGTCTTTGTAATCGTGAATGTTATGTTTGCATTTTAGCTTGCATGTGCGTTGCTGCGATTATTTGTTTACATTTGTTGGGCGACAAAGAAATGGTATTTGTCATACACAGTCTGTGGTTTTCGAAACACTGACTGCAACTTTGTTATTTGTGAATAGCGTTTCATACTGATATTTGAAATGTTGTTTTCAGTATTAAAGAAAGCTTGACTTTTTGGAAACCAAATCAAAATGAAGCAAAGTGAATCGAAATTGTCAAACGCACTCCTATTCTTTGATTACTACTAGTTTTAAACACATCATACTATTACCTGAATATTGAACACCTCCTCTTCTGTTATGCAAGTAATGATCATCAATAAATAAAAACTGAAAAATGTTAAAGTGCACCTAACCCCAAAAATTATTTTTCACTAAAATAAACCTTTGCACCAGTTCGAAACACACTGCACCTTTCCTTTCTCCGTTTTACCTAATGCTGGCTTTTTATAGCATTCAAAAGTTAGGAAAAACTGAGCATCATTTGTTGCACGACCGAGTCAGAAGGGGCGTGGGTCTATTCCTGGGTTGACGTCACAAACTGATTTGCATGCTTAGTTTACAAAGACTTGATGCGAATTAAATCAGTTTGTGATGTCGACCCAGGAATAGACTCACGCCGCTTCAGACTTGGTTGTGTAACTAATGGTGCACAGTTTTTCGTAACTTTTGAATGCTATAAATAGTCAGCATTTGTTGAAAAGGAGAAACGAAAGGTGTTATGTGTTTTGAACTGGTGCAAAGGCTTATTTTGGCGAAAAAAATATTTTGTGTGTAGGTGCACTTTAAGTTTCCTTCGCAAAACTTAGCTCAGCTGAAATTGCAGTTATCTCAAAACCGGAAAAAAATTGTGAAACAAAAAAAAATCGCCAATTTTCCAAACAAAACTTCTGCGCAAAATTCATGCTACACAATAAGCTATTAAATGTTTCTACCTCTTCTACGCTAAGAAACCAACATCTGTGAAGTGGCCACTTACCATTTCCCCAAAGGTGGCCATGTGGTTGTTCTGCTGTAATCAAAAATCCTTAACTAGATAGAATCTGTACTCAATTCATTATTGTGTTGTGTTTCTTAAGGGATTACCAGGGCAACAAGGAAAAATAGGACGCCTAGGTGCCAAGGGCTCGAAGGTATGAAATAGTCTGCAGCTTGGACTCTTTTTTTCTTGTATGTCCTAACAAGCTGTCTGTTAAGGTGATTGCTCAGTATTGCATAGCGCATCCTTACTATGCAGATTTTTACGTGTGATAAGCACGTGCACATGAGCAATATGGCGGCTTTTTCTATATGGATTTGCTCATGAGCGAGATAAATCGTCGGTGACCTGCTATATTTTTTATTGTAGAATTTTGGTGTACCAATGGTCATCTTTAAATTAAAAAATAAAAAGAGAAATTTTTTGGAAGGAAAATAAATATAGCTAAAACCTCTCAGAAAACAGTTACTCAAGGATGAACAACGACTCAAGGGACGTTTTGAATTGGTATCGTTTAAATTTGTGTGATTTAATTCCATAAATTAAATGTTGCATTGTTTATTGCCAAGTATTCCGTTAATAATCATTATTTTCAGCTGTGGCAAAATGTACCATGAAATGATAAAATAGCACATGTGATTAGAATAAATCGAGTCACGCTGACCCATCATATCTCTTTTGTAAGCTCTGTGACCTACCGGTAACTTTGTTATTGTATTTTTCGAAACACTGCTTGGAAGGGAACATTCAAGGAAAGTTTCAAAAAAATTGTTCGATAACTTTTATTTCTGAGGAATCACCTTAAGTTAACAATTACTAAAATTTTTTTGCTTTGGTATGAATCATGCTGGAGAGATTTCATTGTGTATTTTTTTAAGAAAATGTTTTGTTGTCCTTATTTAGGGAGATCAAGGCCCTTTTGGTGAAAGAGGGTTAGACGGAAAGGACGGAGAGCCCGTAAGTTTCATTGATGCAACTGCCTTCTTTTCTCATTTCTTGTTTAGAAATCAGCTTCAAAAAAGTCATTTACTCACTTATTCTTCTGTCTCATTTCCACAGGGACAGGATGGAATGCCAGGATCTCCTGGGCAATCAGGACCACCAGGAGAAAAGGTTCTTGTCCTAGCCTTCATTTCTCTTCTTATGGTTGACATTTGATTTCATCCGCAGGGCAAATGTATCTTAATTTACTCCAGGCTCAGTGGCTGAAACAATGAACAAAACCACCGAAACGACCAAAGCAAAATGACAAAAGGAAGCAAAACCACCAAAAAGGAGCAGTTTTTTTGTATTTCACGCAACGAATTCCAAACGCGGTTGTGAAGGAGACTATGGATTTGATGAATGTCTGGGAAGCTGTCAATTTCTCTCCAAGCTTTTCAAATACTGTTGAGAATTAGGAGAGCTAAATGTCCCTTTTTAGGCTGCGTTGGGGACTATTTATACTCATTTCGTTTGTTTTGGCCATATCATTTTAGTCATTTGGTCATTTCGGTGGTTTAATTTGGTTGTTTCAGGTTTTAGTACATGCCAGGTTAAATAGACCAATTCCAATATATTAAAATTCTAAAATGGCACCGAGGCTAGGGAGAATAAAACAAAAGAAATTATTTATTCATCCCTAAGCCTCGATGCAAAATCTTTTGTTTTATTCCACCAAGCCTTTCTGGTACTGGATAGGCAATACTCATTATGTTGAAACTGTTTGCGCAATGTGCAGACATTGCATGCAACAATTTCCAGTGGATGGATGCAACACAATTTTGCTGTTGCCCACAATGCTTGCAACACTGCTAACAATGTGTACAAGCCCTTAATTCATATAATTTATTTATGATTGATTTCCATCATAGGGCGAGGATGGTGTACCGGGATCTGATGGCACTCCGGGTAGTCGTGGCGACACTGTAAGTTGTACATCATGAAGTCATACCATAACTATATATTTGTGAAGTTTGTCATGATTTAATTTCACCTTCAGAGATATTTTAGAAAACTTTACTGTCGTGAACATAAATGGATGAGTTCCTTCTGGATGATTGGGAACAGGATCAGTGATTCAACATCACTTATATCATGGCACATCAAAGGAACTGGTGAACCCAATTTGGGCAACTGTTGCAAAGTTCCCACGCTTGGTACCATGATCAGAGTGGATCATTGATTCTAAACACGCACTTAAACTCTTTTTATGTCTTCTCTTTCACATTCACTAAAAGCACCTTTGCAAACTTTGCGAACTCTGCAAATTCTGTCAGAAAAAAGGTCTCAAAAGGAAAAATTCTGCTGGTTAGGATAAAAAGATTTTTTAGTAGTGTTCACATACTTATATACTCACTAGCCAGACCTTTTCTGGGGCAGTCTGTACTCCTCCATATTCCTGTTAGTATATTTTTCTTATTATAATAAACATTGTATATTGTTGGACACAGATAACGTTGTTGTTGTTGTTGTTGACGCCATAATAATACTAAAGCAGATTTTTTAAATGACCTCAAGCAAAGGACTTCAGCTCCCACAAAAGCTAATATAATGCTTTAGCTTATAAGTGCCAGAAGGATGTACCTCACACCTTATAAATGTGTAATTTGGTCTGCTAGTAACATGTGCTGAACCAAAAAAAGCTATATTAATGCCTGAACTAGAGACTTAAATAAAGGGTTGAAGGAGCCACTAAAGTCTCTTATTAGGAACCTTGAACAGTTATGACAGTGTGCTACTTAGTAAATTTTCCTGGAGTGTGCGAAGTTAAGTTGTCACAAGTTAGCATTGTTGGTTCCCAAGAAACCCCAGAAATTTTTGAAAAATTGCAAAATAATAACTAAGTTAGTTTGACTGTTTGTGTTGCAGGGACCTCGCGGCTTACCAGGAACTCCCGGACCACCTGGCAGGCCAGGGCAATTGGTAGGTACTCTGTTCTGAAAGTACAATCATCATTACTGAAAAATTGCTTTTTTGAACAAATGAACTTGCAGAAACAATGCTGAGAGCCTCGGCAAGAAGCTGACACTCTTGTAACAAGTGCTGTTTCAGGGCTGAGAATTAACATAGTTAACCTAGAACAGGCCTTTAGTGACATGCATGTCTTCATTGGATTAATTTGTAAGTGTATTTAGCCAGTATCTTAAATTAGCAAAATTGTGGGAGGGGGAAGATGGGACTAGCTTGTGGTCACCCCATTAAGATAGCCACCTCTTTATTGGGGTCACTACAGGGCTTGAAATTAACGCTTGCAAACTCGCAAAATTTGAGTGGTTTTTGGGATTTGCGAGTGAAAAATATAGCCGCTAGCAGACATTTGCAAGTAAGAATCATCCCTTTCTCGAAAACATTTCAAGAAAGCTGTTTGAGTTGAGCTTCATGTCAAGAAATTGGAAAGAAAGTACGAAGCTAGTTGGCTTGCCAATTTGCTAGTTGGAAATATTGTCACTTGCAAGAATTTGCTAGTGGGCTAAAAAGTTAAGTTTTGAGTCCTGCACTAATTTATTAGTACAGCCAGATTGGTGACCAGATTAACTGGGTTCTACTGTACTCAAATTGAGGGCGAATTCACAGGTTATAAATCATTCAGTGATGATTTTTAATTATGAGCAATATTTTATACATTAACAATTATAATTATTTGTGGTTTTAGGGACCTGCTGGCCCAATTGGAAGTCTTGGCCCTCGAGGACCACGTGGAGAACCGGTACTACACAATTTGCAATTTCTTCAGTCATAATACAGCCAATAGCATCATGGCAAAACTGACCAATCAGTTTTCACAAGCCAGACTTATATAACACTTAACTGACAAACACCTCACTTGACTCTTATGCTGATGTCCACTTCAGGTTGTCAAAATGTCAGTCACTTCATCATATTGAGGGCAACTATCAACTGGATGACCCATCTATAATATCAATTATTAATATACACTCAGTATAAAATGGTATACATATCTACAATATCACAAGCGATTCAATTTAAATTGTTAATCCGAACATTTAATAATTTATTGCAAATCATCATTGACTTATTTATTGCCATCATTGTTGTCACCCTATTGATGGCAGTAATCCATCATCATTTGTCCATGTGATTTATCCTTGTTGTTAACTTGGTTAAATTGCAGTGAACTGTAACTTGGCTGATGATATTCTTTTCCTTATCAAGGGTGTGAAAGGACCTCCAGGCCCCCCCGGAAGACCAGGCCCAACAGGAACTGCGGTAAACAATCTTGCTGCTATTACAGTGGTATCCCAATTTTTCAAATCTCCAATGGAAACAAGAATTTTGTTTCAAGCAATCAGAGAGTGTAGATTAGTGTATTTGATGAATAACAATTTAAATTAGACGTCTTTGCCTGGCTCTTGAATTTTTCAGGTGTTGATTTTGGCATGGTTCCTTACAAAACAGAGTTTACAGGCTGATGTTTATTGGCAACAGTAGTAGTTGTTCTGCCTCAAAAAAGTTCAAATTTCAAGTTGAGTTTAAGTTGTTGTAACCAAATTTTATTTTATTCTATATTCTATTTTGTTTTTCAATAGGGTCAGCTGGGTGCACCAGGAGCCAAGGGGTCTCAGGGAGAACAAGGCAGGCAGGTAAAGAAAAATTTTAGACAGTGAATTAATATTTTTTACAGCTTTCTTATCTCGCTATTTTAGATAGTTGAATACGGTGAGATTCCATGCTATACTCCAAATCGATCAATTCACGCAGGGCTGTCACTAATTTTTCAAGCAGGCGGGAAAAGTAAAAAAGAAGCCGGGGGATGTTGTTGTTTGATGTATTTCTCACTTTTCAGTATTTTGGTTTTCTTTAAAAGTAGCCGGGGCTCAAACTCGTAGTAGCCGGGGCATCTCCTGGCCCCTGGCCCTTAGTGACAGCCCTGTTCATGCTCAAGTGCTGGCCAAGGGCATTGTGTTGTGATTTTGAGTAACACGTAGACACTTGCCTGTCACAGGCACGTGACATCACTAAAAATTCCAAATCCCTATTGCTAATTTTGTGTTAAGGCACCTCTCTTTGTCCTATAGAACAAATAAGCAAATCTCGATGGAATTAATCACAGACTGATTGGGAAATAAATAATCAAAATTAGCTGAAGCAAAGCACTTGACTTCACATCCAGGAGATTTTCCGGTACAGGAGACCCAGATATCGACCTGTATCTGGTAGAGTATTGACAAGCTGTTAGAAGCGACCTGACAAAAGCTGAGGAGTAACGTGCAATGAACTAGCATCCCATCCAGGGGGGAGTAACCTGCGATGGACTAGCATCCCATCCAGGGGGAGTAACCTGCGATGAACTAGCATCCCATCCAGGGGAGTAACCTGTGATGAACTAGCATCCCATCCAGGGGGAGTAACCTGCGATGGACTAGCATCCCATCCAGGGGGGAGTAACCTGCGATGGACTAGCATCCCATCCAGGGGGGAGTAACCTGCGATAGACTAGCATCCCATCCAGGGGGAGTAACCGGTGATGGACTAGCATCCCATCCAGGGGGGAGTAACCTGCGATGAACTAGCATCCCATCCAGGGGGAGTAACAATACTCTGAGTCGCTTCATGCTACAGAACTGTAGTTGTATTCTGGTGGTTTGTGGCACTTCAGCCTGTGCCCGGGCTTGTTATGTTTTCTCTGTGCTCTTGTGCTAAATTTTGTAATTATTATACAGCATTGACTTTGTCATTTTCATTGTTGCTTTGTAGGGTTCACCAGGAAATCAGGGTTCTCCTGGAAAACCTGGACAAGCTGGCCCTCCTGTAAGATTCATTTTGTTTTGCACATGGTGATTTCAACTCACATTCAGCTCTTTGTCAACACTAAGCTGTTTAATTTCTTCTCAGGGACCCCCCGGACCTTCAGGCCCTCCAGGAAGAGACGGGTCTGACGGACAGAAGGTGACATTAATTAACTTACTAATTAGAGCGAGTTTCAAAAGTGTCGTAAAACCAAACCCTGAGTAATTACTTAAGCCAATTACAAAGAACTGAGACAATCCAGTTAACCAGTCAAAACTCAATGTAATTCATGTAGCCAGCACAAATGCAGGAAAACATGTATGTGTGGTTTTGGTTTTACGTTTGATTGGTTGGAGAAGTATTGCGAGATTTTGAAACCAATCACTGAGCGTAGTTATGCAAAACCAAAGTAATTCGCCAATTACTTTTGACACTCAATAGAAAGCCGCTCTATAGCCTTCACAGTGATACTTTGATCAATGCATCCGTATTTTGTCACTACAATATCTTTCATCCTGTCACGTTTTTTATAAATCACATTATGCTTGACTTAGCAGTGAGAATTATTTGTTTGCCTTTGTTCACAGGGTGCATCCGGAGAACCAGGGAGGCCAGGAAAAGATGGGCTGCCTGGACAACCTGTAAGTGTTTGTTTTTCAAAATATAATGAAAGATTGTCAAAACAGAGGTACGACCAGTTTCATCCAGCGCGACAAATGTAGCGCTTGGTTTTACTTTTAAAATGTTAACGGTTTTGTCTAGTTATGTGTAACTTTTGATCAACGAATGAAACATTTAAAACCTTGCTCTTAAGTGATAATGCTTCTTCTCGATGGTAAATCTTTTCAAACTTGTTAACTTTAATCTTCTCAAATTGCAATAATGTTTTTCAAGCACACTTTCATCAATGTGAGTGGGAAAATCTTGAAAACATTGATAGCTCCTGAATGAAACTCTTGTTTCGCACCAAAAACACAGTCAATCACATGACCAAATGCAAGCGTTTTATTGGTCAAGTCCTGTGTAAAATGCAAACGTTTTATTTGACACGTGACCAGACAATACCATTGGTGCTTGGAAATTTAAACCCCACTTAAAATTTAGCATGCTTCAAGGATGGACACAAATGTTCGTGAGTTGACTCAACTGTCATGACTGCAAAAGTACAGATTTGTGTTCTGCACCCAAAAGATGTGGGAGGAACCACCAGTTTTACAGCAGAACTTATTGTTTAAAATTTTATTTCAGTGCCTATGAAGATGATCCGATATTTAAATGGTTTTTGTGCTCTTTTTTTCCTTCAGGGCTCAAATGGCAAAGATGGGGAGCCTGGACCCGCAGGATCTGATGGTGCACCGGTGAGAATACTGAAAAACCTGATAACACAGGAAACAAACCTGATAACACAGGAAACAAACCTGATTAACAAAAAAACCGATACAACAGAAAACAAACACAAACCTGAAAAAAGTAAAACAATTCTTACAAACAGGAAAACTTACTATAAATATCTGAAGGCCAAAATTGTTTAAAATGATTTTAGAACTCTTTTTATATTGTGCAAAGATTGCTTGTTAACAACTTTGACGCTTAGATAGGTACGCAATAAATTGACAACCATATGGCAGTAAATAGGACTAAGATTGTTGGGTGCACCCTGGCAAATGTAAGGGTGGCAGCAACACACCCTGTAAATAGGTACATGATAATAGGGGTGGCACCCCGCAAGTGATGAATGCACTGAGATTAAAGTCTATCTTGGCTTAATAACCCTGCGAACCTTCTGTGTTAACAATTTTAGCTGAAAAATCACTCGGCAAAAGAACCAGAAACTAGCTGTGTTTTTTTCTCCCAGTTTAGAATCAAACAGTTAATGCTCTTGGAAGGCAACTACATGTTGTAGGTTTGACACATTGTTGGCATCCTTTGCTCAGTCAGAATAGGGGATGAGAAAATGCAACCTTGTCAACACCTTTGCTGTGCTATTGTAGCTTAATTGGTTCATCCAGCTTATGTTTGGTTTAACTCACATGATTTTTGTGATCTTTTACTAGGGCGAGATAGGACCATCGGGACCCGCAGGCCCGAAGGGCGACAGAGGACCAACAGTAATTATACAATAACGAAAGGCCTATTGTGTGGTTCCAGAAAATGTCCATGCCTTCCCATTTCGTTTCCAATGAACCTTCCCATGGAACTTCATTGGATAGTATGAAAAAAGTATGAACCAAAACTGAACTTTCCAGATGAGAAGAGGTGTTCAAACCAAAAACCCTTGGTCCTTGATCGAAGTATTTTCTGGAGCAACACATTGTCATAAATATTTAGCTTTAGACTGACTTAAGACTATATGGCTACAGGGGTAGACATATCTTGTTAAGAGCATCGTCACATATTAATGGGGTTATTGCGTCAAGTATTGCATTTAGAAAGGCTGTGCAGTATTTAAAGTAAGAAACAAATCCACGTAAGTTGCTAAGTAGAGACTATATGCGATTATGGTGAATGTTTTGTTGTTTGAGGTTAGGTGGGCCTAATGGGTTGTGTGCTGGTCTCTGGAATGATTGTTCTGGATTCCAGTGTTTTTGGGGCAAGATACTTAAAGGGACCCTGTCACGCCTGTAGCTTGCTGTAATCGTGCTTTATTGTCTTGCAATAAGAAATCCAGAAATCAATTTTTATGAATTGCAATCCACTTCAATCCGTGTAATCCTGCCCTACTTCCCCAAAATACTTGTTCGATCTTGTTCTGTGGAATCTTTTTATTAAATTTATTCGTGTATTTGGCGGCAATTGGCACATGATATGACAGTGCCCCTTTAACTTTCACAGTGCCTTTCTCCATCCAGGGGGCATAAATGGGTACCGGCGAATTTAATCCTGGGTTGACACTGCGATGGACTAGCATCCTGTCCAGAGGGAGGTCTCCTCGTGCTAAGGAAAGCGTTAGCAAGATGGGGCATTTGGCCCAATGCAGAATTTACCTTAACTCACCTTATTGTTGTGTCCAGGGACCGACTGGCGCGACAGGCCCAGCAGGAGCAACAGGGGCGCAAGGAACCAAGGGAGATTCCGGGCCGCCCGGAAGGAATGGACGCAATGGGGAGCCAGGATCACCGGTAAGCTAAACCATCAATCCATTGCTCTGTGGAGCCTGACTGATACCTGTTTGTGTTGGTTCCATTTGACTTGCGTTATATGAGTGCTTCTCCAAGACAAACACTATCAGAACTGTCTTAGAGAAATGTGTGGCCTATAGAGAGTTAAGATACAGGAGAATGACTGAAAACCAGAACGGGGGGCCAACACCAGTTGTCCGTCTTAGAGAGGTGTGTGGCTTATAGAGAGCTAAGATACAGTAAAATGACTGAAAAATGGCGCGCAGGGACCAACACCAGTTGTCCGTCTCAGAGAGGTGTGTTGCTTATACAGTAAAATGTCAGAAAAACAAGAACAGAGCAAGGGACCAACACCGTCTAAAAGGGCCGTGACTGTCATACATTTGACTGTGTTACTGTAGAATATCAATGAAGACACAACAATAATACTGTTTTAGATAAAGGCAAAAGTCAGAAGGTTTACTGTTTTGCTTTTAGTCAACAGTCTGACATTTTCAAAATGAATACACGGGACTTGTAATCACAGATGTATTGTACATTTTAGACCCTTTTAGAAGTCTACAGGAGCTCCACATGTGCAAATTTATAAATTTAGGTAAAAGCTGAATGTCTTCAGTTCAAAATTAGTCAGTATTTGAAAGATACATTGTTTTGGAAATCAAGGAGCTACGTCAAGGAAATTACCCTTAACATTTAGGAAACCTTAAAACAATTACACCAAAGAGGTACTGAACCAGAAAGGAACGAGGATGGCTAAGGATGGAGAAGATTGAGACGGATTGCAAATGACAATTTTGAAAAATTTTGGCTAAATTTTCAAAATGCATAAGCCACGACGTAACTCCTTTTGTGTTTGATTTTTGTTTTATAGGGACCACGTGGTAAACAAGGAGCTGCTGGTGAGGCGGGAAGAGCTGGAGCAGATGTAAGTGATTTGAAGATAAACTTTCCTGTAAAAGATATTAGTGAGCTCTTTTATCATGGGAAATTGAACTGCAATGGCAAGGCGCATTGTAATTTGTCGGGAGTTTCAATGTAAGCTACTCGCACCGATTCGCTCCGACGAAGGGCTAACGCTCGAAACGTCAGCAATTGAATCTCTTTACGGTGGCCAATTGACATTATCAACCAGCCATCCGTCATCCTGCATACAAGCAACAAATGCCATGACGACATGAATGGGAATACTCCTGTGATTCATTTCGAATTCGACCATCGCCAGTGCAATTTGCCAGATAATGGATTTGTATAGGGCATTTTCCATATACATGTTCAAATGCGCTTTTACCCAACCCATGAGTACATATGCGAACAGACCTGACCACAACTCCGTGCCTTACTTTTTACGATTAGTGTGTGGGTTCTTTAACATCCCCTGCTGACCCGTCACTTTGAAGATGCAGGAGAAGGGACCTACGGTTTTATTGTCCTTGTCCGAGAAGACTAGAACATCTAACCATTTAAAGATGTAGTTACAAAGGCAGCATGTTCTCCTCAGTTATTGTAAGACCCTGAGTGTTGGTCCGATCTGGGACTCGAACCCGGGACCTCCCGCACGGTAGTCCGGCGCTCTACCAACTGAGCTAACTCACTTTATGTATCTTCTCCAATTTTTCCACTTCACATCCCGCCTCGATTAGCAAATGCTAACTCTGGGTTGTGTGAAATTTA
Organism: Blastomussa wellsi; assembly: GCA_947652115.1. Taxonomy (NCBI): domain Eukaryota; kingdom Metazoa; phylum Cnidaria; class Anthozoa; order Scleractinia; family Plerogyridae; genus Blastomussa; species Blastomussa wellsi. The sequence continues at coordinate 26,318,259 of OX393566.1, read as the reverse complement.
TTTATTTGTTAATTTTTTTTCTATATCTAATTGTATGTTTAGTTAACTTTTGAATGAATAAAATTGTTGTTGTTTAATCTTGCAACATGTGACTCACGTGCTTCTAAAATATTTAGGGTTTCAATGGAACAGATGGTACCCCCGGTATTCCTGGACGTGCTGGTCTAAAGGTTAGTGTTACTTAAACTTGTGAGTACTGGTAATGGTTCTGTCGTCTAACTGTGTTTATTTTCGGTCACGCTTTGTAAATAGACAACTGGCCCTCCACCTGCCCGTTGGGATTTTTAACGGCAGTGTAGCAGCTCTCGTAAGCTTGTAATTCTACTGGTAACAGTTGCTCTTGTTTTAGGGGCTAGAGGCATTGTTCCTGTTGTTTGTTCTATTGTTCTACTGTTCCTTTAGTGTAGCAGTTGCTATTGTTTTAGGGACTCGAGGTATTGTTCCTGTTGTTTGTTCTATTGTTCTACTGTTCCTTTAGTGTAGCAGTTGCTATTGTTTTAGGGACTCGAGGTATTGTTTGTTTCATTGTTTCCTCTGTTTTAGTGGCATGCCTGAAAACTAGCTAAACGTGTGCTTAATAAGTGCATGGCCAGTATAAATGAAATTTCGTTTTTTTTTGTAATTTGTAGGGCGAGCGAGGTTCCCCAGGCGAGCCAGGTACCGCAGGGAAACCAGGCCCAGCTGGCGCGCCAGGATCCAAGGGCGATGCAGGGCCACCAGGAATTCAAGGAGAGAAGGTGACTGTTGAGAGTTAATAGCGGAGCGGCAACGCGCGAAGCACGCTAGTGGAACACCATGGGTAAGAAATTTTGGAAACCCGTCACGCCGAGGAAATTTGGTTGCTACGAGACCGTACGACCGACCGACCGACCGTCCTCCCGTACAGACTGAGGGAGGAGGAGGGTAGACCCATACTCAGGAAATGGTTAACTTAACGTTATCGTACTTCGTCTAATATTCAATTGTCAGTTTTCAAAAGAAGGTATCCACTGACCAGTACCACATGACACTATCACGGTCTTAGATGTAGAGCTCATCGGGGTCACATGTTTTTGATAGTTTACCCTGACTCATTGATGTCACAAACTGTTAAGTGCATGCAAATAATATGGAGGTTGGCTTTAAAGCTTGGCTAAAATGTATATATAAGTATAAAGGGTGCGAAGAGCTGGGTTATCAACCCGGTCTGGAGGACCGAAGAAAGATGATGGTTTCCTTAGTATTCAGGGAACAAAGGTGCCGATTGATACGGTTCAGTAATAAGAAATACAGAGAGAGGGAAGAGTGAGCTGCTATTTAGACAATCCAAGAAAACCTGTATTGAGGGACAAATGGTTACTCATTATTGTTTTTGTATGTTTAGGGACGTCGTGGATTGGATGGTACTCCAGGCAAAACTGGCGATCCTGGAGTTCAGGTATGCTTCTGTTGGCACAAAATAATCGAATAACAGCAGTCACCCTACGTTCATTATTTTAAAATTGTGTTACTCTGTCATGGCATTTAAGTTGTAACAAATTTATTCCTGCCCCCTTATCCACAAAGGGTTCAACATTGAAAGGGGAAGAGGGGTCTAAAACATGTTTTGATGTGACGTTTCTAATGTTAGGGGATAAAATATCCATAGTCCTATCGTCTTTTGGTTAGCGTTGCAAATAATTTTTTGTGTGCAGTTGTAGGCCATAATTATTTGAGAATGTGTGGCGCTAAATCACGGTCAGGGAAAAATCAGAAAAGACAACTACTTTTCAAGGCCAAGGTTTTTAAAAAAAGTCAGGGAAAATCAAGTTTACATGAAGATTAATAATGCATTTTCTTTCGCAAAAGCGCCGTGTAAAGCGATCGATTTTGATACTCTTCGAGTGTGCAGTAGTCTTCGTTTTGTTTTTTTGTAATTGTTCATATAAATAGACTTTTTTGGAAACCCTGAATTGATCGTCGCTGTCATAAAAAATTTCCATCCGTTGGTTTTAGGGACCTCAAGGACCCAAAGGTCAAAAGGGCGAGGTTGGACCTGGCGGCGAGAAGGGAGACAAAGGCTGGACTGGCAGACCTGGACTACAAGGGCCCCAGGGACAACAGGTAAGGCTTGTTTTCTGCTGGTCCACTAAGGGATGAAAGAAGCGGAAACTATGTGGAGTCTGGGTGCAAGGGCATTGGGAATGGGGAGGGAAGGGTGGGGTGGGGGGTCTTAGTCACATGGCAGTTGTAAGGTCAGTTTCTTTGTTGCCATCTGCCATTATCACCCGCCCACCCCCCGTTCAGAGTTGACATTTTCATTGCTTTGAGGTTGTAGTTAACAAAAGCCTGGCTTGTCTTGGCATGTCTCCCATTCGTGCTTGAGAAAATAATATTCCTGCCGGTTAAAAATGCTTGTATAGGAAGTCAAAACGTTTTTCAGCCTGCGAGCTGTGATTCTCACTCGCTAGTACTATTTTGTTTTGTTTGTTTAGGGCGAAAAAGGCCCCACGGGAACAGATGGAGTAGATGGCCCGCCAGGACTAAGGGTAAGTACGCAGCGACGAGGATGCTGTAGTTGAAATGCAAGGGGCAGGCTGCTGACAGCATAGGGTGAGGGAAGAACGCTATTTTGTGAAACTTCAAATATCCATCGGTGTCTATTTCGGGTCTTAAAGGACCTTTCAAGCTGCAAAAACAGTGAACGTTTAAATCAAGTCCCGTCTGTTGTCATCACTTCATGCCAGATTGTCTTTGCTAGATCCACCAAGCAGGTCTGTTGTGGCAGACCAATCTAGAATATTGCATAGCGGGCATCACACTAAACGAATTTCAACGCCAAATGCAATTGAAAATCGCTCGCGGATTTTTATGTTGTACTCGCATATTCTCTCACTTAAGTTGTCTTGCCAAAATTGTAAAAAATTAATTTTATTTTTATCGCAAGTAGCTCCGATCTAAATAGTCTTAGGCACACTTAGTAATTTGCGCAAATCACAGCAATCGGTGTAAAAATTGCCTGATGTGTCAATTGTCGTCGGCTTTAGAACCCAGTGATGAGTTATTCCAGAAAAATTGCTCTATTTAGGCTCAAGAATTTTTAAAAGTTTAATAAAACTTGCGAGGGCGTTGATATTTACCCTGTACACTTGTTGGCCATGGCTTTCGACCAGTGAGCATTTAAGAATTCGTGTTTGTTTGTTTTTTACCGCACAGGGAGGCCCTGGTGCCACAGGAGACCCCGGCCCAGAAGGACGAAACGGCTCTACGGTAAGATACCGGTAGTAACTTCTTAGCTCCTCTATCTTGCTTCCAGGAATTAACCTAGTCCAAGTTCTTGAATGCACTGTTTTTATGATTTTTAAGGGCTGGGATTTCTAGCTCTGACGCTGTAGACTAGCCTAGTGTCTCAATGTTGTGTTATTAGGCAAGGCTCCTCAGCAAGTACTTGTCATCACCAAGTTGTAAAATGTTTGCATTCTTGCAAGATTTTGACGGATAAAAGCTAGACTAAAATTATTAAGGGATGGAAACTGATCTGTGATGGACTAGTCGTACAGCACCAAAATGCTGTTAGGTAATTCCACTGAATTGCACTGAGATTTTGGTCAAAATTTGCTTATCGCTTGTTGCTAGATTCGGGTTTCCGACGATTATTTCTTTTTCAACACTAAAGGTGGATTTCCACTGTCGCGTAACTTTTTACTTACGTAAATAAATTATAGACGATGTATGGAAAACTTGCGTAAACGTTTACGCAAGTCGTTCATACATTAAATTTTTTTACGCACGTGAACGCACGTAAAAAATTGCGCGACAGTGCAAATCCACCTTAAGAATTGTTATGTGTTAATTTTACAGAAAGAAAGTCATTGCTCAGTTCGAAACACGAGGGGAAAAACAATAGGTCGAACACGTTTACGAGAAAATGACAATTTACCTCTTGCGCAAGCAAAGAGAAAAAACGCCTTTAAAGCGCGCGCGCTAATCACATCATGTATAAAGTCAACTTTGGTTATTATAAATTATGTTTAGTTGTTAAGCAAGGAAGAAAAACACTTAAGATGTAACAAACTGAGAAGAAACAAGGGTGGCTTTGTATGAGGAAGATTGAGAAGGATTGTTTGCTAAACTTTTCAAAATGTGCCATTCTTGACAGAGCTCGTTTTGTTTTTCAGGGTGAGCCTGGTAACAAAGGACCTGATGGAGATCCCGTATGTATTAGACTTGCTGCATCATCGTGTGGGGGGGAGGGCATCGTGTAAAGTGATTGTTATGACGTCAAAAATTGTCTTCAAATTAAAGGAAACGACAAAATAATAGTTTATTAAAGTCGATACACGACAAAGACGTGGAAATAAACCAGACAATGCAACCATGGTTCTAGCCTCCCACCCAGGCGTTATTTGCGGATTGCGTTACACTCCCCCACCCCCTCAAAAAAGTGTCACACAATCCCCCAATAACGCGACATGGTTCAGGATGGAGACGATTAAGATGGATTGCATACGACAAAGCACGTCACCGTCACGTGATAATAACTGACCTTATCCCTATCCCTGACCTAACCGTCGATCCAACAATCGTCTTATCTAAGCAAATGTCATCAATATATCGCAGTTTCGACCAACTTCAGCCCTAAACTAGCCACAGTTAATTTGTATTTATGTTTATTTTCACTGTTTGCACCAATCTAACTTGTTTCAATTTGTTTCACAGGGTGAACCAGGACTGCAGGTAACTAATCCTTTTTCCTTATATTATTATATTGTTTTATGCATTTTTAATATCCAATAATGAATGTTGTCCCGTTTGGAGCTCAGAAAATTCTTGTTCTGAGAAGTTCGACTTGAGAACGCTCCCGTTTATCATATATTGTTTGTAATTTGTGTAGAATGTGGGGCCTACAGTGTGTGATTATGTTTTTTTCATTCGGAGTATAACAAGTATTGCTTGTTTCCATGTTTTCCAAACCATGCAAGCCTTGCTCATATTTTAACCCTTTTTTCCTTCTATAGGGACCTGAAGGATACAAAGTAAGTGCTCTTTTCTCGTTTAGTGACTCCATTCCAATGAGCTCCCCTTTTCAAGTCTGCCTTTTGACCTTCTTGATAACCTATTAGATTAGTAGATAGGCACAAAGGAATGTAGTGAAGTGCTGACTCTAGTGTACCTGTAACCTGCTTTGTGCTGTGCTGAAGAACCCGGGCCATGCCCTGGGTTTATGAGAACCATGCTCTTACGAAAATGTAGATTAGAAGCGTTGGCGTCCATTAAGACTAGTCGAAAGTTTTGTTCTTCAGTGGCGCTAATTTATTATTAATTATTTGTTTTTCAGGGACCTCCCGGCCCCCCTGGACCTCCCGGACCTCCTGTAAGTTTCTGTTTGCATTACGGTTATGTTGCTTTCCCGGAAGGGGGGGGGACGCTTCTGTTAAGCCCAGACCAAACGACGATGAGAGTAGCCAAACGCCAAACGCTTATCGACTATCATCAACTCGGGCCAAACGAGACAAAACTCTCACCAGTCAAACGATAACGAGAGCTTGAATTCTCGTGTGCACAGTACACACACACTTATCTTGGACTCGTGTTGTATGTTAATGAAGTTGCATGCGAAATGTTCACAGAAGGCAAGCGGAAGTCGGTGTTTATGATGGTAGTAATGGGTACGGTAGATACCCTCGGTGGTCTTGCTATTGGAAGCTTTAACATGGAATGTGATGCTGAAATAAGAGCAAATACATCTTACCATAGCGATTTTTACTTATCTGTGACCTGCAAAGTGGTTGGCTGTATTTTGTTTTTAGTTCACGTTTTTGTCGGTTTTTGTTAAATGAAAACTTTTTCAGTATTGCCATCTAATTTCTCCTTCAGTAATAACAAAGAAAATCTACGCATGACGCATTCTGCTAAAAGAGTATGCGAGTATGAACAGACTTGCCCAGCAACACAAAATGGTAGGCTCGTGCCGCCTTTCATTATATTTTTCTCATTGCTGTGTTCCTTTACAGGGTGAGCCAGGCATGTCGGAGGTCGCTGGTGTAAGTAGTAGCTTGTTGTTATCATATCACGGTGTAATGTACTATTAATACTGTCATGATATCACTGTGTAAAATTGTGCCGCCATCTGCTGTTATTTGTGAGTATTATTTTACAAAATAGACTCGCGCGGATACGGTGGTCATGTTGATTTTTGTTGTCTTAAAAGGCATTTATAAGACGCGGAGATTATTGTCGTCCAATAATAGTTACAAATAATATAATTGAAATTACTGCTATGCTTGTGTTCTATTATTGATAATTATTAATGTTAATTATTAGTATTTGACTGTTGGAAACATCGAAAAAGGCCCAGGAGCATTCCGATTGTACTCAAGCAATGGGAAGGTAAGGAATTAGTTAAATACTAAGCCCTAAAAGGTGCTAGGTGGTGCAATTTCAGCCCTGTCATTGAATTAGCTGCAATTTCAAGAACTTTCAAGAAATTTCAAGAACACAGAGAAGCCAAAATGAGGCCGACACAAAATTGGAGAAGATTGAAACGGATTGTAATTGGGTATACTTGAAAGAAGACCGGTTTATATCATTTGGTATGAAAAAAGGCTTTTATAATGCTCGCAAACTATCTCATTTTAAATTCAAGTGCCTTGACAACTGTTAAGAATTCTGTTGCCAGTCGCTATGGCCGTTGGTTTTCATCAGAAACATCGCAGCAGGTTTTCATTGTTTTGATGAAGAAAATCGAAACACTAAGCCAGGACATTCTAAATCACATGCTTTGTAAGAATTTCGAAATACCAGTTTAAATTATTGTCCCGTTAAGGCAGTCTCCCTCTATCAACTCTGGTTGAGGCCATATGCTTGCCTTGTTTGAATGTATTGTTGTTCACTTTTTGTTATTGTCGTTGCAGGAAAAGGAAAGTCGAGAAATAAAGGTAGGATTCACTTGGCAGTTTCTTGCGTACATGATATAGCATGTATTTATAGAGTGTAACAAGTCGTTATATCCAAACCTTTCAGAAGAGCGGTATCCCACAAAATAACCTAATCAAATTTGAAATTGTTTCTAAAAAGCATTTCAATTGAATGGCATTTTCTGTGTCACACAGAGCAGTTACTTAATTCCCTTGTCTACGGTATCCAAGCTGTTTAAAATTTTTGATTGGAAGGAAGATTCGTTTACAGTAAAGTCCTTTTCCCATTTAGTCAGGATGACATCTCAGTTAGCCAGTTGTCACGTGCATCTATCTGCATTATCCATTGTTGGTGAAATGAGATAATATGGTCTGTGTGATTCTGCTATTTCAGCCCCAGGACATTCTTAGAGGCTTAGATGAGAACGAAAAAGACATCGAGAATATGATAAGACCTGACGGGACGAAGAGATTCCCTGCAAAAACGTGTTACGATCTTTTCCTTGATCACAAAACTTTCAAGGATGGTAAGTGATTCTTCCACGCGTTGGGCGAAAGGCGCTTCCCCAAAAAAAGGTCTGGGACGAGCAGTAAATTACGAGTGGGACTGGAAAGAGACGCTAAAAATAATAACTCATCTGTTTTTATTGAAGCTTATCGGCGCATCGCACCTCCCAATTTTCTAAACGAGCAGGGGACTGGGTAAAAATATTTAAAATCGATTGAAACGAAAAATTGAACCTAGCACGTAAAAGATCATCCAAAATAATGTAAAATTCCAAATTGTAGTGTGATTGGCTTAAACGCAAATATATAGTACACCTTTGAAAAGTTGAAATGTAAGAGAGCTTTGTATGGCATGGAGGGATGCCTGTTCCTCCATTCCATACAAAGCTCTCTTAAATTTCAACTTTTCAAACGTGTACTGCATATGTGCGTTTTTGGTCAATAACGCGGATCAATTTTTCATTTCAATCTATTTTAAATTTATACACCCAGTCCCCTGCTCGTTTAGAAAATGGCTAATAAACCTTATTCATTAATGGTCAATTGACTATTTTTGTATATCTTCTGGTGAAGTGTGATTGATTTTGCAACCTATCCTGGCTTCAATTTCGTGTTGCACTAAAATTTAAATGTCTGAAACCGGATAAAGTAATGAAACCTCTGGTGTTGGTCCCTGCGGGCCGTTTACTCAACCATTTACTCCATCTGAACTCTCCATAACATTAAGCCGGACACTCTAAGACTAAATGTTGGTACCGGTGAAAGTTATTATGTATTGCTGATGTTTGGTTATTTTTTGTCACGTTAGGTATGTACTGGATTGATCCTAATGGTGGGACAGTTAAGGACTCTATCTGGGTGTACTGTGACAAGAGCAAGATGTCTTCATGTGTATATCCCAAGAACCCAAGGGTAATTGAATGAAATTTAGCTCTCGCTGCGACATTGCTCGTATATATGCAGGAAGTCGATCAAGATTCTCCCATAATTACCTTCCTCCCTTTTGATAAGTTGAATATTAAGCCGAGCATTATTATATTGCACGTTATCATTAGCTGTCCATTAGAAAGTTTTTCCAGTCTCTAGGATTTAGCTTGTCGGTCTCTTGAGTGATTTAACTGTCCTGTTACCTGATGATCATTGTAGATTCTTTTGTTTGATTTTAGATCTCAGATCTCTCAGTCAAAGTAGAATATGAGAAAGAAGAAGATAAATGGCTGAGTGTAGCATTTAGCGAAAGTGAGGAGGTGAGGTTTTAAAGAGTCTGGGTGACAGGCCTGTTTCATTTTGCGTGTACGTACTGGTCCGGAGCTTGCATTAGAATGGTCACACAGAGGAATTAATGGACCAATTTGGCTAACGTGCTCAATAGCCTCCATTTGAATGGTTACACCAAGGGATTTCATCTACAGACTTGCGATCATTCCCCTGTATTGCATTGCGCACCCTTGCATTGTGCATCCTTGCATTGTGCATCCTTACTGTGCACGATTTATTGCGTTATTAGTGTGCTCTAACAGCGTGCGTACGTCCAAGGCCTTAAAAGTTTCTTATTTGGCTAAGCTCACCAGGGAAAAGAATGGCTATTTACTCTTAACAAGTACGGGAATCCAGCTTTTTTTTAAAGTAATTTTGATCCACCAGTCATGCTCTTTTTGTTGAAAGAGTTAGAACAATGTTTAAAAAGGAACTAATAACCTCGAGATCACACTCGCGAGGACGGTTTTGAGATAATATTGTCTGATGCTACGAGTTATTGCCATAAAAAATATATCAGATTGTTCCATGTTATCGGTATAATATATCTATTACATTATTTTAAGATTTTCTCTAGTTTTCTGTTATGTTACTGTATTCCTGTTTCCACGGAAAGTGTGTAAACGGCTGAAATAGCCATGGGTTTGTTGTGAATTCCACGGTATTATGGGGTAACTTGAGTTGCCAATATTTCATAAACGGACCTTGTGACCTATTCTTGTTATTTTATGTTTCGAAACAATACAAAAAACGTGCGTTCAATTTTATTTCGAGGGAAGGACCTTAAACGCTAAAACACCTTATACAGCATAATAAACAGTTCCACGTGAATGTACTGCCTAATAGCTTTCATTTGAATGATCAGAAATTAGGATTTCAATCTCAGACTTGAAAGTTGAAGTCAAACTGGATAAATGACGAACTTATTCGAAAAATATCAGGAAAATCAGTAGTATTTGAAAGTCAGAAAATTTGTAAACGGTTATGGTAAAACTAAATGTTAGATGTTAAAGTCAGTGAAAAGTCAGGGAGTGAGTGGCTGAATACGGCCAATCATGAAAATGTGAGGTTTTGCGGACTCCGTCGTAGAAATAGCAAGGAGTTTTGTGACTTTTTCACATGTGCGCGTGTTTGTGTGAAAAGTCAGGGAGTGAGTGGCTGAATACGGCCAATCATGAAAATGTGAGGTTTTGCGGACTCCGTCGTAGAAATAGCAAGGAGTTTTGTGACTTTTTCACATGTGCGCGTGTTTGTGTGTACGAGTCGGAAAAATGCGGTGGGTAGCTTGCGTTCCTTCACGACTGAGTTAACTGCTTTGTTTCAGATTGAGTACGATGCTCATTACACGCAGCTTAACTTCCTGAAGACGCTGAGCAATTTTGCTAATCAGAACGTCACCTACGCCTGCCGTAACTCTATGGCTTGGGAAGAAGGACGGCACTCCATCAAACTAATGGGCTCTAATGAAATGGAATATCATGCCACTTCCAAGAACTCCCTCAGGCCCAGAGTTGTCACCAATGGATGTACCGTAAGTAACACTCACCCCACCCCTCCCTCACCCCCACCATACTAATTTAGAATAACTACGCGCGCTCTCATTCTAAACACGGTTGTGACGTTTTAGCTTCGTGCGTTTTTTAAGAAATATTTTACAAAAGCAATAGAGGACTCTCCGTGTTTACATAACCTCATCTAAACACGAGAGGGTTTGGGAAAAGTCTCGAATTCTCCCAAACCCCCTCATGTTTAGATGAGCCTATGTAAACACAGAAAAAGTCCTCTTTTGTTTAAATGCAGACGAGAATCCGGACTAGGCATCTCTTGTTTTGAAAGCTAGACCAAGTGTGATATTTTTGTTATCCAGGGAAAACTCAAATCACCGTTACAATATTACCTTCAAATAAAAGAAAACCGTAAAATACTAATTAGTCCGATAAAGTATATTTAAACTAAGGTTTAATTATAAACCAGAACGGACTAAAGACGGTTAAAATTAGATCACTAAGTCGGGAACGTCGAGGAAAGAGGAATAAGTGAGGCGGAATGCTCAATATCGATTCACATTGGTCACATTGTTGTGGTGGGGGGAGGGGTTGGTGCGTGTAGTAATTTCTTTGTCAAATCCTTTAACTTACCATGTTTTTGTTATTTTTATTCTTAATGATATTACAGAACAGCGACACTTCGAATAAATGGGAAAAGACAGTTTTAGAGATCGACACAAGAGAGAAAAATAGACTACCAATCGTGGATATTTCGGCTTATGACATCGGTGGATCAGGCCAAGAATTTAAGCTGGAAATTGGAGCTGCTTGTTTCCATCATCTGTAGGATCCCCACCCTACACCCACTCCGGCGTAGCATTGCATTGTCACTTGTATATTGTTTTTTAATATTAAGTCGTTTGTTGGCAATGGCAGTCGATCGACTGGGACGTTAAGGTTTTACTTTAGTTAGAATTAGCAGTGAACTTCATTAACCCTAGTTTGGAGCTGTCTGTTGGCCAATTACAAATTTCCTCCGAGGTTAAATAAAAGTTTGTCTATTTCATTTGTTGTTTGGCTTTTATTGAGTTCATTTTGCCATGTCGTGTTCAACATATTGTTGTATGTTACTGTATGTGTTTTAAGTCTAAGGAATGAATGAGCTTTTTTAATATAAATAAATGCTATAGACATTTCAAATGTGTGCAGTAGAAATTGTTTTCGCCAAAGAAGACAGTTTTCTTTTGTGATCGTACATTACAGCAAAGCTACAGCAGACATTAAGATTGAGACAAACCGTCGGTTAAACTAAAAGCTATGAAAATACGCATTTGTAATAACAAGAAAATAAAACAAATTGGCCTTACCAATGAATTACGATTTTTTTTATCCTGCTTAAGCAATACTTCAATGGGCCATTTCCGAGTTCTCTTTTGTCTCAGTGTCAAAACGAGTCTAAAGTGCGAAACCATTCATATGAAAATGTGTTTTACCTGCGTCAGCATTCTCATGCAAAACGATCTCATTTCCATATGAATAAGTTCGCACTTCGACTCGTTTTGAAAGGGAAAAGGGAACTCGGAAATGGCCTATTGTCTGTATTCCCTAGTCAAAGCTATTTACAGTCAGTTTTAAAGAGGCTCAGAGGACGGGGTTGATACCAGGCTTCGCACATTTGAATTTTTCTCGTAAGTTATGTTTCAGTCCTTATTTGAGGATTTGCTGACCTGTTGCGATTAGCATAGAAACTACCTTGGTCTGAGGAGTCTTGTTGAGGTATACACATACATACATACTCTTTATTTAATCCCGGACTTACAGAGTAGCTGGGCTTTGCATAAACTGTCTCGAGTGCACCGCCTAATAAAGAGAGCCAGTCTGGGAGCAACAGTCGACTACAGGGGATGATGGGAAGCAGATTCCCTCGCGCGCAGTGTGACGATTCTTTGAGTGGGCGCAAGTAACGCGCGGCACGAGTGAGATATTGTACTCCACGTAACCGGTCTAAAGACATTCGTACTCCACATGACCAGTGCTGATTCACGGCTTGTAAGGCTGGCCCTGTTAGAATGGGAACTTGGCCGCCTCCAACAACACTAGACGTTCGCGATTTACGGACTCAAATCACACGAATCTGATTCGTGGCTGAACATTACAAAACAAGTTACTTGTGTATGCTCTTAATCAACACCGGCCACGTACAGGTCTTCATTGTGAACCACAGCTCCGTTGCCTGGTGCAGAGTAGAAGGACCGTGGGCTCTGGGGACGAGAATTATTTTATTTTGTCACAACAGATAATAAGATATTATGTGTGCGCGAGTCACGCAACAGTAGCGTGTCGTACGCGTGTTGGTCGGGCGCATTATGTGGCCATGTATAAATGTGCACAAGGTGGTTGGAAATACAAAACTTGAGTTTCCTTTTCTAGCTGCCATGCACGTTTAAGTTATTAAGGTTAATAGTTCTCCATTCTAGAATTGACAGGAATTAGTTTTTGCTCTATAAGTGCGCTTTCCATTTGTGTGGAAAAACCAGCGGTGCAGTACAATTCTTGAAAAAAAAAAAACAATGAAGGAAAACGCTGTAGTAATCACAGGTCAATCATACAGGTTAGTTGTATGCTCGCATGCTCAACGAAAATTCGGAGAAACCTAAATCTACACCCCTCCCGCGCAGGGGGTTACACCTCACTCATGCTTGTGGTATATTTTGTGCTGTGTTACATGAAGAAAAGAAAAGAATACAAAAAAAAAAAAATGGCGGGTTTCCATTTCTGGCGAGTACATTGCCGTAAATAATGACGCTGTAAAACATGGTATTAAAACAACTATGGCTGACAAAGATACGGAGTGGAATGTACCAAGCAGTGATGGTGAAGAAGACAGTTCTGAGACCGCGCAAAGCCAGGGGGAGGAAAAATGGGAAGTTCCTTTGAAAGTTTTGCTCCTTTACAGGGAGATCGAGAAGAACGGCTTCATAGAACTTAAAGTTAAAGAGTGCAGGAGTGGTGAAGCTATTGATGTCGCTAAATCTTGTACGGTGAAAGAACAAGAAACTCCTAAAGAGGGTGATGTTACTGAAGCAAACGCTAATTCCGAGGCGCCTACAAATAAAGAGATATCAGCTCAGAATATCGATAAAGAAAAGTGAGTTTACGCTTGATTTTGCAGTTTGGGATACAATTACAAAAATATGCAAATTATGTTCTGCACCAAATTATTAAAGATGTAAATCACAGGAAGCCACTCTAATGTACACATGAATGACATGAGGGCCTGATTTAATGATTACATGAGATGGGCTGGCTCTGGCCTGGGTTCCATTTTAGGGTAGTCTATCGGGGTAGTCCATGGACTGGGGGTCAGTGTTATGTCTACAGCCATTTAACCAGGCTTGTTTCAGTTTGCCGAGATCTCGGGACATCTGTTAAACGCAACAAAATTCAACTTCGTGATTACATGACAACCAAACCAACCCGCAGGCCCTAAGAACATGCAGTGTACCTGCCAGGGCTCAAACGTTTGGAGTCCAGCACACTAATTATTAGGTCACTGAACCTCGTGCAGGAGGAATGCAAGCAAACAGTATTGTTATCATGGCAACCTGACCAAATCCTGGGGACAGCCTGATATGGAGTAGCATGCCATTAGGGGGGGGGGGGGGGGGGGGTGGAGTGGTGGGCAGGGGGGAAGGGTGAGTGGGGTGGACGACAACCACCTTGTGGCTTCATGCATCAGATACCTGGTTATTGGTCGCCTCGCCCGGGCTTAACATTGATAGGTGTATAATTTTGTGGTGGCAAAGATCCCTGGTGGCAAGATGACTGGATACTGAGCTGCTAACCCCAGTAATGATGAGTTACTTGTCTTCCCCTTCTCATACTGACTTAAACTTGAAAAAGTAAAAGTGAGTACCTTGTAGTAGAACCAAGATTATAAAAGGCTTCAAAGTATTTCAGAGATTGACCTGGCTGAATTTATCTTGATTCTCAGACAGTCACTCATGGTCACAGTGCATGAGTACAAGCAACATGGACCTTTAGAGAATCAGGTTAGGCTAGATTGAGATTTTGTATCTACTTCTGTTATGTACAATTTCTTTTACAGGACACTAGAGCCATCAGCCTTTGATTACACAGAGGAATCCATTGATGAAACATCACACGTAACAAGAAAAATTCCTAAGACTGGTAAAATGAAATTGTTTTCTTTTATAATTAAAATTTTGAGTTAGCTGTAGTCTTTTAGACCTTAGAAGTTGTAGTTCAGATCAGATAAGGTAATAAAGCATGTATGTGTGTAGTTTCTAGACTATATTATAATTCGTTATGACGAGTTGTTTATACATATCACGGAATCTCTTGGTACACGTTATCCAGCCTCATTTTGTTGTCAGCTGTGTTAAATTTAAATAAGCCATAAGTTTGTCTTTCTGAAAGACAATTAAGAGACCAATTATTTTGAGGAAATATTTTTGTTACAGAATACTGAAGATGAAATGCAACCTATCACAATCATTTAAAGTGACAACATCAAGAGAGAAACTGCATAATTGATAACTTGTCAGTAATTAATATTATTTTTGTTCATCAGAAATACGACTTAATAAATTATTATTATAATAATTTGTGACTTGCATAGCTCTTTAAATAACTAAATGTCTTGTTGTTAAGATTATTGTTACAGCATTAACACAGGGTTGCAAATAATTTTCTTTCCTGTGAAAGGAGGCATGTACTAAAACCAGGAACATCCGAACACTGGAACACCACAAAACACGGAACACCAGAAATTTGTTGGCATTTTATGGTATTTCTGGTGTTCCAGGGTGTTCCGGTGTTCCTGGTTTTAATCGTACACATGTCCGATTAAGTCACCATTTTGATTGGACAAAAAGTATTTGTCAGATCACAGGCAGCCCAAGCTCACGTTGTGATCAGGATCATACTGCAAAATAGCTGTCATGGCAAAAATATAAGAGTTTGTATGGGAATAATTTACAACACCTTTTAGCAAACCGAAATACTGACAAATCTTAAATAAAATTGCCTTACCTTTCTTTCACTGTGTTTTTATTCTTGTCTGAACGCTTATTTTGCCGATTCTTGGCCATTTAGGCGAGTTATCGCTTTGTGGGTTCCCCACTACAAAGAAAAGAACAAGGCTGCACACTCCAGTTCGGAACGCCCGACGAGCCAAGCGAAAA
>OX393566.1:26246996-26302726 GCA_947652115.1 Blastomussa wellsi | reverse complement strand
ATTATCGAGGCGGGGTTACCAAGGAGTTTTTTAACGGTCGTGTGTCGTGACGAGCGTGTACTGGCACAATGGAGATCTTATTACCTTGGATTTTTTAAAACAAACGGCCGCTTGGCATCGATGGCAGAACCTGGAATGAGTTGTTGTTGAGTTAAAATGAAACTTGAACATCTCTTCTTGGAATTCGCGATGGATTTGAGGCCGTTTGACCATTTTAAGCTGGGATTTTTCGCTTGGCTCGTCGGGCGTTCCGAACTGGAGTGTGCAGCCTTGTTCTTTTCTTTGTAGTGGGGAACCCACAAAGCGATAACTCGCCTAAATGGCCAAGAATCGGCAAAATAAGCGTTCAGACAAGAATAAAAACACAGTGAAAGAAAGGTAAGGCAATTTTATTTAAGATTTGTCAGTATTTCGGTTTGCTAAAAGGTGTTGTAAATTATTCCCATACAAACTCTTATATTTTTGCCATGACAGCTATTTTGCAGTATGATCCTGATCACAACGTGAGCTTGGGCTGCCTGTGGTCAGATGTCATAGTTATTACAGAACTCCTCAATAAAATGTTTCCAATGCAAAACATTGGCGCTTGCATTGACAGGAAAAAAATTGGCCGCTCATTTTGTCTGACCACAGTTGTGAGTTCATCAGACTTTGGTCGGTCATTGTCCCACTGATTTTTTGCAGCCTTGGAAATTCAAATTGTTACAGTGGACTGCATTGGACTGACTTAAATGATATTCATGTCATTATCTTTTTACCTCACAGAACGGCTACAAAGAAAAAGGGTAGGAACATTAGAGAATGTCATTTCTGACTTAAAAAGGTTCAGAGACATGAACAGCAAAGAATCTATAGACACTGACGACAGATCTTCCAGTAACCCAGTAGAAGCTGGTGCTGCAACAAAGGAAGAATCAACTGCAGTCTAAAATAAGCAGTCTTGTAAATAAAGTAATGCACCATTATAAGATTACTCTCCCATGATTGCTGTGCAAGAAACTCAAGATGTAATATTTGGGGTGGGGTGTGCGGGATCTTGGCATGGCTTTTTATCGTCTCAAAGCAAGAGGTGGCTAATTAGCAAACTGTTTAACATTAAATTGTTGATTCAATTGCAATGGCCACGTAGCAGTCATTTCTGCAAGTAGTAAAAGGTGCTGAATCAAAGGCCAATTAAAGACTTCAGCCTGTGTAAAATTAGCTAAAACCTGTGGAATAAATTGTGTTTTTAAAAATTATTGTTACTGTAAACTTGTTTTACGTTGGGTTCAAGTGTGGGCAGTGGCACAGCAGTGTGAACATGGTCTGGGTTAGAATTTGTAACTTGAATATTATTTTTATTGTTTGTAATAATTTATCTTTAACAAGTTGTAAACTAGCCCTTGCATACTACATGTTATGTAGAAGTGAAACACCCTGTGCTAAAAATTAGCAGAGTGGGAGATTGGTTGCAAACTGTTTGTGGCAAATACTTTCTCATCAAAATAACATCAACTGTAGAAAACTTAGCATACTTACAGTGTGGACACTCAAACCGTGAACACTTGACATTTATTTTTACATTTTTTTGTTATGATTATCCAATGAGAGCTCTTGACGTAAACCAAAGGATTAGTGTTTTCAGCACCTAAGTAAGCTAATTCTTCTGTTTTTGTGAATGGCTAACATTGGATAATGGTAAAAAATGTAAAAATAAATGTCAAGTGTTCATGGTTCGAGTAGTCCAGCACCTCATATGAACATATTTTTTCATTTGTTCTCCTTAACAATAGACTTCTTTGTTATCAGGCTAGAGGCTTTGTTTAGGAGTGTTCTCTATTGTTTCAATGCCCAATGGTATTGCCCCTTCAATGAGGTGCTGCTTGCCCCATGGTTCAAGTGTCCTCACTAGTTCTGTACAGAGTAAACTTTAAAATGTAAACCTCTTTAGTTAGCAAGTTTATATAATTCCATTAGCAGTTCTGTAACTGTAAACATTCTTTTAACATAGTGTTTCTTCACCTTTTGTACCATAGAATAAAAGTAGTGCTTGGTTTAAATAATTGTTTGTTTTCCTTTAGGAACTTAAGTTCCACCCTCTAGAGCTTCAATTTATTAGTGACCCATCTGTAATAACATAAAACGACCCCAAGTCAGTCACTGACTCTCTATATGAACTTGTTGTATATGCAAGATGTTCTCCACTGTGCCTGATTGTCACCGTGCATCTTATTAGCACAGAGGGAAGCCTCGTGCCGGAGCTTATCCCAATTTCTGTAGCATTTCAGCGACAAGAAATATTTCTACTCCCCGCTGGATAAGCTGCTAGTCCATAGCAGGGTGGCAGGGTTACCCCCCTCCCCCAGCATTATTTCACCGTAACCCATTTATACTCCTGGGTGGAGAGGCACTGAGTAAGCGTCTTGCCCAAGAACACCACGCAGTGCCCTGGCCAGGGCTTGAACTCGGATTGTTTGATCCAGAGTCCAGCATGCTAACCATTCACCCACCACACCTCTCGCATCTTATTAGCATACTAAGTTGTCATTATTGAAAGTTTACAAGCTAAAGTTTCTTGCATTGCTTTTTCTCTACCCTCGCAGAGTTAAGTGGGAGGTGTGGTGGCCCACTGGACTCCGGATCGGATGGTCCAGGTTCGAGCTTCGGCCAGGGCACTGCACTGTGTTCTTGGGCAAGACACTAATCTCAGTGCCTCTCGCCACCCAAGTGTAAAAAACCAAAATATTTCCAGCCACGTAATGCTACTGAAACCGGGATTAGCTCATGCAGTTTGGGCCACTTGGCCCAAGGCTGGCCTGAGGCTTAAGAACCCTGGTATACTGTTCAAAGACAATTAAGTCACCTTGTATGTTCCAGATTGATCAGCCCAAATATCTGTGACCACCAATTTGTAATGCAATATTGCACTTTTATTAATAAAATATCACGTCTAGAATACTTCACAATTAAGCTTTTCAAAATTTATTTTTACAAGTTGATATCTAAACACTGAATTATTTATAAAAATCAACTACCGGGGGTATTCATTTTTTGCTGTGCTTTTCCTAGACCAAGTTGTTTGCAGTTTTCAAACTACATTTTGACAAGTGTTACAAACAATTATTACTATATATTTACTAAATTTAAAATTGACATTAGATTTGTATTAAATAAATAATTTGTTTGGTTTGTAACTCAAATCAATGTTGGTCCCAGTAGCCCATAAAACCTATACCTGAAGCACTTTCACCTAAAGGGACTTTATCATGAAAGAAGTAATGAAAGTTGAAATTGTCATAGAGCGGTTTTCACTTCAGTGTCGAAAGTAATTCTGCAATTGCTTTGGTTTTGCATTACTTCACTTGGTAATTGGTGTAAAAATCTTGCACCACTTTTTCAACCAATCAGGAGTAAAACCAAAACCAATCGCGGCTCATATCTGCATGTTTTCCCTCGCTTTGTGTCAGCTAAGTGAAATTACTTCAAGCTTTGGTTGGTTCACTGGATTGTCCTCACTCGCTATGATTGGCCAGGGAAATTACAAAGTATCTGGTTTTACTTCACTCAATTGAAACTCGCTCTTATTAATAGTTTATTGATGTAGAAAAGCAGCAGAGGTAGCAATAAACTAAGAAGAAACTATGATGGCTTGAGATGTATAGACTGAAATTTGAAAACTTTAGGCAAATAATTACAAGATGTATCAACTCTGACAGAGCTCCATTAAAAATATGTACTTAGTTGAGGTAAAGACTGACCAGCAACAGCTTGTTTTCTGGTTAAATGAAACTGTATACACCTTTAATTACAAAATTAAACAATAACTATTTATACAACATCAACCAAATTAACTACCTATTTCCTTGTGTGTACAGTTGAACCTTGGCTAACAGACACCTCCTTCAGGGTGACTGTCAAAAAATTCATTTTTACCTTGCCATAAATGGATACCAGTCAACTCTCTCTTTAGTAACAAACACCTCTGTAAGATGGACACCTCTGAAAGACAGACAACTGGTGTTGGTTCCCGCTTGCCATTGTCATTTCCACACAAACCCACATACCTCTTCAAGACAGACAACTGGTGTTGGTTCCCATTTCCATTGCCATTTCCACACAAACCCACATACCTCTTCAAGACAGACAACTGGTGTTGGTCCCTGGGTGCCATTTTTCAGTCATTTTACTGAATCTTAACTCTCTACAAGCAACACACCTCTCTTAAGATGGACAACTGGTGTCAGCCCTTTCTTCTGGTTTTCAGTCATTTTAAACTCTCTATAAGCCAGACATGGTACCTGTGCGCCGTTTTTCAGTCATTTCACTCTATCTACAATGATAAACTCTCTACAAGACGGACAGTTGTTGCTGGCCCTGAGAGTTGACTACATTGCTCCTTCCTTTGAGGATGTCTGCTAATGACAGGATTGATAACCTTAAGTTGCAACAAAGCATACAACTTCTCTAAGCAATTTCTATCATTTTTGATAAAAACCTGGATTTTAATTAAGACATTTATCAAGCTGATTTGGGAATTAACAGATGTTACCTATTATTATCCACCAGAAAGACGATAATAATAATAAAAGTAAATTATAGACCTTTTGCATGGTATGGGTGAGCATCCATGGCTCCTCTTTAGAGGAAATCTGGAAAGGCTGCCTGCTTAATGAATATATCAGAGTCAATAACCATGGGTACAGTACTGACAATTAAGCAAAAGCAGCAGATTGAATTCATGTCAACTCTCGTTCTTGATTGATATGCTCTTAAAGGATTAATCCCCCACTAACACAGCCTGTGTCACAAGGAGGAGGACTCTGAGGTGGCATGGATGGGGTTGCTAGTCAGAAAGTTAGAGTTAAGCCTCTGATAAAGGAGACCAACACAGGGATGCCTGAACCTTTTTTGACTCCAAAAAGAAGCCATTTCTTGTGTTCAGATGGTCTTGACCACCAAAACACGATGTCTGGCAAAAGTATAAAAAGTCTTGAACACCAACTTACACCCCAAAGCAAGATGATAAGCATCACATTCCTTTTCATATGGTCAGCATTAGATAACACAGGGGTGAAGTAGTTTTCTGCGCCCGCAATGATGACAATCCACACAAAACCACTAACCCTAACCCTAACCACTGGTCACAAGATCTACTAAACCTGGTGTTATTTAATGCTCACCTTTCCATTCATGCTAGTCCCCTCCACCCAGGCCTGCACCCTCTATTAAGGTGGCTCAAAACAGTTTCCAGCACTTTCAAAGACTTAGAGTTTGTTTCGAAAATTCAAGTTGGCTCTGAACCCCCTCCACAGAATTTTTTTTAACTTTGCATAAAGTTGCATCTTACCATGCTTATCAAAATTTGATAATAAAAAATGGGGGTCACCAAGCTCGTTTTTGAGTTATTAGCAGTTAAAGCTAAAATTAAGGGGGTTTTAGCCAGTCATATTGTTTCTATGGTAACCAATTATGTCACGAAAATTATAACAACGTGTTCACCAATGATTGGCCAGTTTTTAATACCATGATCGTAGCATCAACTGATAAAGAGTGGTTGTAATGACTCGTCAGAATCTACGTCTTGGATAGTGCCAGAAACTGTTTTGAGCCACCTTAAATGCCCATCAGAACAAAAACAGAAAAAGATAAACTGTGCTATTTATCACTTTCAAAATAAAGAGCTCAGAGGCAAAGTCAATCTAAAAGTGCTTCAAGTATTTCAATATATTCGGTATTGTTTAAATGCGACAAATCTTTTCACCCTTTAACACAGATAGGAAATTACCACCTTTGAGGTCAGCCTTTCATCACTGATATTAGATTTTTTAATATGATAAATTTTTTGACCCTTTAAAACATCTAGGAAATAACCATCTTTTAGGTCAGCGTTTTTATCACTGATAAAGTCAAATTAAATTAAACTCTTGTGCAGTATATCTTTAAGTTTTGGTTTCTATGGTAACCATTATTTCATAATAATGAAATTTGCTTAGGAACATATTAATAGAGTGGTAAAGTGATGATGTCACAAAAACTAAATTTATGAAATTATGGGATTTACCTAGATATTCTGAAAGTACATGATGAAGAATGTATACTTGCCAAAAATCAGAATCTTATTTCAATTTGGGGATGAGATATTGGCCATTTCATGCTTCAGTGACTCCATACAAATCCTTCTTATTTTGTTCTAAACGGTTTAGAACAGAGACAAAATTACAAGGATTTGTATGGAGTCACTGAAGCATGAAATGGCAAATATCTCACCCCCAAATTGAAATAAGACGCTGATTTTTGGCATTTGGGCATTCTACATCATGTGCTTTCTGAAGATCTTAATGAATCTCATAATTTCAAAAATTTGAATATTTGTGACGTCACACTTTACCACTCTATTGACTGTATTGAATAACATCTGATTTACTAGTTCTTTAAAAATGCAGTTGTGCTGGAGTAAAGCTATGATGTAACTGGAAAAGCCTAAAAAAGTTAATGTCTTTAAAATATTTTTTTCTTGTCCAATTATTAATCTTCATTGCTTCTATGATATTGGTTACTCTTAGACTAATTAAATCATCTAGTGTTATCTACAGCTTCCAATAAAATTATGACTTTAAAGTCTTCTTCAAGTATATTTCTTTTCACTGCCAGATGGTGTATTTTAATACACTGAAACCATCAAACCACATGCCACTTTCTTGGAACACTTTGTGGTCCATTGGTCCATTTTCAGCCTCTGAGAATATTAATTTCACACTTAAAATTAAAAATGTGTTATTTAGACTGAACATCAAATTGAGTTAGTTCTGTTTTAATACCATGGGTGACAAATTACTCCTTAATTTTGGTGAGAAAATTTCAGCATTAATTTGTAATTTCACAGCTGAAATTATGAAATTGCCATGGCAGCATTTGGCACAAAATGTATCGATACAACAAACAAATCAAAAACCCACGATTGTAAGCGATTTGTCACCTATGATATTAAAAGGTAATCAAAACATATTCTCGTGAAATTACGAAATAATTTCACTTGCTTTTTTTCAAAATTTTAATAATTACCCTCGTCTAAAGGCTCAAGAAATTATAAAAACTTTGACAAAACGCACATCAAATTATTTCCTAATTTCCCTCTGCACCATTTGATTACCCATACAATATTTTGCTTATAACACTGGGCACTTTTACCGTTGCAAGTGCCCTTTTACCGTGGAAAATTGTATTAGCGAGTGTGACTGACATTAAATTTCCCATGGTAAATATCATTGGATATGTCAAAAAGATAACACAAAGTGTCCATGACATTTTGGACGGGTGTTTTCATTCGGAAGGTACAAGTAACAATCACGTTTGAAACGTGTTGATTCCTTTGGTGGTGTCATTCGCACTATTGATGGGATACACAACTCTAACACAGTAGAAATGGCAGAGTTTCAGGCAATGCTGAGTATCATGGCCATACATTTCAAATGACCTTTCAACATGTTTACTAGCTGGCCAGTTATTTTGACAACGGCTAAAACCAAAAACTTTGCAGAAATTTGAACGTGGGGTACAGAGGATTTCTGCTGAACTCAGTCTAAACGAAACCAGACTCGCAAGATCAACTAAGATCAACTTGGAACTTTCAGTCTTATACTACTCTGGTATCATGGATATCAGCCCAAACAAAATGTAGTTTTCAAAATGAAAATCCTGCTTGCTCTGAATGCCTGTAAGTTCTAACTCTAAGGGCATATCTAACTCACATTGGCATAAAACCGTGGGAGGCAATGACATCAAGTTTCTTATCCTTGAACTATGTGACGTTTTTTCTAACTTGGTAAACCAACACGTAATATGTAACCGTTGGTTAACATGGTAAACTAAAACCCAAGTGTGATGTACCGCAGGATATACACGTACAACGAGAAGTGCCATTTACTGTGGCGTGTGTAACCGCACCTTATAACTTTACTACTGTGTGGTATTACCTATACTAGCAGTAACCCCTTGATGGACTAGCATGCCATCCAGGGGGGAGTAGAAATACTCTTAATCACTTCATGCTAATTAAGGAAATCAAGAGAAGTTCCAACATGACAGGACACTTGGTTAAAATGCAGACAAACTAAATTCTTTCCTTCTTTTTTGTCATTAATACAATGTACATGTGTGGCAGACAAATGGCATTCAGTGTGTGAGAAGTAAACTGTCTCATCTAAAATCTTCACAACATCCGACATAATGAGCAGAAAGTGAAAATGTACAGTCAAGAAAGTGGAACATTGGAAATTTAAATTTAGTTTGTCCAGAATTTTAATACTTCTAAATAGTTAAAAATACTTTGAAGTTACAAATCAGAAAGGATATTGTTATTTACCTACTTTCTTTTCCTTTCAACCTTGTTACTGTATTCTAATGAAGAACTACATCACCTGGAAACCCCTTAAAAGCAAGAAAACCCGAATTAAGAAAACGTTCAAAAGGTATAACTTGTTTTTACACTATCTGTAGAATCTTTTAGTTTCCTCTCTT
The DNA here is from genome assembly GCA_947652115.1 of Blastomussa wellsi. Taxonomy (NCBI): domain Eukaryota; kingdom Metazoa; phylum Cnidaria; class Anthozoa; order Scleractinia; family Plerogyridae; genus Blastomussa; species Blastomussa wellsi. Next base: position 26,294,230 of record OX393566.1, on the reverse strand, counting down.
AATAAAGAAGAAATTTATATAATACCATTATTACAGTATTAAATTCTGCGTACATGCATAGCTGTGTTCCTCACTGTGCAAAATGGCAGCTGAGAAATATTTACTGTCAGTACCAAAAACAAACTCAAACGATACTCGGGTATCACTTAACATTGTGATTTGTCATATCTCACAGATAAAATTTTCTCTCTGCATTTGGCTTTGGTAAATACATGTAATTCATCTGCTTGCCACTGACAAAACACACTAATTTTGCTTTGCTATAACCAAACATTTCTTAAAGCCAAGTCAAAAATACAAACTGAAGTAATCTATCTACAATGAGTGACATGAGAATCAATATGTACATGTACTTTTGTACTCGTATTTTTGTCACTATAAAGCCAGACAAACTGATACAATGTGAAACATGTTCCGTTTTATTTTTACTCTAGATTTTATGATGCATGTCTACATCGCTTGAGAAGCATACCTCTATATTTTGATTAATCTCTTTTCTACCATCAAAAATGGAATCCTTAGAAGCAAATGGATCAAAAACATGATCAGAAAATGGATCTGCACCATTAATTCCACTGGAGAATGGGTTTTTACTGAAAGATGTACTGCTGCCCAGCTCTAACAAATCTGATGAAACAAAAATAGAAATGCCAGTTAATAGCCATTAATTTTTCTGCAGCTCTCAATGTTATGATAGCTATACATACATGTAACATAACTTTAATCCACACCTTGTTGGTCACACTGCTATACACTGTAAAAACTGCAAATTAAATCAGTTTGTTTAAAGGGGCTTTCTCACCATAGTCTCCTTCCCAGCCGTCAATAGGGATGGAGGAGCGTTGCTTGACGACCCTAATAATGGCTGCGAAGGAGACTATACTCACCATGGATGACGTAAATTAAGTTTGGTAATGTATAAAAGTGCCATCAAATTAAAGGAAACCTTAAAATAATAGTTTAACAAGATAGAAAAACACCAAAGATGGAACAAACACGCCTGGTATTAAGTTTGTGTATGTGCAAATGGAAGTCCCCAATGTCCCTCGTCCACCCCCCCCCCCCCACCCCTTGGGTGCAAATCTGCCATTTTCTTACCATCAGAAGGGGAAGTCTGAGGGGTTGTTGTTGTTGCTGATGGTGCCAGTGTTGATGGTGGTGACGTCACTACCGAGGCACTTCCAGAGTTTATTTTCATTCGATTAGCTGCTTTTACACTTTCTTTTGTTGGTGGAGGAGGAAGCAATCCCATGGCCACTGGTTTGGGTGCAGGTGCAGCCACAGGTTGCGGTGGAAATTCATTGAGGTCAGGTGATGTCGGAACAATTGTTTGACTTTGAGGCTGCGGTGGAGTCTCTGCAAAAGGATCAAAGATCATCTCCTGACTGGCCTCCTGCAATGGAGGAGCTGTCTCTTGAAAGAAGGCCTCTTGTGATGATACAACTGGCATTGCTTCAACACCACCAAAACCTCCCAAGAGATCAAACTCATCTAGATCTGACTGGCTATGGCTTCCCTAAAACAGGTGAAAAATTTTATTGTAACATAAAGAAAATGTTAAGCAACTTCATTTTGCCTTGTTAAAAGGACAATTACATAGAAAACATAGTTCAACCGATGTCAGCATCAACTTCAAATTAATATTATGGACAGCGCAATCCTTTCACAAACGTAGAATTTGTGACGGCCTAATGATTCAACAATTCAAACCCAATTTAAACAAACAAATTCATTGCTATATAGCGAAACTTTTCCCATCGGGAATTACCTAATAGTAATACACAAAAATACCGCTTTTAAAAGATCAAGCGCTCGGCGACAAAAAGCATGCTGATGCGTTCTGCTGAAGTTTGATTGGTTCAGTATTGTTTTGTTGCCAAGTGAATGTCATGCTTGATCAGTTCGATGAGCATGGGTTATGTAAACACAATAAATGATCATGACTCAAAACAGGATAATAAAGGAGAAAAAGGAACAAATTTAGCTCTTGAATTTGGCATCAGCAAGCAACAGATCTCTGATACACGCAAGAAGAAGGACAAGATCCTGAAATTCACTGACAACATCGAGACAAGAGAAGGATTGATGCGAAAGTTGCTGAAGCTTGCAAATGACGAGCAGTTGAATCAGGCCTTGTACGCCTGGTTTATTCAGCAGAGGTTAACTGGAACACCAATTTCAGGCCTGCTTCTTCAGGAGAAAGCAAAACATTTCTATTTGCAGTTACATCTAAATGGAGAGTCAGGTGATCACAAAAACTTCAAAGCATTAACTGGTTTGTTAGACAGATTCAAAAATTGGCATGGCATAAGGAACTTCAGCATTAAAGCGAGAAACTTTCAGCAGCAGAAGAAACTGTTGAACCCATTTTACAAAAACTGCAAAAAGTGATCGAGGAAAGAGGGCTGACACCAGAACTCATTAATATTCAAAATTTTCGATTATCCGGACTCTCAATTATCCGGACTACAGATTAACCCATCACACCGAGTCCGGATAATCAAGGTTCGACTGCACTGTCTAATATTCTAATCAGAAACGAGAAGCTGATCATGTTTAGTTTGCAATGTACCTCATTACTGCCATTGCTGGATGGAGGTCCCCGTCTTGCAGCTATCTCAAGTTTAGCAATCTTTTGTTTTAATGCCTCCTTCTCTTCTTCTGCCGTCTTGATTTTTTCTTCCATCTCAGTCAGCTTTTTCTGCGAATGTTGGTTGACAGCCTTCTTTTCAAGAAAGCGTCGATAAGCCAGATCAAATGCCTGCCCCACTGTCAGTGTAAGTTCTTCTGCCTTTAGTTTTAGAATAACAGAAAGGGGATTAGGAAACAGGAAACTATTTGGCACTTGGTCCATACCAAATGACCAAGTGCTGAATATTTTACAATCTGGTCCGATGCAACCAATCCATATTAAGCATTTTTTCCTTAGTTGAGCTCCTTTTTGGAATATCATGTGAAAACTAAATCATTCAGTAAAGGTTCTGAATCACATGCCACTTAATGAATAATTTTATTGCTGTTTGTAGTGGTGTGAAATATGAAATTCATATTTAAAAATTACTTTTATTTTCGGCCCAAGATTAACACGAGTACCCAGCTAAAGCTCTTTTGCAGTGTTCTGAATGGGTTTTGCTAAAAGCAGGCCCATGGCCCACAAACAGGACTCTCAGCCCACAGCCCAGCTTCACGGCCCGCAGCCCGCTACTTTATTTCTTTAACCGGTGAAATGTCTTTAAGCTGATCATTTTTCTCTTGCTTCGAACTTAGCAATACATTCATTTCTGGCTGGAGATGTAGAATAGCTAGCAGGGTAGATGTAGAATGAGAGAGAAACTGATACTGCATGAGGTGTAGTCGAGTGCATTGCAAAGAATTCCTCGTTAATTCCTTATAATATCAGGCAAGTCTAAAATGACTTTTCTGGGCCCTGAGTTTTTTGCTCTCTATATATTTTACAGAAATGAATTCCTTGCTAAATTCAAAGCAAGAGAAAACTGATGAGCTTAAAGACATTTCGCCAGTTAAAGATATAAAAGAGAGGGCCGTCAAGGACCATCAATCTTGTTGTGGGCCGTGGGCCGTGGAGTGGGTCGTGGGCCAAGAGTCTGCGGGCCTGCTTTGAGCAAAACCCATTCTGAACAGCAATGTGATCTCACCATTTTCTCACATTCAAACACATAGCAGTTATGATGTTGTGCCCCAGAGTCCTTGGCAATAAAAGCAAACACCTTCTTGTCACGCTTGTCATCAGCACAATAGGATATGCGATGCAGGGGATACGTGTAGAGCTCTTCCTAATAAAATAAACAAATGGAGTGTTATAAAATAATACAACTAAAATTTAATAGCATATTTTTTCATTCTACATGTGAACATCTGTAAATTGCATAATTACTGAAATTTCAAATAATGACTGACTGGCTAGCTGACTAGCTTACTAGCTGCCTGAGTGTATGCATGTGCCCAACTGTCTGAATGGCTGACTGACTGACTGATTGATTGTCTGCCTGTCTCTGTCTGTCTGACTGACAGACTACGTGTCTGTCAACTGGTCTGGCTGACTGACTGATTAACTAGCTATGCAGGCAGGCAGGAATCTGAGCTGAGGTCACGATACCTTTGTTTTTGCATCTTCTACTTTGATGTTGTCAACAGAAATCTTTAGGTCAACTTTCTTCAATTTACTGCCTTTCACACCAGCTTCACTCTTTTTAATATGATTTGCAAACTACAAAGAAACAATTTGCAAAAGAAATGAATCAAGCAAACGAACAATGACCTTGGGTATTAATTCACATGGACAAGACACTTGACTCTTGCAGTTCTTTTGTCCACACACAGTCCAGGTATTCAAAGCAAAGCAGTAATGATATAGCTAGAATTTAATGAATCCATCAGTCACTTCAACTGATCAATATATATAGACAGCTGACCCAGCACGAGTATTACCTCGTGTGTTTGTTTAATCATACTATTCGATGGCATAGTTTGATCATCCGGGTAAGGGTAGTCCTGAGAAGGACTGTTGTTGGTGACAGTGACTGACATTTCAACAACCTGAGCAGAAGTCATAATCAGAGTCAAGTGAAGAGTTGTTTGTCAGTCAAATGTGATAAGTTTGGTTCATGAAAACTGATTGGTAATCATACAAAGTTGCCTCTCCAAAACTCTCTTTGTCCAACTTGTACAGAAACCTCAAGCGTTTAATTTCCTTTTTGCGAAAAATTGTACATCTAACTTGTGACACAACAAATGCTTATTGCATCCTTTGCTCAAATCTTCTCACAAAATGCATGTTCCACAGTTCCTCACAACGAGTCCATGCCAGATAATTTTAGATCCTGATACACTTGGCTAATAAATAATCTGTTCTTCTGATTGCATTTTAACCCTGCTTTTGTTGCAGATGTTGCCTTTACTGCCCATTTCTTTTACATTTTGGACATAAATGGCCAATCCACAAGGCTGTTCACACAGCAACATCCTAAATGACAAAACTAGTTCAGAGTATTGGTGGTCTCACTTGAATAACCACAGAAATATTAAATGCAGATGTGAGCTCATGTATAACAATAAAAGATATTTGCTTTCTTGACAGATTGCAGCTGTAAGTTTGTCAATAACTGCACTATAATTTCTATTTTGTTTGTCCCATGCTCTAGACACTAATTTCATCTTTCTCATAATTTTATTTTCTTTTTTACCTTCACTTTCTTTATGGCTTCCCTTACAATTTCTGTCCCTTTTGCTTGTGCCACATCTGTGAGCCCTAAAAACTATACATGCAGAGAACGTTAATAAAGCATTATTTTCTTCCTGTGGGGAAAAATTTCTGCTGTTGCCAAAGTACTTAGCAGTCAATAAACTACTCAAATTTCTTACCCATCTCTGTGTTGGTATGGTTACTTTTCAAAGAAAATTCCAATTATATAAAAATTTGTAACTTAAAGTATTTACCATTCACCTTTTTTAGCATTGACTAGTCTTTACGTAGACTTTTGCTGATAAACAGCAACACAGTTGGGTGAAAACTAATGTACATAATGTTGACTAATTATTGACACTTTAACGTAAACAGCCATTTAATTTTGAGATTTAAAATGGTGAAAGGAAACAAGGTTCATAGTGACTTTATTCCCTGAGGGTATATATACAGGGACCGGGACAAACTTATAAATTCATTTCATTTTGAGTACTAAATTGTTCGTGTCTGTTCACTAACTTGAAACAATTAATTTTTAAATAGCTGTCAGAGATATTGCTATCGAAGTAGTTCATGCAAGAAAATAAAAGAAAAGAAGAAGGTTAATCTATTCACAAGCACAACAAGGTGAATGGTTTAATTCAAAATAAGCCAGCTAAATCTGCAACGACATCTGTGCTTGATTGGCAAGAGGCGTGAGATTTTGGTGCGAAAGTGTTATTGGCCTGGGAGAAAATTAGCAATTTCCGGGCCAACGAAGAACCACAAAAGTCTTTTCATTTGAGTCACGTTTTATTTCTGGCCAGAGACAGTACCTTACACTACCACAGAAAGTTGTGTGTTTTGAATGGAAATATGATCTGTCAATAAACTGTGTAGGGCGAGAAGAGAGAGGAATGATCGATCGAAGCCTCGTGTTTTTTACGCGCGCAACCAAATTGAACGCCAATGCATTCTAACCCAAGAATTGAGATTAACCGGATACAAAGGTGGCACTTAACATGAAAATGCACGTAATCTTTAACCTCACGAGAAATATTTTTACCAAAAGGCCTTGTTGTATATTAGATATTAAATTCTTAATCCCTGCGCATTACACCCGAAGACAGGAACCGTCTTTTCACATGTGATACATTCGGCTAACACATACCTTGACAGCATACACTACAGAACCTTTCTGTAAAGACTCCGCAGAGTGTAGCCATGTCTTTCCAGTTCCACTTTCTGCTAAACGAAATTAAATATTAGTCTAAGAGTCTGAGTGTTGTTCAATACAGATGTACTGAAAATAAGCCGAGTAGAAGGTTCGTATAAAGTCAAAAGATGAAACATTAATCTTAGCTTACCTTGAGTTTTGCCACCTTTCTTGGACCCCCTCTTTAACACAGAAGTCATTCCAATCACTTTTCTTTACGAAATGAAAGCCGCAAAGTTTTTAGGACGTCCTAACAACGTAAACGGGATCTTGTGACGAGTTACGGCAATTTGATATCCCCTTCAAATGACTTCGCTTGTTCTTCGCTTGTCAATATGCCGTCAATATTTGACCCCAGATTATCAGCGGCATTACCCCAAACAAACATAAAGTAAGTGTAAGCGTCGCCGAGTGTCACACATCTTCCTGCTTTTAAAAACTTCAGCCTCGCCAAATTCCTACAGAGTAAACAGGAAAAAGGCGATTCCTTTTCAACTTATCAAAATATTCGATGCTTTCTGTAGATCGATATGCTATCACGTGGGAAGGATTGAGTGACATTGCTGAATCTCATTTCTCACAAATATCCATGTCTACGACTTTGATAATGGGGAGCAGGGGATGGGGTGGCGGGGGGGGGGGGGGAGGGGGGTAGCACAGGGGTGAGAGCGCTCGCCTCCCACCGATGTGGTCCGGGAACAGTGGATGCAACTCCCATTCCCATCATCATCATCATCATCATCAATATTCCCTGTTCCCATCATACAATTAACAATTATTCCACGAGCGCGCGTTGGATATGAGATGGTAGATAGCCAACGAGGCACGTAGCACCGAGCTGGCTCTAACCATCTCATATCCAACAAGCGCGAGTGGAATAATTGTCTTATTAAAAACGCCCAAAACAATATTGTACAAACATTGCGAAAAATGTATTCTTTTATGCGTACACCTACCATATTTGTAGGTCAATGGTATATGAGCTCATATACCATAACCAGAAATTCTACGTGTTCATCATCATCTTTACTCATCATCATGCTACTCTTAGTGGGAATTCCCAGTACAAGATACAGAAGTCATTCTCGTCCCCAGAGGCCGCGATCCGTTTGGTCAGCACCAAGAATCGCGACCTCTAGGAGGTCCAACACCGGAAGTCCGCGATTCACGGACTTCCCGTCACTTTGCGCATGCACAAAGTCAAACCTGACAAATCTGATTGGCCGAAAGCTACAAAACGAGTTCTCTACGCATGCTCACAATTTGGTTGCGGCCAGAGGTGTCGATTCCTTGGTGCTGACCAAACGAATCGCGGCCTCTGGGGACGAGAATGATCACTGCATTTGCTACAATCCCCGACGTGTATACTACTGTTGGACGCAGTTTTTAATTCGATCTCTCAAGGGAAAAATAAAATGGTTCGAAAAAGTGAGAAGATCGAGATAGCTGACAGTAAATGATCGAAAAAGCAAATCGTCATACCCGACTCTAGCGACTGGTTCAAATGTAATTGATTTCTGCGCGCGCGCGGTAGCCATTTGCTAATATATTCTCGTTACGTACATGCTGGACTTCGTATTGATATTTATATGAGAAGAAACTAGAAAACTGTAGCGGTGTTTTTCGTTTCTCGCCTGTTACTTCATGTTGCTAGCTATGTGACAAAAAAACATCGCGTAGTGTCTAAGTATTGACATTTCAAATTTACACTGGTGATATTAGCGCATTTGTTCCAAAACCACCCAGAATCTACCTGTATTAGCTGACCGATATAAAGAATATATTCAAAACACTTGGAAAGATAAAACACGTCGCGCACTGCCTTTTTTATAGAACTCAAATATTTATCTGTTACCAGGAAGTAACGCTCAAAAGAATAGTCGGGGATATAAACTGAATGAAGTTGCCAACAATAACCATCGTGAGATTTTAATTCAATTGGTTAGTTTTATTTGCAGTTTGTACGATTTGCAGTTTATTTGTACGTTTTGTACGTTTTGGCTTCATATTAGAGATGATCAGGTGACAACGGAGACTGCTAGGGTTTGTTTTTCTTCCCATCAGCATGGAGAGATAACCATCGAAACATGCTATATTCAACACATTGACGTTTAATTTCTCTTTAGAATTAACGATTTCTCAAAAGGGAGGGGAGACGAGAAAGAAGATTGTCATTCTGCTCTCCCTAGCCCCCTCTCTCGATTTTTTCCCTTGCCCGAATCATTCGACACCCATTCTCGTCCCCAGGATTTTGTCAGGAATTTTGAGGCAATAGTCGGCTGTTTCGGTGAAGAATAAACAAATGAAATGAACTAATGAAGATAAAAAATTAAGTACTTTATTGTACATGTAGAGTACATTACGGATGCTAGAATATGTTGACTATGTTCCTACGGGATATGTGGTTGCAAGATTTTCTCCAACCGTAGGCTGCTACCGTAAGCTAAATTAAACTAAAAGCTAAGTGTTTTTACTTGTCATCTAAACTAATGACCGTTTTTCGTTTAAAAACTTCAGCCGAGATTCACCTTTATTAAAAAAAAACGACTTAACTTTGCGTAACAACGATTACAGTGAATTCAAAGTCGCGGCCTGTACATCAATTTCACACGAACCACTTGATGTGCTACAAACAAGCTGGACCGTGTTAATTCCCGGTGCCTTCATCCCGCTGCATTTATTGGACAACATCTGGTACACTGTTTCCTCGGACGCTTTCTCAGAGCAACGGATGTAATCTTCAAAATGTGATATCTTAGAGATCTTTCGATCACTCACAGCCACCTGAGAAGCAGAAACTAAAGATGGAAAATGCTTGCGAAGTGCCCTAACGGCATTTCTGGCCATTTCAACTGAATTAACTGGTTTTCGGAGAATGATTTCACCAATTTTTCCTTTTTGTGTGTAGGAAGTTTTCAGCGAAAAGCCTTGGGACAGCAGTGGATTTTTTGAAGGCGAACGCAGTGCAAAGAGGACGAATTTAGACACCGGCTCCTCGTGGGTATCTTTATTGGTGACTATGACAGACTCCGCGAAGAACCTTTCTTCATCTCTGAAAGCTTAAGAAGAAGAAACCATAATTTTCAATCTGCTCTTTAAATAAAAGGAGCCGTATAATTGGGCGAGGTCAGCAATGAAAATTGCGCCGCTTCAATTCTCTTCGCACGACAGAGTCAACTCTTGCCTCTGATTATTATGGTAGAGGAGTGAATCAGGAGCCTCTCTTAGCTCTTCACGGTGTGTAAACTGTCAGGTTGATTTGGCAACAGGACGGAAACGTCAATTGAGGACGGCGCGCGCGTCAAATAGTCACTAGAGACCTTACGAAGCCACGACGGCGACGTCAACGAGGACGTCGCCAAACAAATAATTCAATTAGCAGAACAATAGTCCTGCACGTGCGTCATCCATCTTTGTTCATTGCTCAGTCGTCCTCTGCAAAACAACGACGTGAAATGACCACATTCTGCGTGGTGTGGAGAACGTGAACCGCAAATTTAAACTGATTTTTTTGTGGACGTTGTCGTTGGCGTCGCCGTCGTGGTTTCGTAAAGTCCCTAATATCAAGTCGAAATAGCCGGGATTGAGTCACGGCATTCTTGTGACAGAACAGCTTTTTCTAATGGCAGTTTTAAAATCGTGTGCATTGCCTGAGGGATAGTTTTAATCTAGTATTTTATCCATTTAATAAATTTTACCGTCTTCTGGGAACTTAGCAGCTAGGTTTGTGTGTCTCGGACACAAAATTTGTGTCCGCAACAATGTTGCGCGCGCGAGTAAACAGGGAAACGTTTGTGTCCGCAACATTGTTTTCTCGTTTGCCACCGCCTTAACTGTCACATATAAGAGTGGCTAATAACTACTACGGGCGATCAACAGCGGCGGGACGATTGGAGTCTCAGGAATCCAAAATGAACTGACTTACTATAATCTTTCAATTGTATCTCAATAGGCCAATGATCGCTCACATCTTCAGCCTGCAATAAGTGGAAACAAAGTCTAACATTTGCATTTGTAAATGTAAGGCACACGAAACTGTTGACAGGGTCGTAGCCAGTATGAGGCATACCGAAGCACTTGCCTCAGTCACTTGTTATTAAACAATGCGTGGTTCCAGTGTTATATGTAGTTATCACAAAACGCACCCTAAATACCTTCGAAGATAATTTACACATGGGCATTGCCTCAGTCGGTTGAGACCATTAAAAACACCTTCGGTTCCATATAGGAAATTCACGTGTTCGGCCAGACATAGAAGGAGAGACGAGGGAGTCGGGGTGGGGAGACCAGAAGTGGTAAAGATGATTTCATCCTTGGCGGAAAACTCCCAGGTGAGTTGTAGAAACATACCTGATCTTGCATCGCGCAGAATGCTATTGTCTTTCGTGACATGTACTTGCAGTGCATAATTTTACAACGGGCGGCATAGCAATTTGCATATCCACGATGAGTCGGCAGTGATTGGTTGACAAATTTAGCTTTGGGAAACTCGACTCTCTCAGGAGATTTCAACGCCTGTCAATCAAACCGTTCAATGTGTGAAGCGAATCGAAAGGTGTGATAAAGTGAACAACAGCGCTCTAAATGAAGGCGGGCGACACTCTTTGCAAAGGATTTTATAACCAAATTCGTGTGAAGCAATAGTGTTTACATCATGTCTGCTGGGAGAAATAGATTCCACATTGCGTATTTCTAATTATATTAAGCACGCGCTGTTTAGCTCAGCTTTTTCACTTTAAGAAATTTTTGCCCCTTCATACCTCGTTTGACAGAGCTCTATGACAAGCGATCGGTAAACGTAGTCCTGGCCAAAACCATGTACTAAAAACTGGGTTGCACATATGATGGCGAGTTCTTGTTTTCGGCATAGTTAATCGAACGCTCGCTAATCGAACTCAATCCATGGATTCTCAACCGCGCTTTTTGGTGCGAAAATGCGAAAAAAAAAAAAAGCGCCGCTGGAGTCACGTTAAGCGTTAAGTGGAAACAAATTTTGAAAAAAAATCAGAACTCGACTGCTACTGAACGTAAGAAAACAATTCAAAGTTCTACGTAAAGCTTGGAATGTGGACTTCACAGAAAAAATACTGTTGTCCACGCGAACACAGAGTTTGGATTGAAAAAAACATGCCGACGATTAAAGATTTAAGTTACGCGGGCTTAACGCTTTATCCGTTCTCCCGGTGTCCCAGTGGGAACCGGCCTTTTGTTTGCTGAAAATAATTATTCAGTTTTCGATCCGTTCGAACAGAATAAAACACATAAAAGAGTCAATAACACTTAAACCCATTTAGTTGCTTAAACTACCTTCAACACAACAATGTTGAAACGAGCGAGACACCCGCCAGGCTTTTACGCTTCGTTATTTGATGACGCTCGCGATCGTGGCTGCAACTTGAAATACCGACCTAAATCAAAGCCCATTGCAGTGGGTGCTTACCAAGTCGAACGAATTGTCGCCAAACGAATCCAAGGAAATAGATCCGAGTTCTTCGTTCAATGGAAAGACTACTCTTCGGCAGAGAACACGTGGGAACCGAGCGAACACATACCGGAAGAACTTGCCATTGTTCATAAAGGCGGAGCTTAGAGTCATTAGTATGCACGCGCGAGGTTTAAAATGAAACAGTTCAACTCCCAAAGGCCCTAAGGCGCCAGGGAATCAAAGAGAGAAAATGTATGTTCCAGAAATGCTGGATTTTATACTATTTCTAGACATCAGATTCCCTTTATATGTTGCATGAACCCTTTACACTTTATAAGAAAACATATCCATATGCAACTCAAACGTGGTGAAATCTTCATTTGAAGAAATTCGGCCTCAAAGTTGTCATACAGCTATTTCCCATACTGAAATTCACCCAAAGTAGGCCAAGTTGAACACAAAATTGATAAAGGTTAAAGAGGTGGTACCGAGTCAAAAATGGTTGTTATTTTATTATGAAAATCTTTTCTTTAAAAGCCTTATGCAACCCTTTTGATATTTTATATAGTTAAGCTGTGACAAAATAAAATGCAGAGGGACCTTTGCCTATTGCGGCCATTTTTCTTTATTGTGTCATGCCAATTGTCGTCTCGGTCTTTCAAATTTAGCGCCATTGCGCCAGTAAATATCCCGGATGTGTCACACAATTCTGCGCGATGGGTTAAGTCCATAAGCCTTGTCATAACGAAACACACGGGCACTGTCTGCGAAAATTCCTCTAATCATGTTGTATCCTGCGACAACCATTCTACAAAGCAAAGCAGGAAGGCAAATTCTACAGTCTAACAGATTGTGAAGGAAGCGCGCGCGCAATAAATTGTCACTCTTAGCGCGGCCGGCTAATTACGTCGGCACGCCAAGGTGTCGAATAAGAGAGAATAAGATAATCTTTATCTTTTCGCGGAAAATTCATCAGCTATTACTTAACTACGAGATATCGGTACAAACTATCAAAATTCTAGAACTAAAAAAGGAAAGAAAGAAGCCGGACAATTTTTAAACAAAAAAATCCGTCTCAACGCTGGGTTTGAACAGACTGTGAATAAAATCAACGGCTATGTCACTTATCTTCCCTTTTACTTTACTGTTCTTATCCTGTCGAAAAAAATCAGTAACCTGTCTAATTCAGTTTGCACACTTAAAGATAAGTTAACAAAGCCAATTACATGGAAGGAGGAATGTTTGGCTTTATATACCTGTCATACGGGCAATCAGACTTTGCCACTGTTGTGTCCATGTTATCAGAAAACAGCCAATAAAATCGTCTGTCTGTGGCGAGCCTTATTTTCGTCCATGCGGACATGGTTACATAACTACAGCCGGCGTTGAAGTCACCTAAGATGATGACGTCATTTAAGCTCCATCGTCGTGTGATGTCGTCATAAACGTCAACTAATCGGTCGATTTCGGAAACTGCTTGTGATGGAGCTGTGTGTATGGCGGCCATTGCGAAGTCGGACACGTCTTAATGAGAACAAGAATGATTTAAATGATTAGAACTTCCATAAATCAGGTATTTATACTTTACTATTTTGGCAAAATAACTTGAAATTTAAAATGAAAAACGTAGCCACTAGTCTTCCAAACTAGCGAGACGGTTAGCTTGGCCTCCCCTTGTGAGACTCTAGGGAGCTCCTTTCTCTCCCCTTGTGAGTCTCTGGGACGTCCTTTCTCTCCCCTTGTGGGTCTCTGGGAACTCCTTTCTCTCTCCCCTTGTGAGTGTCTGGGGAGTTCCTTTCTCTCCCCTTGTGAGTCTCTGGGAGTTCCTTTCTATCCCCTTGTGAGTCTCTGGGGAACTCCTTTCTCTCTCCCTTTGTGAGCCTCTGGGGAGTTGCTTCTTCTCACCTTGTGAGGATCTTGGGAGATCCACCTATCTGGGAAAAATCCTGTATATTTCTTGAAGCTAAAGCTAACCTCACTGTCCCTAAAGCAGCTGAGTTCAGATTCAAATAGTAACAAGCGGAAACCCACCAAAATCGACGAAGGTTACGCAAGAAAAACTAGCTCAGCTTACACGTGTTCTGTGCTTTGAAGCGAACGACAAAGGGTTCTCGTTGGAACTTGTCCGTTTTTGTTCTTTCGTCGCCATCGTCAAAAACATAGCTGCCCTGGAGAGTTACCTTGTCGCTCCTAATAAAGAGAGAGAAACCTCCACATTATGACAAACAAAAGACTCAGTTACATCCAATAATCTCGGGCCACGTCTCCTACATCATCACTGTTATGGCCAGAAGGGGAGGTTAAAGCACCCACACACTTATCGCAAAGAATAGGGCACGAAGTTCACAGTATTGTGGTTTTTGCTAATGTCTGTTGTTCTGAGAAGATTGGGGTTGGAAATGCTGGGAAATATTTAACAATCATCCTGCCAAATCACGAGGCCGTAGGCGGAGTTAATTGGCTAAAACCAGGCGATATTCTGCAAAATCGAACAGGAGAATTGTTTTATTAAAGCCGACGTACCTGAATAAAAATGCATACAGCATGTGTACCCCCCCCCCCCCCTGAACTGTACCTGTATAAAAACGCATACTGTTCCTTGCTGACTGTCCTTCCAAGCCTGGCACTCAACGCCTTCTTGTAGATCTCAGGTGGAGATGAAAATCTGTCGTCAACCAAATACAGTATACAGTAAACTTCGAATAGCTTGCTACCTACCTATCTGCCTGCCTGCATACCTACCTACCTTCCATTAAGCTGATAGAAATACCGTGTATAAATAAAGTTACCTTACCTTACATTACCTCCCTGTCTGCCTGCCTACCTACCTGCCTCCATGCCTGCTTTCTACCTTTTCTACCCATAGCTAACTATGGACTTTACTTCCTTCCTTCTTTCATTTCTCCTAGCTTGTTCAGGTATATATTCATTAAGTATGCATATTCCGATACGATATAAAGAGAGTATATCCCAGCTTCAGTCATTTCTACAGTACTCAATTGCTTACCTGTTCACATATTTGAGGAGCTCGTTTATTGGTTCGTTGTTAACAGAGCGGATTTCCTGGATCAGTATAATGTCATACCTCAAAATAGTCTAAAAATACAAATATATCATAGCTGCATTGATTTTTGTATATTTAGCAAAATAAAATGGTTGTTGTAGTTGTTGTTACAACTGCAAGGCTGATACTACGTAAAAAAATGACTTTGCGAGACATCAACGTGACCGAAACCGATAAAGCAGGGCTGTACCGTGTAACAGCACGTTGTAACAGATTTTAAATGAAACCAACGTGAGTGCCAGCCCCAAATAAAATTGCAAAGTGGCCCGTACAAATCAGTATCAATATTTATATATCTTCAGGCGTACTTTGCCACTTGGTCGTGCGCGATGAGCTTTGTGTTATGGGATTGATGGTACGCGGTTCGCATGGGGTTGTGGGACTATCAACCCCCCCCCCCCCCAACCCCCGCCCCTGCACTAGCGCACTCCCCATTTTCCCACCTTGACCGAACAGCGCTGGGGACGAGGCAAGCGAGTATTGAAAGAGCATGCTTTTGTTTACAATTCAGCTGAGTCAGTGGTGAGATCGCGCGTCAGACGCATCAGTAGCATCAGTGCATTTGTGATCTTGCCCCAACCACCCGACCCAACCCATGTACACATGTGAACAGACCAGGCCACCTCACTGGTAGCCTCCTTCGAGCTTCTTCGCGCCTTCCTCTCCCTCCCTAAGGAGGTCTGAGTGGGAGGTTTCAACACTGGGGCATAAGTTTCCCACTAGTCGAACAAATCGCGTTCAGCTATCCTAGCCACGTAAAAAAGCAAATTGTTGGAAATATTATAGGCGATGAAAGCGTGATGAAGCCCCAAGAACGTCTGCGTGAGAGGTTTCAACACTGAGGCATAAGTTTCCTACTCTTTGAACAAATCGTATTCAGCTATCCTGACCACCTACGCATTTTTCGAACAAAAGCAAACATGCATTTAGTAGTACTAGTTTGTGTCCACAAGATGTTTACAAATCTCTGCTTTCACAGCCAGTACCATAAACTATTTGTAAGCTTTATTTCATTTTATTTGTGATTTCTTTTTTTGGGTACAAATAAAGAGATTGCTGTTCTTGTTATTGTCTTCTTTGAGAAATACTACTCAAAATGACGTATAAATGAGTTTTTCCTAAAAAGGTCATTTTCATCGTTATATTGTTCGAACGCCCGACCAAGTCATAGAAACAACTTCTCCCCATGACACTGTTAACTTTTTTCTAAAATATTGATTTATTAAATTTATGGTGAACGGCCTACCTTCACGAGAACATCTTTAACCATTTGATTTTTCATCTTCTTTGCACCAAACACTTGAACGTTAAAAGATGCTATCTTCAACGCTGCATCCTCCCGTGGGGTAATGGGGTCTGTTTTGCTGAGATAATAGAAAATATAGTAAAATGGTAAATACTTGATGGATAGCGCGAAGGGGTCTACGGGGAGCAAGAGAAATGGTAAAGTTTGCGCTGGCGTCTAGTTCTCGGGAGTCGTTTACGGTCTGCATATGCATGAATTTCTTTTCTTTTGTGAGTTTTATTTGATGACTGAAACCCCCAAAACGTTTGTTTGTATCCCGATGGGACCACTAGTTGGGAGGATGTGTGCATTAATCTTTCGCGCTCAAATTGTTAACCGTTTTCAGGTTTATAATGCGCATAACAAATTAATTAATCGCGTCCAAACTAAATTAACCTGCGATCAGAATAAGAACTCCTGATCACAGGTTAAAACTAAGTCGAGAAGAAAATCTTGTTTGAGAAAGTGACTAATGGCAAGGCAGCTTCAACTAATTTCCAAGCCTCCACACAGGAAGGGTTGATTGACCCTGTGAATAAATACGCTGCCGTAACGCATCATAAACACTGATTACACCAGTATACCAACCAGTAATATCTGCCGCTTAAAATATGTTGATGCAGACTCACCACAATACTGGAGGCACCCCATACGCCAGCAGGAAAGATAGCATCAGTGGCAGCTTATGCATACTTCAATATATCTACTTGACTAATATCAATGAAAGTAAAGAAAAAACTGCATGTTAGTTAAAAAACCGTTTGCATCGCAACTGTGTTCTCTTCCCTACAGTTCAACACTTAGTGGTGGTGACGTTATGGAATTCAAAATCATCCAAAGAATAATAGTCTCCGAATTCTGACTTCCTCCCTAAAGGCTACTTTTCACTAGCGACAGTGTCGGAGTCAGAGTCGGAGTCGTAAACGGAGACGCGCTGTTACGACTCCGTGTACGTCTTCGTGTACGTCTTCGACCGACTCCGACTCCGCCGCTTGCGAAAACCAGCTTAAAGTTATATATTAATACGAATAAACGCTGGAGGAGCTTCGTTACTTTATCAACAAGAGAGGGTCGATCGACTGGATGGTGGGTTTTGCCATCTGTGCTACTCACCAACTGCCTTCTATTTGCATAATAAACAAAAAACTTGGTACAGTACGGTATATTCTACTGATTTTTGTCTTAGCATGCGAAAACTGAAATACATATTACTTACTTGAAATCTGAAGACTTTGCAAAGCAGATTTCCACGTTTGAATACGTGCTATTACAATCGATGGCTTTAAAAAGTAGAAACGCCCCAACCGCATTCTTGGCGGGTAGTAAACCGTGCCGAACACTTTGTGCGTTATCCACTGACTGACACCCTACGGTTCAATACAGACCGTTGAAGATAAAAGACAAAAAGAAACTCGAACACTGATTGGAGGAAAGCTGTTTTAGTTCCATGGAAACACGCGAAATTTTTGCATGGTTTTGTTATTGACTTTAATAATTTTAATAGAAGCACACATGTGCACTCGTTTAAGTTTCGGAGAACTCGAAATTAATATTAGCTAATATTGCTATTATCGGAGCAAACTTTAGGAATGAATTTTGCAGGGGTGCACAAGAATATGGCAAAATAAAATTAAAAGAAGAATCATTATTTACATGAAACCTAAACAGAACTTTAACTTTCGCGCTCCAGTAAACATCTGAGGGTGCTGGGTCGTCAAGGAATATTCCTCGTTTCCGTTCAGCCGCTTGTTAAAATATAGCTAGTCTACAATATACAAGATTTTCAGTTTTTTTAACTGACATCAGTTTGAAATAAAAAGAATTGAAAATGTTATTAAGAATATTGAACCAGTGACGCAGAACCGAGCGAGCAGCAGTTACAATCAGAATATATAAGAAATCTATCTGATCAATGCAAAATCGATTCTGCGTGGCGACCAGAATGCCCTGCTCGGCGACCAGAAGGCATTGCGTTATGGTCGTGCTTCGCTGGTGAAGAGACAAAACAAAGGGCAAACTGTCATCGGCATTCGAAATACAGGACCTTTACCATAGTCTTTAGTCGAGCTTTTTACACGAGACAACTTTTAACGCAACATTCTTCGAACAACTCGCGTATGTTACGCGGGACGACTTTCAACGCAACAAAACTAACTCCAACCATGAATAGAGGGGGTAAGTTTCTAAAGAAACTGTGGTGCTGCGTCGGTGGGAAGTATAACAATATAATTTGGTTTTATCAACTGGGTTGATAATGTCAATTGGCCACCGTAACTCCAACCATGTTGCAGGTTATTGAATCGCTTTAAAATTGCTCCAACATGTTGCCGCAATAAAATGTTGCGTTAACTTGCCCAGCGCGCGCTGGTCAGTTCACGTGAAACGGTTGCTATTTCGTCCAGAATGTTGCAACTGTCTTTTCATAACTCAGCATTCTGTTTCATAGAAAAGTGGACATAATTACTTAATGTTTTGGAAAATTATGTTGTTGCGTTTTTGCTACACTCTTTAAATGCGCTCAGAATGCAATGAACACGCCAAGCGAGAGAAACTGACGGAGGGGGAGGGAAGAGGGAGTTACACAGGGAAGTTAATTTCAAAATCTAACACACATACAGTTACATCGAAGTTTCAAGTTTAATATTTAATCCGGTTCTTATTCTCAAACAAGATATGGCTCTGCTAACTATAATCCCGGTACCCAGACCACTCTCTTGGGCCAAACAAAAGACATCTGGGCACAAGGTTTGTTTTAATCTTGAGCTCGGCTATGCGAGCTGTAGCTAAAACTATTTACAGAGTAATGGGTTAAATATGTATGAATGAACATCAAGTTCGCATTGCAAGATATGACGTCATTGTGATAAATGTATAGTAAAAATACTTAAAACTATTTACAAGTTAAAAGAGATTGTTCTTTTCTGTACACTGTTGATTATTGAGTATATCCTTGTAAAAAGGAGAGGACACGCTCTTCCCTGTTCACATTAGTTAACGTTTATCATGGACTTTGTATCACAAATAACTCGAGAATAGTATATATTGTAGATACAGCTGTCAATTTTTTCTTGATGTGCAATATATTATGCATATACACCGGCTTGGTTTCAAAGATAATTTTGTTAGTTGGGTTTAGTGTCACCTAGTTGGCTATTCATTTGTACTATTCAGTATTCCATGAACAATTGATAAACTATTCTAGAAGGTGGTGGCTTGCCTATGTTAATTGGATCCAGGCCTGTCTCTTACAAAAAATTCATTGTTCGAGTCAGCAGTTTCTGCTTTTAAATAGTAGCAAATCAAAATTGAGGGTCAAGGACTGTAGAACATGTATGATTAGCCACACTGAAATACATACTAGACATACTAGAGTATCAGGATAAGACAGAACAGCCTGCGAGCAGGTGCATGTTTGGAAATACAGGTGCAAGTGCCAAATCCCAGACAGAATCGCATATTGTCCACTTAATCCCTTCACACCCAAATTTTAAAAAAATTATTACTTGAAAAATATATAAAAAAGAACAGTACCACATGAAAGTACTGCTCAATAACTTTCAATAAAATGTTCACACAATGGGGCTTCATCCTGAACATAAAAGTAAAACCATATTATTTCATGTAGGTTTTCACCCTGTAAGCAAAAGGAGTTCCCCTCAGAATATTACATGAACTTCACAGCACTATTCATAGATCATTGAGATTAACTACTTCTTAATCAAAGGTCATAAATATAACAACACATGGCGTAAATAATAAAAAGAAATGTATCAAGTAAATAACAGTTGAAGAGGTAAGGTACGACACTGATAATATGCCTTTTTGCTAGCATTATAAGAACCTGTTTTCACTGAGAGGGTTGATTTAGAAATGTGAATCGTGCACTGGGTTTACCTCTGCCTTGGTTCATGGAAGTGGTTTGTTTCTACGCTGAATTCCCTGCCTACGGCAGCATGTACTAAAACCAGGAACACTGGAACACCCCGAAACACAGAACACCAGAAGTGACACCGGCATTTAACGGCATTTTTGGAGTTCTGGTGTTCCTGGATTTAGTACATGCCGCCTACTGCACCAACTGGTGCGAGAAGTGCAGATGATGATGAACTCTCAATCTTCAAGCAAAACAACAGTGCAATAGTCGTTGTTACATCATATACGACTCATTCTGTAGCCAGTAAAAGACAAACAGTGCATTCTTTTAGGAAAACACAATGAATTGCTTTCTCTGCTAAGAGAATTGTTTGTGTTTTATGCCCATTTGCTGCTTCACACACAATTTCTGACCAACAGTCCCTCAAACTCTGAGTTCCAACTCATTGGCATGTACTTATGACCAATCATGTTGTACTGGACAAGCCAAGGATTGCGATGTTCAAGTTTGTCTATATTGTTGACTCCTTTGAGGATGCAGCGATGTTGGTGTTGTTTACCACGGTTGTTACAATGGGAGAATGTTCAGATCCAACATTTGAAAGGGTGTGAAACTGCGCCACTCTTTCCGCAACACACTGAGCTGTCAGTCGTGCCTCGGCATCCTGATCCCAGCATTCCTCAATTGTTTGAAGCAGACCAGCCATACCCTGTGCAATGATAGAGCAATTAATGAATGGTTCGTACAGCTGTAGGCAAAAATCAAGGACTTTTTAAGGACACAAAATAAATTTACAAGCACTTGATTTTGTCGCTCTGAAAGTCAAGTCATCTGTGTAAGACATCAATCCACAGACTTTTCCATGCCTTTGGAAAATTCAAGGACTTTTTGAGATGGAAGCCAAAATTCAAGACCTTTTCAAGATAATTGCAAGCCATGTTAACAGTCATGTGTGAAAGTAGTACCTTGAATGAATGGTCACACACTAGGGATTCACCCAAACTTCAAGGCATTGAAGTACAGCTCAAAACTTTAATACTGAATGAGCACAGAGTAGGGTTTATTATAACCAGTACCAAATGAAAGTACTACTAGGTAGCTCTTATTTGAATCACCACACACTAGGGCTTTTCCAAACACACAAAAATTAACCACCACGAACAGCTAATAAACAGTACAAATGAAAGATGAAAGTTCTGCTCAATGGTCATGTACTAGGGCTTTATCCACAGGCTGAGTTTGAACTATCATTCACTCAGGATCCGAAATTAACTTTTCTATGTAGGCGCCAAGTGGCGACTGAAACTTTTTATCAGTCGCCAAATGAAAAAATCTGATCACCAAAAAGTGGTTCGTAAAATTTTTGCCTCAGCAAAACATGAAAACATTGAGTTATGAAAAACGTTTCTTTAAGACTGGTATGTATAAGGGATTGAAATATCGTGTAGCTTACATTTCAGTTAAAAAGGAGTTTTCTTTCAATAGATAGCTTGCTTAGTTTGAAGACTGACCAGCATGAAGCCTTCAAGAAGCCACACATGACCAAGCAGCCTTATTAACTAGTGAAAGGAAAGCACGTGTTTGTGCACTGCGCCCTATGGCTGTTAGATGAAACCGCTGAAAACATGGTGGCCACTCGTGTGTGGATTACAATGGTTGTGAAGGTCACCTTATTGGAATCTTACCTTTACTTTTTATCTTAATTACTTTCTATGGAAAATGATTACTTTGAGAAGACAAGGAGTAAGTTAGTCGCTTGCTGGTGACTAGCTATGAAATTCTGGTCGCCAACACTCAATTTTCAGTTGCATTGGCAACCAGTGAATCGCAATTTCGGACCCTGTCACTCCATTCACACAAGAAGAAGCAGTACCACCACATACTGCACAATAGCTTTCAGTTGAATGGTCACACATTCATTCATTCATTCATTCATCCTCTTTGTTCCTTGAGTGGAGCATATGGTCACACAGCTAGACTTAAAAGAATCACCTTGCACAGCATAATTAACAAATTAGTATTCACTGAAGTGGAGGTGGCTAGTGGTGGATATTTACCAAGCTGTGAATTTAGTATATACAGTGAAATAATATTATAGCCCAAAAATGATTATTTTAACTCATTTAATCAACTCAGTCATTTATGTGAGGGCTTGCGGGAGGCTCACGAATTGCTCCAAGGCGGAGAGCAAAGGGTATCTCATGCTTGAATAGACAATCAGCACGCACCAACAACGCTATCCACTGTTTTAGTATATATTGTCAAACTCATTAATAATTCATTGAGTTAAAACATAGAAAATCATAACCGTGAAGGAGGTTTGGATACCTGTTCTTACTTCGCATAGATTTTGATGATACTCCTTAGTTTTTGTTTCGATTGAGAAGATATATCAAACACTTGAGACAGTGTTTCATCGGATATCCAACCACGTCGAAGTTCGTTAAAAAATACTCCGCTGTGCATCATATTTTCAACTCTCTTCTCGGTGTTTGGATATCCTGATGAAACACTGCCTCTCGAAACATTATCACATGAAAGTACTGTAAGTTCAACAACTTTTATTTCAATACTCACAAAATAAGAAACTTGAAAACTAGAAACTAGACCCACTGATTGGAACTGCTTTCATTCACTGAAAAACCAAAGTCTACAGCAACCCAACTTTTAGGGAGAAAACTGAGGATAATAATTATTTGTGTACTGGATAGTGTTCCCACCATTTGATCAACAAAACCAAAGAATGACTTACGACATGAATGAACCAGTCTTGTCTCAACTGCGGTCTGATCTTTTTCTGCACCACAGCCTGTTGCATGTCCTCTAATGAAGGATGCACCCCCACTTCTTCTTCAAATGGCAACCTGAACTCATCAACAGGGCCTGAGAAAAAGGAGTTTATAATTTGTTGTTTACATTACATTTGGTGATTGATGGACAATTTGGGATTAAAATGGCCAGGGCAGGCCAGCAAGGTTCATGATAGTAATACAAGGCTTCGACAGATGACAAACAGATCAACTGAGTTACTCTTTATACAAGGAATGTTTATCAAAATGCCACTAGCATATGGTAAAAGCAGCATGCACGTCAAACTGGGCAACACTGCCAGAGTTTATCCCAGCCTTTGTAGTGTGAAGTAACTTGAATAGAAGGTTTCCAAAGTGGTCATGTGCAGGAACAGTGAAAATGTTTTGCATTAGAATGAATAGCTTTTCCTAACAGATAGGAAATCTATAACCACTCCTTTTGGATGGATGCTACTCCATCACACGTTATCCACCCAACTCCAACCTCCCACAATTTTTTCATCAGTTTGCTGGAACATGAAAACAACTTGCTCAACAATGCAGCATATGATCCAGAGAAGCACTCAAACTAGCTGTGTACAGTGACAGATACAACTCACCATCGGCAGCAGTACATCTTGAGGCCAATTCCCAAAGAACAAGGGCAAATGCATACACATCGATGTGCAGAAACGATTCCCGTGTGAAGCTGATAGCTCCCTCAAGAACTTCTGGTGCCATGTAACGTCTTGTACCAACCTAAATAAAATCAGCATTTTTGATTAAGTTCTTTTTATCATATTTGCTCCTTTTAGATTAGTAATGAGCCTGGACCTTTGGCCATTACAGGAAATGTACGAAATATTTTTAAAAGTTTTGTGCATAAGTTGAACTTCAGTGTACTCATAAGAATTTCAATGTTTGTACCATTTATTTATTGTTTTAGATTAAAATGTACAATAATGCATGTACATTTGGAATTAAGTTAGGCCTGTACACAAGGAACAAGTGGCTCTGGGGACACATGATTTAATTGGCCATTTCCGAGTTCTCTTTTGCCTCAGTGTCAAAACGAGTCTAAGTATGAAACCATTCATATGAAAATGTGCTTTACCTGCATCTTCATTCTCATGCAAAACAAGCTCATTTCCATATAAATAGTTTCCCACTTAGACTCTTTTTCAAACAGAGGGAAAAAGGAACTTGGGAAATAGCCTATTGGCTAGAATCTAACAAAGAGAGTCCAGTCAAATCAACCACAAACTGACGACAAAGAGATTTTAAAATGGCTGATGTGATTGATGTTAGGATGTTCACTATAACGATACAGCTTCCATTTATGGAATATTGCTAATATTTGAAACTTGCATTTTTTATTATCAACTAGTTTAAAAAGTTTCCCACTTTACAAAGCACAATAACCTAAAAGCCCTAATGTTTTGCTTGTCTGTATGTGTATTTAAATTCTCGCAAATATTACAGGTTTCCATGGTTATGAAGATCTTTCAAACTGTCCAAATAACAAAGTTCAAAATGTTTGATATTAGTGAACATTCCAACTCGTCCAAATTGACAAACTGGCACCAAGGAGTATTGCTTTTAAGCTTCATGGCAAAAGCAAAATAAAAAAACTCTGTTCCAACCACATGTCACACTTCCTCACTCAGACACCCATATATACATGTAATGTAAAATATCGAAACTTTAATACACAAACAAAGCACAAACAGTACCAATTTCTAACTAAAAAATGGAAATATTGGCTACTCAAAAGTTTTAAATATAATCCAAGTACACATAACAGTGTTGCCATGCTTGGCTACTTTCTGTCTGCGATATGAAGTAGCAACATCAATTCTGCCTATTCCTGGAGGCATAAATGTACACATCT
The DNA here is from genome assembly GCA_947652115.1 of Blastomussa wellsi. Classification (NCBI taxonomy): domain Eukaryota; kingdom Metazoa; phylum Cnidaria; class Anthozoa; order Scleractinia; family Plerogyridae; genus Blastomussa; species Blastomussa wellsi. The sequence continues at coordinate 26,269,504 of OX393566.1, read as the reverse complement.
TGTTTCTATTTGCAGCTTTTAGTTTTAGTTTCAAGAATCGTACAGCTCATGTACATGGATATGACTGTTGTGGTTCAACTTACTTTTGTTTTCCTTTGTTTTAGGTTTGGTAGTTTGAAACAAAGGAAAACAAAATTTGAACTAAGGATAAAAACAGATAATTATATTGATTATGTCTTACAATCTCCACAATATAAGGAAACTAAATTCCATTCATATAGCTAAGCATAGTACGGTTGTTGTTTTTTGGAGAATTTAATGTCTTAAGCAGACACCCCTGGTGCTAGAATAAGTGTTTAATTAGGAGCGGTGTCCAGTTACAAAATACTAAAAATATGTCTGTGTGTGGTAATGACCTTGATGGAAAAGCCACCTGTTGATGGAAAAGCCACCTATCAAGGCATTTAGCAGAGATTCAATTCTGCTCAAGAGCCCGTACATATAAAATACACAACCATTTTACAAATATCTCCTGAGAGACATGATCTGTATCAAAGCTCTAGAACTATACAATAAACAAATGGAGCACTTATAGTAAGATAACTTTTGATGTAAAGTCACTTGAGTAAACAACAGAAGGTTCAAATGGATAACAATATTGGTTTACGCATTAAAACAAATGGATTGTGAGCTTTGAATAACTGATGCTTTAATTTTCCTCCATCAAATCGATAGCTACATGCATTAAGGGCATATCCCATCCCTCCTGAAAGTCAGGTACACATACTTCCATATAATTTGATTTTATCAACTGGGTTGATAATGTCAATTGGCCACCGTAAAGAGATTAAAGAGCTGACGTTTTGGAGCGTTAGCCCTTCGTCAGAGCTTTAGAAACTTACCCCCTCTACGCATACTTCAGTTTTCTTACATTGCAACCAGCGTTCAGCGTACATTTACACTGAATGCTATAGTTGCGAGACTGTATGGTTACACAAGTGTATGCCAAGACATTCCCTGCACCTTTGATGAAGTCTTGTTTTCTCCAAATGTACTTACCCGACAATGTACTGATAATTATTCTAAGACACTTTGATAAAACAGGACGTACCTGGCCATGCGTCTCGCCTGGATCTCCTCCCGGCTGAAACTTCATTGCCAGGCCAAAATCAGACAAGCAACAGCTGAGGTCTTTCTGTACAAGGATGTTTTTACTTTTGAAATCCCTGTGTGCTATGCATGGTTTGAACAATGCCCCTGGTACCTCAGCATGCAGATATGCAAGGCCGCTGGCCATGCTTCCAGCCATACCACAAAGTTCTGGCCAGTTTAGTACATGGCTCTTCAGGTAGTCAGCCAGCGAGCCGTTCTCTTGGTATTGTGTAATCAACCAAAGTTCAGAATACAGCCCATCGGTGTGTTTCTCAACGGCAACAAATTTAAGAATGTTTTCATGGTTCATGTTGCAAGATGCATAAATGTCCTTCTCACATACCCAAGCCGATTTGTGGCCAGTAGGAAAAACTTTTACTGCAACAGTATCTTCCAGATAGTTAGCTTTCCATACTGTGCCAAACTGTCCCTGAGAAATGACTTCAACAAGCTGAATGGGTCTAACACCAAGTTCTGGTGATGGTGGCGGTATTGTGTGGAGTGGTTCTTCCTCAAAGACACGAGTCGGAAATGTTGTTTTATGTCTATGATACATAAAAAAGCCAAACACCAGAACAACTGCAAATCCAAATATTGGCACCACCGAATACAACAGCGTGTGTATTGTCTTGTTTTTAGTTGTTGTTGGGGGATCACTGGTTGTTGAGATTACGCCAGTGACAGTTGCTGCAGAGAAAATAAACTTATGAATAACAAAATTTAATGTGCTCATTTCCTATTTAATTTTAAAGGAGTATTTGTCAAGGGGAATTTTGCATTTTTGGGGTCAATTGTGCCAAAATCAGTGCTTTGTGTACAAAATGTTCCCATAGACCAATACAAATTCAGATTAAAATTTAGCAGGGAAAGCAGACCATAATATTTTTTGCCGATTTTTCAATGCATAACTTAAAACTTTGAAAAAATTGGCAAAGTTGATGAAATTACAATCCATTCCCATCCTCGTCATCTGTGACAGGATACAAGAATCAATAGTTTCAATGTAGGACTATAGTCTTTGACAACAAAATTAGACCATTGTTATTAGGTTTCCCTCGTTGCGCCGACAGATTTAAGCTTTTTAAAAATACCCTTTAACAACATGACAATGCTCTTTTATCTACAAAGTAATTGTAAAGTCAGCTAATGGCACAGCATCCAATTTTCATTTCCAACTCTGTTATAAATAAGTTGATTAATATTATTGGGTTATTCCAGAAAAAATCCTCACTCCCCTGATGGAATGCATTCTTGGGGAATGAGGAATGAGGAATGAGGACCCTGGCAATCTGGGTAGGATGGGGGTCTAAATCAAAAACATTTAGCAGGGGGGGGGGGGGGGCATTTTGGACATTGTTTGTTTGATCAGTTTATTGAAAATAGGTGATATACAATAATATTATAATTTACTTAAGAAATAGAAAACATGTACCATGTTTCTATCGAGCTATAGAAACACAAGTGGAAGTTTGGGAGAACGAGAAATGCTGTAGGAACATGAGCCGTAGGCGAGTGTTTCCACAGCTTTTTTGAGTTCGTCCAAACTTTCACGAGTGTTTCTATAACTCGATAGAAACACGAAGTACATGTTTTCTCTTTCTTTTAGAAACCACCGCGAGGAGAAAAAGGAAAACAACTTGTTAACTTTGTTTATCAAAATGTAAACTCTCTTTGCTCGCGCCATCATTACGTCAACAGCTCGTGCTCGTTCTGTGTCTCCATCGAGTTATAGAAACACAATTTTTAACCAATCAGCACACATATTTTCTTAGGACTGTTTTCTAAATGTATATATGGAACTGAGAGGATTCAAAGACCACTGTTCAGTTTAGAATTTTGGAATTTTCTTCTTAACAAAAGACCATTTTATTTCCCATATTTTATTCAGTCAAAATGATTTCTTGGGATAATTGAATTCATTTCCCTTAGGGTACTTGAGAAATAGGGATTATACTATGTGATCGATCAATCAAACAATCAATCAATCAATCTCTGAAGTACATGTACATTTAACTGTTCACTTACTTGGTTCAACAGGTATTGTTGGGTGCCCACTGGCAGGCTTCGATGTACTACCCACACTCAGTTCCAGATTACAAAAGTTTTTATTGCAGCAGCAGAAAAAATTATTTACTAGTGGTTTCTTAATACCCTTAACCTTCTCTCCAGAACAAGCTGATACATCGCAGTTGTTATTCTGTTCCCAGCAACCTCCACTCGTTACCGAGACCCTGCCACTAATGTTAGTCCAGAAGGCATAGCAGTATTTCATTTCCACGGGACATGTTTGATTTGTCCAGTGACAGGTGGGGCTATCTGCAGAGGTGTTGCAAAAGTGACATACTTGAGGCTTGACTGATGAGCCACGACTAGATTCTCCTAAAGAATACAAACAGGAGTGAGAATAGGCATGGTTTGAATTCACTAAAAATAGTCTTACCTACTAATAGGAGGAAAGGCAATACAACAAGTACTTTGTGTGCGCAAATAACACTGTGCATGTTGACTTTACAGAGTTGCCCTGGTTATAGGTGACAAGTACCAGTGACAGTCTCTGCGACAAGTCGCTCCATGCACACTGTATCCTTAATAAGTCCTGGTTTGTGTTTGACGTGCGACTGATCACAGCAACAAAGTTTTCACAAAAGTTCATAATGCCACACAAGGTGAATTGCTGCTGCAACAACTTGTCCCCACGACATGTTGCAGCAACTTGTTGCGTAGCGTGTCCTGGCCTTTGAACATTTGCAATTGCACATGGAATTGTGAAAGTAAGATGGCCTAAAGATTACTGAAATAAACTCTGGCAATCATCAATAAGTTACATGACTGTATGATCTCAAGTTTTCCCAAGGTTCCCTTCATATCTTTCCAGTTGTTAACTTCATAACCTTGGGGTCATGAAAATATTTATGCTGCACTGAGAGTGAGAGGATTTTTTTTCACTAATCTGCTTTTGAGCAAGATTAATGGGGTTAATTTTTTTGATCCTCAGATTAAAATGCTCTTACTCTGATAAGTTTTTGGCAAATGCTATTTATCGATGAAAAATTACTTAACATATTGCCCAACTTACAAAAAACATGGGAAAAGATTACTCCACTGTTACCTCAGAATATTTCAAATATATTTTACTCCAAATAACTTTGAATTAAAGTAGAGGCATGCAGAAACAAAAAAAAAACATTGCACCTTTGTTATGTTTAAAGGCTAGAGACACTGCTGGTAAATTTTTAAACATCATAACTGATCCAAGAATGCATAAAGTTTGGCTTTTACTCAAAATTTTAACCCTTAATTTTTGAGCAAAACAGCTATGAATGAATAACAATGTTTATCTAAATAAAAAGATTAACAAGTTGGAAATCTTTCTACATGCATGAAACGTTATTTAATGTAACTGACTAAGTTTCTACAAAATTCCTCAATTCTGAAATTGTGCAATTTTCAGTATAACTTTACCAGACCTGGATACACATCACCATGGATGTACAAGAATCTTTTATTGCATAACATAGGAAGAACGAACCAGTTGAAGTGATTTTCAGTTTTGTTTTCATTAAATGAATGATATTAATAGCTCACCACAAGGGTTTTATCACAGAGAATTGCATATAAATCCATGTATCAATCTTTAGATTGTTAGCCAACTTTGAAGAGCCAGGTATATGGTCCTATTTGCATGTAGAAAATGTACACAAAATATCCACAAAATGTACAATAATATTAGCAATGGTCAGTTTAGCCCTTTAGAAGTATTAGTTCACAATTTTTACAGGACGAAGTAATAAAAATGTTTGATATTGAAGACATTAACGATCTGTAATTTTTACAAACGCTACAGGGGCACGTGCTCAATACTGTGGTTTTCATATCTTCATATTGCTGAATGTTTTAAGTCCACACCTTGGTTATTCAAATGCTCCCATAGACAGATCAATATACAGGGCATACCCTTTTCAATCTTCCACAAGTACGATCTTCTAACACAGCATCGCACGTTTAGCTTAAACTCTAATAAGGCGTAAAGTATAGCGAGAATTACCCGCATCTTTAGACAATCAAAACAAGTGAACATTAAACTTTTCTAAATATGAACAACTCCTTATTTAGTGCATTGTGAAGCTGCGTTTTGGAGTTGAAACATTACAATCGAAATTTACAAGTAAAATTTGAAAGCTGATTTCACGTTGAACAATGTGACTTACAAGGTTGAGTCGAGGGCACAAACGGTCAACATTTTTTTCGGATCAAACACATTGTGACAAGCTCTTACAAACTCACACATATTTCCCATAAAATCTCGTACAGCGAGAAAGAAAGACATTTCTTTTCAAGTCAATATTAGTTTAATACTGCTATGGCTTCAATACGACTCTTCCAATCTTACGAAAAGTCACGTTTTATAAATACCACGTACGTGGCTTACATGTAGTTCATCGATTCAGGAAAACGATATGCGGTTTATGTCGACGAAGAATTTAGCATAACATACTGATTACTTGTGGTTTAATAAATGGTAGCTCAGCTTGTTGGCAGAAATATAGTACGATACGTGAAGCCAAAATCATACTCGGAGCAATTGTTTAGGAATCAACGTGAATTCATGGGAAACAAACAAACAAAATCTCGAACCACGTTTCGTTAGAAATTCGCAAGACGAAACTAGCTTCACCAAGCTGTTATAATATCTTGCAAAAGTATACAGTTTAGCTTTAAAAGGCCGGACATGATGTAAAACGAATGCTCACAACTTTTGTTTTCTGAATTCATTAACAATGACCTCCGATTCGAATCTAGGGGAATTACTATTTCACTGGTTCGAATTTGTAGCTTGAAAGTTATACACAAACCTGTTATAAATAGACAAGTTAAAAGAAAGATTTAAAGGAAAATAAGGCATCGTTTGGCATGATTTACAACTATTGAAAACCTCGCAGGCTAACTCATTTAATTGAAGTTTCCATGTATATATAGATGTCAACGTTCGTCACAGCATTTAACCCCTGGTATCAGCTAGCACGATTCGTACTTCACATAAACACATGTTTGCACACATTTGAAACTATTCAAAACTCTTGTAAATTATTCTTTAATTAAAATGAAAAAATATTTAGCTTGAAAGAGTAAGACATACATTCAAAACGAAGATCGTATCGTTTGTAAAACATGTAAACAACTGGGAACTCGGTCATCTCCAAATGTGTGTCACGAAGATGTCGTCCCTATTATACCAAAACAAAGCTAGTACGAGACAAAATCTTCCACTCCAAGCGTCAAAAATAGCAAACAAAACCCTGGCAGTCCATCTGTTTACCTTAAACTGACGGATAACGAGCGTGCACGTTACGATCTATGAAGAACTCGGATACCATTTCAGAGATATGTTCTTCATGGGCAAACAGGCATAGATTTCTGTTCCACCGCTCGCATATCAGAAGCATTTGCCAAACTTAGCATTCCAAATCAGATTTAATCTGACAATGCAGGACTTAGCACAATCCCTTAAGAAACCCTCTTTACCTACCTAAGCAGTAAACAGCCAACGACAACACCAAAAACGCTAAAAAATCACCAACACTCATAGCTCCGCATAACTCTCTCAGGCCGAAAACTTTCTTTAGCGTGGAGAAACAAAAATCCCCGTATGTGGCGCTATGATTGACAGCTTTAACCACGTGTTTCCATTAGCTGGTTTCTTTCGCAGATTATTGGCCGTTCGCTTGTTCATCGTTAATTACAAGACACGATTGACTGACATTTCATTTAACTCTCGCAGCGAGATTGGCCCGGATTGCTAATAACTGACTGTTTGAGAAAAGCCGACACCACTTTCTCAAAAGGGCGCGTAAAAATAACGATCGATTGATTTCACTCACGTCTTCGCCTTCTCCCATACATCTTACATGTAATAAAAATATTCGAAATTCTTGGTAAAGTGGCTGTATACGGAAGCAATTACGCCATTCAGTTGAAGATGGTAATATATTATTCTCCCTCTATTTACATTCGATTGAAATGGAAGCGCTCTATTTTTTCCGTGAGCCCCAAAAATAAAAATAAACATTGCACATTTTCAGCGTCACGCAGGATTTTAGTCATATCCTGCACGTAATGTTTTTAGGGTGTTTTTCGCTGTTCACACCCTTGTTGGAACGTGATTTGTACTACAATAATTAGGTATAAAATAAGTTCCTTCACTATCTTGTTCAAACTCCCTGACGAAGTCTGTGTATCAGACGAAACCGGTAGGAGAAAATAAAGAAGTTGACAAGATCTGTTGCTGTGTGCTGCTCACTAGAGTATATTTAAAAAATTAAAAAATTAAAAAATTAAAAAATTAAAAAATTAAAAAATTAAAAAATTAAAAAATTAAAAAATAGAAAACAGTCGTATTTAAAACAGTTTAAAAAGGTGAAGGTAACTTGAGAAGTGATTCACAAAATTAATTTGTGTTTTATTTTTAAAAAGGCCTCAAACAATTAAAAAAGCACTAAAAAAAATGAATGAATTGAGCGGAAACAATCCAGAATCTATTGTCAGCCGGCTGTTCGTAATGCACTATTCCGGGTTCCCGCGTCACCTGTTCCGATCCTCAATCCCGGCAAACCCTGGAACTCTTTGTTTGTCCCCAAAATTTTGCATAAGCATTGTTTTTGTTTTCTCTTGGGACCATTGTAAGTCCCATGCGAAACTGGAAACAATGCTTATGCAAAATGTGGGGGACAAACAAAGAGTGTTAGGTGGCCTGTTGATAAGGCTTTTCTTCACTTTTCTGATCTCAACTTTTAACAGTTGTTGTTAGTCCGAGTGACGTCTGGTACGAGCATTTCTTAATCAAGAGATCCGGCAATAACAAGCCAAGTAGTTTTATTCTTCGTTGCGTGGTCTCCTGCATCCAAACGTTACGTATTTTGTAAGTCATCTGCCGACTTACCTGATCGCGTACTACGACCTCCCAACACCTTGCATCTTCGCCTGACAGCAACGTCACTTGGAAAAGCTCTCATAAAGCATTCAGTGACATTTTGGCTTAAAAGTGATAATCGATATATATATTTTCTCTTTGGCCTTTGTTATGACTGAGTTACAGACAGAACCACATCTGTTCGACACATTTGCTTGATGAATTTGGTAAGCCCTTGTAAGGAGGGAATGAACGGACCGAGACGAGATGTAATCTTTTAATTTGAGATTTTCTGAAAAATACAGCTTAGTATGTCAAACATTTAATTTAACCATTCAATCCAAGAGTAATCAAGGGTCTTAAGTATTTCATGCCATACAGCAATAAAAGGATTATAAGTGGTCAGTTAAGATCGTGCACCCTGTCACGTTTTAGAATACTGACGAGATTTTCAGCCAGTTTGAACGGGATGGGCGGCCTTTCTTCCGCTTCTGATGTCATCAGCTTTGACCAAAATAGCAATCCCTTTTACCCCAGTTCTGCAGAAGGGAAAGAGCTTTCCAATGATACCCAGATGACATTGATTGGGTTAATGGCGCTTGAAATATGCACGAAAACGCTTACTAGAAATTTCCGTCAAAAACTAGGAGGAAAATTTCCCTAACTTGCCCATGGCCACTCCGTGTTAGGTATTTCCTGTCTCACTGATGCTACCTTGGCAATTCTTGAACCGAAAGCAAGCCCAGAAAAAGGCCAACAAAAGCATAAAAAAAGATACGTTGAAGTCATATTCAGTTCGTTCGATTCGTACGGATCGTTTAAATGTTCTACGCTCCGTAGTAGGGTTGACGGTTCGTATATTCTATATTCAACGATCCGTAAATTTCAAACGGATCGTCATCCCTTCTTACGGAATGAAAAGGGCAATCAACGGTCCGTACGTTTCGCACGGAGCGAATAGCTTTCATTCGGTCCGAAGTGCATCTCATTAAATGAGAGGCCATGTGTGTGTGTAACGGATCGTTCAATTCGTTCGATTCGCAATTCTTGCATCTCATTAAATCAACAGAGTGTAGTCGTGCGGCTCGTAATTCTTGCTTGGAAGGGAATACTGTATACATCTATATTCCTCGTTCTAAATGTGGAAAATACCAGCAATGAATACTGTATACGTGTATATTCCTCGTTCTAAATGTGGAAAATGCCAAGCTTTCTTTCTAGCTGCGTTAAACAAGCCGAAACGCACGAGTGCCGTTCGTGAGTCAAGAAGTGGAAAATGCCAAGCTTTCTTTCTAGCTGCGTTAAACAAGCCGAAACGCACGAGTGCCGTTCGTGAGTCAAGAAACTACGACATTATAGAATATAAATAAAGAAAACATTTCTCCAAGTTTCAGGCGTGTACGTTATTCCAAACTTCAGATATTGGTCGAAATGTCTCGCACAAATTTACAGAGCCCAGTATGGAGCCGCCATATTGGCGTACCTCAGTGGGACACCAACATGGCGGCCGGAAATAGTGTAAACATCTGGAGTTTACGTTGGTTACCTAGGCGACTGGTTACCTATTTTGAACAAACAAATGTTCATATAAACACTTTTCCTAATACTTAAAGTTCTAAAATGTCTAAATCTCGCGAGATAAGTATGTGTTTTTCGACATACATGATCGTAACTGTAAGTCCCACAGGATTCTTTTGGTGGATAAAGACTCGTTTTTGGGAGAAAGGAAAATGACGCAACAACTGTTTCACAGTGTATCAAGCGGTTTCCCTATCAGAAGGGTGATTTTTATACGATCTGTAAAGTCTACTCTACGGAGCGTAGGACATTTAACGATCCGTACGAATCGAACGGACTGAATATGATTATAAAAACAGTGCGGGTGTATTGGACAACCCTCTCAAGTTGCAGTTCAAGTTGTGGCTGTATTGTTTGTGTCTTTTGTGATTGGCCAGCCGAGATTGATAACTTTGCGTTTTGTTATCGCTTTACGAACTAGTGAGGCAATCTCAGATAGTGCAGAGTGAACACAGTCGACCAAAATTTACTTTTACACAATGCGATAATTCTTTGGCTTTGAGGGAAACATTGTGCAAAACCACAAGGGCTCTATACTGCATCAGCAAAATCGTTATGTAAGCTTTAAACTTGATAGGATGAAGTTTTATTTCTTACCTTCAAATTGTTTATTTCTTACCCTTCAAATTGCGGAGTCGTTACAACAGTGAAACTTATCAATAACTCAATACAACTTCAAATGCTCTATGCGATTGCTTTGAGCTTAGACATTTGAGTTAGCAAACTGGCCCGGCCGAAACAAGCGCTCGCGACCTCTAGGCAGATCGAGAACAGTGCAACACTCTTTATCGCTTTGTAACACACAGACTAATTAACCACTCTAGCTTCTTCCCTCCAATAACCAAAATGGCGGATAGTAAGAAATCGAAGAAACACCTGAATCACGTGACAAGTAATATTGGAATATCTCGGATTGAAACGTCATGCACGCGGTCAACTGACAGTGACGTTGATCCAGGCAATATAAAAATCGTTTCTCAGTTTTAGTCAACTGAAGACAGCTGTTAATTTTAACCGTCGTGTTTGATGTTAATCGGTTACTTTAATCACAATAAGACCTTCAAGCAGAAAAAAGATTTGTAACTTTGCGCCAACGTTTGGTACTTGATACTTTCGCCTTTTAGCAAATAGTAAGATTTTGTAATCTGATACTGTACATTTGTTTTCCTCGTAAAGATGTGTAACATGATACAGTACATGATAGTGTGTTTTCTTACGGAAAACCTATGGATTTCAATGCTGGAGATAAAAGATATCTGATTAAAAATTAAAAAAGGAAAAGCTTTCGTTTCATTCAAAGAGGAAATTTAATTTTCATTCAAATGATAAACAAGAATTAAATTTAATTGTCGAATAGTCACGAAAGAGCACGTTCTCATTCTGTTGATGCCATTGACCGTGATATCTTCTGTTTCAACAATAAAAAAGCACTTGATTAACACTACAATGATTAAAGAAGCGTTTCACCGATAAGTGTTTAAGGTAAACAGCGTTTTTTTTCTTTTTTTAGTGAAGTACCTATTATTGCCAAAGATTAAACCCTGGTGGAGACTAGATAGAAGCGGTAACTTAATTTCTTCTTTATTACAAACCATAACAAACACGGCCATAGATACGCCACGGAGTCTGCCACAATACCTTACAATTTCGCAAGTTTCCCCGTTTTAAAGATTCCCCAGCCCATTCCCCATCCCCCGATTCCTCATTCTCTCTTTTAAAGATAGCCCGAGAAACATCACTATATTTGATAAATACAGGTCGCTAGTCGCCTGCTTTATAAATAGAATTGAAATATATAAGTAAAAGAATACGCTTTGTCAATAACTTAACTATAAAACACTGCGATAGGACAAAAGTTAAAACAATCACGGTTAAATCTGTTCGTGCTAAATTGTTTACGTGACACTGCGTGCAAATATTTCTCGCATTTAATAGTGCTTTATTTTATTCTCTAAGGATTTGTTTTGTACATTTATATTCAAAAAACCTTTTCGTATTCATTTTGACTGGAAAATGACGTTGAGTAAACGTCGAAACGTCGTCGCGTTTTAACGTTTTTAAAGTGTTTAACAGTTTTTAACCGTGATGGTTTTAACTTTTGTCCTATCGCAATGTTTTATAGTTAAGTTATTGAAATATATAAACTTAACGAGTTATGCAAATTCATTACAGGTGGAACAGAAGTACGAATCAACGTGAATATTTTGCAATGATGTATTATTAATTCTTTGCTGCGCGTATATTCACACATTTTGATTAGAAATTTTAATTAATGACGCGATTTTATACATCCATGCGCACTTTAGATCACCTTCATTTTCAAATTTAGCAACCGTCTTTCAGTACACTAGTTTGCTCCTAGAGCTCGTCACTGAATCTCTTAGACAACTTTAAATCTGGCTCTTCCCGTAACGTTTACCGATCTTCCGCCAACTTCAGGTGAACCGCTCCTCTTACAACGAGTTTTGCTTGGACATTGAGCAAGAACTCCGTTTTCACGATGAACAAGCTTGCTCTACAAAGTTATTTACTTGTTATGCATCTGAAACTTTGCTTGGCAGGTGAGCGGGATATTTGAGCAAGTGGTTCTCAGAATTATTTTAAAGCAACTCTCTCTAAGTCCTGTGCGGTAGCCGACAAACGTTCGTGAAGAATTACCCAAGAATTATATACATTCAGTTTGTCATATTTTTTCAGAAGATTCTGGATGCAAGACTGACAAAGGCAATGCAATTACCAAGTTAAAGCATGTGGGCACAACTTAAAGAGGACTGATTACAACGGAAAACGCACGTCTTAAGGAGGTAACTTCAGTTAATTGTATAGCCATAAAACACTTACATTCAGAATTTAGAATCCGATTATTTTCCTTTTATTGTGAACATTACTTTTACGAGGCTAAAGTAAAGCGATACCTGACTAGATAAAGCGCCAGCAAATACTCGATGATCTTTTCTTTTCCATACATCAATATTCAAACGGTATTGATTTGGTATTTGGTGAAAATCTTGAATTCGATGGAACCGGGAGATGAGTTTTAGGTCACACACTTAGCCTTTGAGTTCTCGGAATAGTCAAGGAATAATTTGGATAGCCGCGACATGAGACCGAAAACAATACCGTGGGAAAATGTTTATATCCCATACTATGAGTCCTGACTTGAGAAATGTTTCAAACACTACAGATGGATACATGGCAAAAGAAAGAACAGAAAGATTAAGAAAACCTTCGAGTGGCATGGCATCCGAGTTGCAGTTTTTCATGCGTCAGATGTGGAACTGATTTTAAATCCTGACATCATCCCGATTCAGTGCATGAGCTGCTCACTAATGGTCAGCTCACGGTAAGTAGCAACTCGTTCAAGAAAAAATTAAATCCAATAGCGCGTACACTCTTTTTACAAGAACGGCTAATTTTGGAGCTGAGGCTGAACATTCTTATATTTTTTGCGATTTGAGGCTGAAAAACGTTCTTAAGATGTTACATGGTATAGTATTTCAATAAATTACTGCGGACGTGACCAGCAGTGCTTCTCATTTTAATATACAGTGAGCAAAATAAAAGTGTTCTTAATCGAGTCTCAGCCTGGGGAATGTTCTTAATACGTTCTTAAAAATTTGGTTAATTTCAGCCTCAACGTTCTTATAAAAAGATTCTTATAAAAAGAGTGTATATTTTCCCGTGAAAGGAGTGAAATGATGCGAATTAGATGAAATGGTTATTCATGAATGAGAGAACTGATCCTCGTAGTAAATTTAAAATTTGAGCGTTTGGAAATGAAATTCAGGTTTCCGATGGGGTTCGAACCCATGCCGTTGCCTTCGTGAAGCGGTGCGACGAGAAGTGTTAATTTGACCAAACTAGGAACAAGTTCAGTTCATATCAAGTTTCCGCAAAAGGAGAAAAATTAAATAACGTGAATTGCATGAAATGATTCATATGAGAACTGTGGATGTCATTGGAGATCAAAACAAGCCTGAAAAATTTAGGGCTTCTACGGTATTCGAGCCCATTACCCACGCGAAAGCGGTGCGATTCTCAAATAAAATAGTCAGGGCTCCTTCGGGCTTAAAACACGTGAGCTCCCCAACACAGGTGCAATATACTCGATATATTGGGATACGATACTCTAGGATCGATGAAAAAAATCAGAGATCCAACGGAATTGAAACTGCTTTAAGATCGGCGAGAAAACGCAGAGTTCCAACGGAAGTCAAACCGCAATCAATCAATCAATCAATCAATCAATCAATCAATCAATCAATCAATCAATCAATCAATCAGCGAGAAAAATCAGAGTTCCAACGGGATTCAAAACCGTGACTCCGCTTTAGCGGTTCCATGCTCTAACAACGGCAAACGAATTCAGAGCTTCGACGGGATTCAAACCCGTATCTCCTCGATATATAGGGATACAATGCCCTATAAAGAACGACGAGAAAGATCAAGAGCTCCAACGGAATTCAAACCCGTGTCTCCTCGATAGATAGGGATACGATACCATAAGATCGACGAGCAAAATCAGAGCTCAAACGGAATTCAAACCGCTCTAAGATCGGCTAGAAAACTCAGAGTTTCAACGGGATTCAAACCCGTGACTCCGCGTTAGCGGTTCGATGCTCTGACAGCAGCAAAACAATACACAGCTCCGACGGGATTCAAACCGTCTCTTCTCGATATGTAGGCATACAATGCTCTATAAGAGAAAAATGAGAGTTCCAACGGAATCCAATTCAATTCGATGCTCTAACAACGGCAAAACAATTAAGAGCTCCAAAGGGATTCAAACCCTTGTCTCCTCGATAGATAGGGATACGATACCATAAGATCGACGAGCAAAATCAGAGCTCAAACGGAATTCAAACCGCTCTAAGATCGGCTAGAAAACTCAGAGTTTCAACGGGATTCAAACCCGTGACTCCGCGTTAGCGGTTCGATGCTCTGACAGCAGCAAAACAATACACAGCTCCGACGGGATTCAAACCCGTCTCTTCTCGATATGTAGGCATACAATGCTCTATAAAAGAAAAATGAGAGTTCCAACGGGATTCAAACCCGTGTCGATATAGAGGGATACAATGCTCTTTTAAGATCTACGAGAAAAGTCAGAGCTCCTACGGGATTCAAACCCGCGTCTCCTCGTAATATAGGGACACAATGCTCTATAAAGATCGACGAGACAATCGGAGCTCAAACGATATTCAAAAGCATCTTAGATCAGCGAGAAAAGTCAGAGTTCAAACGGCATTCAAACCCTTGACTCTGCATTGGCGGTTCGATGCTCTAACAAGACAAGACAATTAACAGCTCCGACGGGATTCCAACCCGTGTCTCCTCGACATATAGGGATACAATGCTCCATAAGGATCGACGAGAAAAATCGGAGATCAAACGGTATTCAAACCCATTTCAGATCGGCGAGAAAAATCAGAGTTGCAACGGGATTCAAACCCGTGACTTCGCGTTTATAGCGGTTCGATGCTCTAACAGAGGCAAGGCAATTATCAGCTCCGACGGGATTCCAACCCGTGTCTCCTCGGTATATACTTATTACAGGGATACAATTAATGCTCTATAAAGATCGACGAGAAAAGTCGGAGCTCAAACGGTATTCAACCCATCTAAGATCTGCGATCAAATCGGAGCTCAAACGGTATTCAAACCCATCTAAGATCTGCGAGAAAAATCACAGTTCCAACGGGATTCAAACCCGTGACTCCGCGTTAGCGGTTCAACGCTCGGACAACGGCAAAACAATTCAGAGTTCCGACGGGATTCAAACCCGTGTCTCCTCGATATATTGGGATACGATACTCCAAGATCGACGAGAAAAATAAGAGCTCCAACGGAAATCAAACCGCTCTAAGATCGGCGAGAAAACTTAGCGTTCCAACGGGATTCAAACCCGTGACTCCGCGTCAAGCGGTTCGATGCTCTGACAACTTCAAAACAATTCAGAGCTCCGACGGGATTCAAACCCGTGTCTCCTCGATATATAGGGATACGATGCTCTAAGATCGACGAGAAAAATCAATTTCAAGTTACATTAATGTAATCCCATGCTGAGTGGAAGGTTTCGTGCGTTCCACTTGGTGCTTGTCTACCTGCACGCTCCCGAGGTACGGTTGCAGCACTGTTGGGGCTAGGGACTATGCACCTGAATTGGAAACCCACCCTTTCTGCTATTGCACGTTGGTATCATGAGTACCATACGAGTCAACTTAGAAAATCATGTGATCTGAGAGGCAGAGAGGACTGGTTCTTGTTCCTCATGAGGTGGTACTTCCCTCAGAACGCTTTCAGGCTCCAACCCCCAGAGGACTGCCTGTATTCAAGTGGGGATTACACATTCAA
This sequence comes from Blastomussa wellsi, assembly GCA_947652115.1. NCBI lineage: Eukaryota > Metazoa > Cnidaria > Anthozoa > Scleractinia > Plerogyridae > Blastomussa > Blastomussa wellsi. The sequence continues at coordinate 26,253,573 of OX393566.1, read as the reverse complement.
AAATCAGAGTTCCAACGGGATTCAAACCCGTGACTCCGCGCTAGCGGTTCGATGCTCTGACAACGGCAAAACAATTCAGAGCTCCGATGGGATTCAAACCCGTGTCTCCTCGATATGTAAGGGTACGATACTCTCAGATCGACGAGAAAAATCAGAGCTCTAACGGAATTCAAACCGCTCTGAGATCGGTGAGAAAAATAAGAGCTCCAATGGGATTCAAACCCGTGACTCCGCGTTTGCGGTTCGATGCTCAGTCTGACAACGGCAAAGCAATTCCGAGCTCCGACGGCAAACCCGTGTCTCCTCGATATATACTTATTATAGGGATTCAATGCTCTATAAGGATCGAAGAGAAAAATCGAAGCTCAAAACGGTATTCAAACCCATCTAAGATCGGCGAGACAAATCAGAGCTCCAACGGGATTCAAACCCGTGACTTCCCGTAAGCGGTTCGATGCTCTGACAACGGCAAACCAATTCAGAGCTCCGACTGGATTCAAACCCGTGTCTCCTCGATATATAGAGATACAATGCTCTATAAAGATCGCCGAGAAAAATCAGAGCTCCAACGGAATTTAAGCCACTCTAAAATCGGCGAGAAAACTCAAAGTTCCAACGGGATTCAAACTCGCGACTCCGCGTCAAGCAGTTCGATGCTCTGACAACGTCAAAACAATTCAGAGCTCCGACGGGATTCCAACCCGTGTATCCTCGATATATACTTATTATAGGGGTACAATGCTCTACAAAGATCGACGAGAAAAATCGGAGCTCAAACGGTATTCAAACCCATCTAAGATCTGCGAGAAAAATCACAGTTCCAACGGGATTCAAACCCGTGAATACGCGTTAGAGGTTCGACGCTCGGACAACGGCAAAACAATTCAGAACGCCAACGGAATTGAAACCTGTCTCTCCTCTATATATAAGGGTACGATGCCGTAATGTCGGCAAAAAAAATCAGAGCTCCAACGGGATTCAAACCCGTGTCTCCGCCCTAGCGGTTCGATGCTCTGTACAATGGCATAACAATTCAGAGCTCCAACGGGATTCAAGCCCGTGCCCTCCCGGTAACGTTTGCAAAGAAGCGTTCAAAAAAATTGAAATTCGAGTCTGTTTAAGCTAAGCATTCAACGTATACTGGTTGCTGCGATGATCACTCACTTGTTGATATGTAGATCCTCAGTTCAAACATATTAAATTTCATGTATTCACAATATTCTCCAATTTGAGCCATTAGGGATATCGTCTTGAAACCTTTTCATTTTTGAAAACAAAAAATAACAATTAACATTTACAGATATTCCTTATTTTATTTCAACAATTATTCCATGCAGCCGTGATTTTTGGAAATGAGAACATCATGCATTATAAGCAATCTCATATCCCATGAGCGCTTGTAGAATATTTTTTTGTTACTAATGTATCAGTTATGATTCACATTAGACAGGAAGAAGACCGCGCGCGGTGTGAACGTCTCAACCCTCCTACGTGGGGGGGGGGGGGGGGGGAAGTGGGGAATCAGTGAAAAATTAGGATGCAGGCTAAAGGTGACTCAATCAATCAATCAATCAATCAATCAATTTTATTTAAATCACGGTAAATGGCTCAGCAAGCTGGTTTGCATGTACTGCCGCGGGTAATGATTGGCTGTAAGACTGACATGGTTATGTAAGATTGTGTTGGGACTTGGTAGGTTAGAGGGCGAAATCTATAATACTGCGTAGATATTATATAATGGACATGTATAAATTCACTCTAGCTGAAAGTCAATTGAAAGGCAGGTCCGTTTTTATGGTTATGTATTTCTAAGTAATGTCATGTAAAACTATAAGGCAATATATGTATTATAGGTGAGGCCATGTATGACTTATGTGTGATTCTTTAAGCTTGTGTAGGTCCATGTATGGTTATATATTTTTATCGGCAAGACCATGTAAGGTTATAGGGCAATATGAATTACTGTAGGTAAGCCCACTTATGACTCTGTAGCGTATGTATGTCCACGTATGGTTAAGTATTTTTATGTTAGACCATGTAAGGCCACAGGGCAATAGGTATTACCGTAGCCGGGTAAGGCCATTTATGACTCTGTAAAGTATGTAAATCCATATATGACGATAAGACGATAGTGTATGGCTATGCATAACAAAGTAATACCATTTATGGCTATAGGGCAATATTTATCACCGTAGGCACTGATGGTAATGTATTTCACTGTTATGTTCGGCTTTGTGTTCATGTACCACTGTAAGGTTATGGTTAGCATCTAGGTCTGTTTGGTATAGTGGTTGTTTGATCCTTGCCTTCCAATTGTTTCATTTTCTCTTTCTTCCTATTTTCGTTCTCATTTGTTTTTATGATAACTGGAGAAATGAACGAACTCGCTCAGGAACACATCTTTCAAAGCTTTGGTCATACCAAAGTATACCAAAGTATTTTATCGAAAGACAATAAGCGGATCAAATGGAAAAAATATACCTTTCGAAAGGGATTTTAAAATGTAGTACAGTTAGTACATTGTTCTCTGGTTGTTACGAAATTTGTGCCGAAAATCCTGGTGAAAGATTTTGCATATTTAATTACGAACGGTTCGAGAAATATTGGCCGTTTTTATGCTAGAGACGAAAAAACCGTCTGAGACGTTATAGCTGTCTCGAGACGACTTTAACGTCTAGTATAAAAGCGGTAAATAAGACAGACGCCTTTAACGTCTGATGGCTTTAACGTCTTTTCGTAAGAGCGTCCGAACGACGCTCTTAACGGACAGCTTTAACGTCTCAGACGTTAAAGTCGTCTAATATAAAAACGGGAGGCCATTAATCTGGATACAATCCCGCCATGTTTCCAGCAAGTTGCAAGTCGATTTGTTCGTAAATCCGCGCACAAAAAGTTTATTTTTTATTCTTTTTTTCTGTCAGGCCGTCTACTAAATGCGTCCGTTTTTATACCAGACGACTTTATCGTCTCTAGCATAAAAACGGCCATTGATACAAAATTAAACGATGCATACAAGTGGCAATTTCATTGGTTATCGATCGATAGTATCCTAATTCTGATTGGTGTGAAATACACCGCTCGTCCATCCACCCATCCACCCATCCATCCACTGAATAGCGACATACGTCCGTACGCCGACTAAGAGTTATTAAAACTCAAAAACGTTAAACTGATCCCCTCGGCATGAAGAAGAGATTAAAACAGAAATAAAATAAGATGAAAACAAGTAGAATATATATATATTTGTCCAGCGAATGACGTCTGGCTATCTGCGTGATTCTGCTGCCATGGAAACACTCGTCAGTTCTGAGATCTTCTAAGTTGACATGACGTACTTAGCTGTCGTCACCTATGTACTGAACTTCTCAATCTATGAATCTGTCAGATTATTTTTTGTTTCAAGGAAACTGATCCGAGACACAATTTAAGAGCACAAGTTGAATGGACGGCATATATGTATGATCTATAATTAACAAGCAAAAGCATATAGCGAAAGTGAGGTTTGAAAGCTACTCCTAAATCGAACCAATAATAATAATATGCTATCGACCTCGTCACGATAATAAAGTTCTTATCTTATCTTATCTTAATAATAATAATAATTAGTAATGGTTAAAGGACTGAGTGAAGTTCAATTCGGTCTGTAATCATACGCTTGATTAACAAAATCGGACGACCGCGAAGCGGGAGTCCGATTTGATCACAGGGAGCCCATACAAGCAGTGCGCCTTTGAATGTTCAAAGAAATGTATGGGAACACTGAAAGCGTCCTACTATCGAAAACTTATTTCGAGTAATGCGTATTGTTTTGGTTGAAATAAACGTGAACGTACCTCAGGTGTTGTATTTTGTCGTTCCTCGGCTCAAAATGGCAAATTTGAGCGATTTAGAGGGTTTTGCATTGACTTTTTCTTCACGTTATAAGAAGGAGACACCTGCAAAACCTGTTGACGTCTTATCATCACTGTTTGAAAATGAAAGTTCTGGGAATATCAAGGAGTTTCAGGTGTATTAAGTAACCAAGAAAGAACGCGCACATGCGCAATACGCAAGCCTTGTTATTGGACTTAAGGTGGGGTTCTACCTGAAAGATACTATAAAAAAAACGGTGGACTGATCCCCACGGCGAAGAGAAAAAATTAAAACAGAAATGAAATTACATAAAAGTAAGTACAATATATTAGTTCTACCTGAAAGCCGTTTTTCCATCATTTAAAGTGGGTTTAATGCAAATATCTCATTTGCGTTTCAAGGAATGCCTAAATTCTAGTAGTAGATAAATTCTAAATAAATTCTAGTAGTAGTAGCAGTAGTAGCAGCAGCAGCAGTGGTAGTAGTAGTCACACACTGATCTTAATGGCAATTTCTGTGAGAACTTTGTGATCGTCAAATTAGGACCAAGCTTACTGTGGCGTGTAGTCTCGTTTCATAGTTACATTGATCTTAGCGAGTGTTGGCGTTGGCATTTGAACACTTCTTTAGCACCCGATTAGCATCTCAAAGGTAGCAGAAACGTCATTCACCTGCGTATTTAAGTCTTGTATTTTTTTGGGTAGGAAATTTTGATGCCAGGCATTGTTTTGGGTCTAAAATTTCAGGCTTGTGTATGTTTGGGGATTTGCAACATGAAGCTTCCGTCATGTATAATGCGATTACAAATAAGTTGTTGTTTTTGTTCTTGTTAAAGTAGCCCCCCCTGGGATTCCCGAGCAAAGAAAGGCAACCACTGGAAATGTATTTTGAATATCAACAAATTTTCTATATTTATTCTGGATGTACATTGTCAGGTTATGTTTTTTTACCACTCAATTTCCACTACCATAACTTGGCGTCTAATTTTTGCTATAAGCATCGCAGTTCACACGTTTGCGTTAAAATTGTGTCGTCGACGTGTCATTGCTTCCCCTACTGACGATGACCGATATGAGAATTGTGACGTCATGCACAGAGTGATGCGTTTTTCCGGGGCGTGGGATTATCCCGTACGTATCCAGACAGCCCACGGCCCCAGGGCCTGGACATAAAGTCTGGGTGAGTCTGGGTAGGAGAGTGGCGCGGAAGAGATCGCGGAAGACTAGAACAGTTCCAGATGGACTGGACGGAGGAACACCCATTGCATTGTTAAGCAGATCCAAACCTGCACACCAAGGATGTTTTGATGTCATGGAAAATTTATTGCGATCGAGTTCACTCAGTTTTAATTAAGAGAACATGTAACAGTTTCTGATGCGTTCCCAAGTCGAAATATCTGGGGTATTAACTTAACTCAACTTCTATTATCTTTTCCAAACATTTACACAGCTTTGAAAAAGAGATAAAATGATCGATTATGGCACGAGCGTGAGAGAAAGAAAAAAATCTAAATTCGAACCCATGACCTCCCAGATACCGGTCAGGCACTCTAACCAACTGACCTACGAGAACTCCTGGTGAGTTAAGGTCACTTACTAGGTTCATATATAACACACCGTTTACACAGCTTTGTCTTTAAACAGGCCCCCACGAGCTTGGGAAGTCCGCTCATCGTGAAAAAAATTATCAAAGTAAATAATAAAAAATAAATAAAGGGAAATGGTATTTCTGTACTTTGACTATTTACATTTAATCGTTTGGGTTGAAGGTACACCATTTGTAGATATGTGTGGTATATGTTGGACCAAATTGTGTGATTCTAGGTTAATTTCGACAATACATCCTACCAAATGTCCTTCAATGTCCAACCGTTCGAAGTGCCATTAATATTCCCAGGCGCTATTGAAAAGAGAGGCCGGAGACTGGGTACTTGCTGTTCTCGGAACACGGCACTTGGTACTGGAATGTAGTTCCTTGACGAATCCGTAATAAAATGGGCCGAATAGAAGAAAACGAGAAAAAGAGAAAGGCGGCAGCCAGATCATGTCAATCCATGGATGGAAAATAAACTAGACAGGCCAAACACGACTCCCATAGAAAAGCGGGCTCTGGGGACGAGATTGTTCCTTTATGTACTGCCGTCATTTTTAGCTAAATAAATTGTATAATAAAGTTACGTTTACAAGGTTCGCTTTTTAAAAATACGTTTTGAATTTAAAAATTTACCAGAATTATTGTCGTTGTTACCTTCACTTTAACCTGCCTTGTTTCCTAACAAACTGCCTTCAAATCGCACGAAATGCTATCTCGGATAACTTATTTTTTTCAAAATTTCCTTGGGGAGGATACCCCCAGAGCCCCCTACGTTCTTGCTTTTTAAATCGGTTTCATCAAACAGGAAACGCATGCTTACAAAACTTTCTAGCCCCAAGAAATGTTGTGATTAGCCGACCCATTTTGGGCTAGGATATGAGCTCGAGGGAGAAAAGACACGTGCGGTGCGCGGATATTAAACTCTAGGTCGGCCGCGCGCGAGTCGCTCAGCCTTTTTGTGCGGCTTGCCGCGACGCACTCTAAAAAATTGTCCCATTTCTGTGACTGAAAATGTCCCCATCTTTGCTCTGCCTGTCAGGTGGTTTTTATTTTTTTTAGTTGAACCAAAAGTACGCAATATTCACTGACCTTTATGACGGCTAAGTAGTTCAGTCAGTCTGGTTGGCAATCT
>OX393566.1:26092203-26246796 GCA_947652115.1 Blastomussa wellsi | reverse complement strand
GAACTCTCAATATTTTTGTATTCTCAATTCTTTTGTAGCTCCATCAGAAACTGAATCGCTTATGCTAATGAGGCAAATAAGGATTCCCCTATAGAAATTCTCTCTGCAACAAATGCTGTTTATGGGAACATCCTCCACAGATTTTAGTAGACGGTCAGCTCACAGAGTCTTCAAAACAAGTCCAACCTTTGCAGTGTATTTCAATTTTTTTACGTTAGGAATTTTAGTAGTCCCAAATTGCTTTTGCATCAAACTAATAAAACATTGAGATTATTATTATTAGCAGTAGTAGTATTAATATTATTATGTTTACAGGTATTGAAAGTTCACAATGCAGACGGTCATGTGCGTCCTGTCGGGAATCATTTGCACATTGCAACAAAACAACTGGTGTTTGTAAAAGTAACTGTCGTCGAACGAACCTCTGTGCAAGTGACAGTGATCTCTGCCTTGCAACATGGCGCTGGAGGGGCGACAAGCTCGTTATGTACACAGGCTGTTTTCGTCTTCCTCCATTCTCCAACTCCTCTCAATTCGGCATGAAGTGCAAAGCGGCAATTTTAAACGGAACAAGAACGTGTCTATGCCAGGGCAGTAACTGCAATAAAAATCCTACTGAGCCGGTGGGGACGAAAAACAGGAAGCGAGCTCTTGGAAATGAAAGACCGAAACGACTTCATCGGAAACGTGAGTACTGCAGTAAATTCCTATGCGGGGTGTCGTCTTTAGCCAGCTGGGCCTGTGCATCAGGAACAAGTGACGCTGGGGACAAATGATTTGACTGGATAACATCTAAACTTTGTCAGATAGTTTATAACGGTTGATTTGATTGGACTCCCTTTGTTAGATTCTAGTGTCCCCAGAGCCACTTGTTCCTCGTTCACAGGCCCAGTCTGCTCATCCTGTGCTTTCCCTTTCAAGGCTTTCCCGGCCACCCACACACCAATGTCAAAACGTGTTTTTACCGTAGGTAATTTCACCGAGGATTCCTCGAAAAGAAAAGAAAGAGAGCCAATAACCGCGCTGAAGCGAAATAAGGCATCTGACCGCGTGTCCACCATCGTGTGGATAAGTTTAACCGCAGTACTGTTACCATTACTTATTGCCGGGCTAATAAGTCGCTTTCGCAGATGCAACAAACACTTTGAAACGAAACTATTGGAGGTGGTCGAAGACACTGCTCCAAAAGAATTTTTAAATAGTCAGAAAATCAGTCACGGTGTTGAACTTTGCAAATCAGTGGTGCTGGAAGCAGTGCTTTCCCAAGGAAAATATGCTACCGTTTGGAAAGGTTGTACTATGGGACAGCTTGTTGCTGCCAAGATCTTTCCAGTAACTGCTATCGCATCCTGGCAGAAAGAACGCGACATATACGACCTTTTATCAGTAGAACATTCAAATATCGCAAAACTGATACCCTGGAAAGAGGCTCGTGACAGAGAAAACGATCCATTATGGTTGATAATGGATTATTGCGAGAATGGTTCACTCAGAGAATATTTGAAAAAGCAAGTGTTGAGTTGGAGCGAAGCCGTGGTGTTAGCAAGTGGTATAACAAATGGAGTTGCATTCCTTCACTCGGAAAGTGTTCAGACTGGCAAGATGAAAGTCGCTGTCGCCCATCGAGATTTGAAAAGTACGAACATTTTAGTCAGGAAAGATGGAACCAGTGTTATCAGCGACTTCGGCTTGGCTGTGTCCTTGAACTCTGCTGCAGATAAAAGCAACAATGTAAGTTTAACTGTAGTGTTATAATGGTGATGAATAGGCCATTTCCGAGTTCTCTTTTGCTTCAGTGTCAAAACGAATCTAAGTGCGAAACCATTCTCATGAAAATGTGTTTCCACATGAATAGTTTCGCACTTAGACTCAGTCGCCCCCCGCTTTCTTAGTTGGTTAGACGTTACTTCGAGGCCATTGGCCCGCTTCCACCAGAGGGAAAAGGGAACTCGGAAATGGCCTATTTGGCAAATGGCCTGTTCTTTAGTCAAAATGTGCCAATTTCTAAACCACTCAGAAGGAAAACCAAAACGATCCAAAACTAAGACCAATCGCAACTCGCTCGCGCTAGCCTGCGTGTAGACTTGCTCCAAACATCGTCAGCCAGAAGCGATTTCCTTTCCTGGAAGTTTCACAAGTCGCTCGTTCCGAACCATTCCTCGATTGTGTGCACTTCGCGTGGTCCGCGCCGTCTTTATTTAACGAGCGACTTGGGGCAAGTCTAGCAGACGGCAGCGACTATATGCATGAACTGATCCGAGCTCCTAATTATTATATAACATACTGGGAACGTGTATGGTTAGCTAAATTAGACTATAAAATCACCCAGGTTAGCCTACCAATAGCACTGCAGTTACCTTACCTTACTAAGCACTCAGATTAGCCTACTGAGCACTCCGATTAGTCTACTATAGCACTCCGGTTAGCCTACTGAGCACTGCGGTTCGCCAGTTTACGGTTAGCTCTCAAGAATAGTAAGGGTATTTTTTTTTAGGGTTTAGCAACCGGACCTCGGTGGTCTAGTGGTAAAGTGGATCGCTCGTGATCCGAGTGACCATGGTTCGACTCTACTCGGTGCAGCCATAGTAGCAGCCTGTGAACAGGCTCCGGGGCTGGGTCGGGGTGGGTAGTGGACAGTGGAGCCTCCAATGCCTAACCGCCCTCGACCCACCCCCGTCTAGCCGTGGGGCCTGCTCGCAGGCTACCATAGTAGATGGCTGCACGCATGCTGGCTCGCGCACGTTTCCCTGCGCTCTTTGCGTGGGATGGAGGCACCCAAGGATCCCCTAGCTACGCCCTTGTTAAGCCATTTCAGAGTTGCTCCTTACCTCTAATTCAAAAGGAGTTCTGGTGGACAATCTTGCGACGTGTTAAAATATTAATATATCGGAATTGGTCTATTAGTTTGTTTCGCAAGACGATGAACGTGCAAATAACATTTATTTCCATATGAAAATAGCCCGTTGGTTCACTGGATTGTCTCTGTCTTTGTGACTGCCAGGGTTCATTATTTTGGTTTTGCTTTTACGACACTCAAGCGAAGTTGAGACATACTAGGCAAGAGGTCCTGCAAAGACTCGCCTGTTTTGACTTCCACGCGCTCCGCCATTTTTTCCTTTGAGTCTTGACGGCATGCGGACGTCACGGAAAACACACTTCCGTTTTCGCACCTTATTATAAATAACTTTAGCGGACTTGACATATCCCGGCAAACGCCCTCAGATTCTCTCTCTGTCGTGTCCCCTTATTTTCTCTTGGCAGTACACAACAACAACATGTAGAAACATAAATACTACACACTTGCCTTGGCCCCATTGGTAAGAGAAACGAAAAGGGCCATGGGGACAATAATGATCCAAGACAGTACACCAGGACTTGTTTTGCTCGCAGTAGACGCGGAGCGACTTGTCGCAGAGCTAGACTTGACGCAGAGCTAGACCTGTCGCAGAGCTAGTGTGTGGCGGCCTTCCACGAAATAGAACTCACAATACAACAATAGATTTTCATTCAAATTTTCGCTTTTGGTTAGCTGCTTATGTTAAGGGAACTTAAATTTTGAAATAAAAAAGAGGATCCCGGTATTCGTTTAGTAGTAGGAGGACCTTAAATTTACCCCAGAACTCCTTGAATTATCAGCTTTCAGAAACGTTTTCATTTGAACTGTTCACTGTACTACCCCCTGAATGGGATACCAATCCATTGAAGGGTTATCCCCCCCATTTTTTTGCTGATCGGACCGTCCGACCCGGGGTCCAGCGTGCTAACTGTGAATCACTTTCGACACGATACTAATCGAAATCGCTCTATATATCTGATTTTAACAGATACAGGTGGGGACGTATAGATACATGTCTCCTGAGGAGCTTCTTTCCACTGTAGACCTGGATACTACGGAAGCTTTCAAGCAAATGGACATCTATTCAATGGCCTTGGTGCTCTGGGAGATAATTTCACGGTGCGAGCTTGCAGGTAAGCACAGCATTCTGCCTGGCTTTCACCAAGAGACGCGCAAAAAGATTGGTATTATTAGAAATGCCATACTTGGGGTTTGCAAGGGTTACACATTGGAAAGGGAGTGGACCTGGTTTGAAAATGTCTCTTATTGAAATAGAGTCTACCGATCGAAGGAAAGGAAGATATCCCTTCATTCTGAAAAGATGTTAGAAATTTATTTATTTATCTCCATTCCACATTTTCTATGGTAAAGGTAGGTAGGTAAAGTAAAACTTTATTTATACACGGTATCAATTCACATTACATACTCTTCCATCGAGCTGTGTTTTAAATGCAAATTAATTGATTAATTAACCAATTAATTTATCTAACTAAATTTATTAATTGTACAAAGTGTCATTAGACAGGTTTAGCATGACGCTGTACGGCAAACACGAGCTCGCGTTTCATTTTGTAACAATTTTAACTAATTCTCAAAAAAATTTCTCACAAAAATAGCGAAAAAACACAAACGGACTTTTATTTTCTGCGGCAGAAGTTGAATTTTTGCCGTTCGCGGGAAAAACAAACGCCATGCTAAATCTCTCTATTGTCTTCATTGCATTCATGGAGACAAAGTGGATTTACACTGAATCACATTTGTTATACGTCTCGAAACGGCAAAAAGGACTAAGAGTAAATCGTTTTTTTTTTGTTTTCAGATGCTCGCCCGGGTGAGTATCAACTACCTTTTGCGGGCATGCTTGGTCCTGATATGACATTTAATGATATGGTTGAAGTTGTTGCACTAAAACAGTGCAGACCACGCCTCCCAAGAACTGACCATAAGGTAGGTTAATGGAAGCCACACAAGCTCTTTATTCTGCATGCGCCTTCAGAAAAAATAGTACAGACTGTCGACCTCATTGTTCGAGTTACCACCTTGGTTTCAAGGCGCCCTTCCTTGCTTGGAGCGCGGTGCGCATGGAATTGTGGGCCTGTTGCGTAACAAGCCACGCGCTCCCTGTTTCCCGTCTTCCACGAACGAAATGCAGCGACGGGTGCGAATGAGGCAATGGAACAATTTCCACATTTTAAAATTCAGCCTAAAACAATAGACCTCAGCACGAGGCTCTGTTTTATAAGTTGCATACCCCAGCTCGGGAATATTTCCATCGAGAAGCATTAAAGCAGTCTTTAGCTTTGATGATGACGATGCTGAACAAATTAATTGGAAATTTGTGTCAATTTGAAATGCCAACAGGTACTGTGCTTTGTTCTTTGCAAAACAGGGTTTGAAACTGGTTTGCCAGACTGTGCAAGAATGCTGGGATCCAGACCCCGAAGCTCGACTAACGGCAGACTGCGCTACACTGAGGCTGAAAGAACTGTTCATGACCTAGGGATCTCCCAGAACGACGCTGGAGAGATACGCACCACGTTTGTTTTTCCACGAAAGGCAAAAATCTTTTTGAAGTCATTAGAAATAAACATACTTTCATGGGTAATCATCGGATAGTTTGCAACGTCAGTCAAAATCGAACTTCCCCAATGATAAATAACTAAAACAGCTACTTAATTTAAAGATATTTGCAGACCCTCATGTAGACCATGGTAATATACAATAGAGAACGAAATACGTCATAAATAAAAAGATCATATTTGTACGTAACTTCTCTAAATGCATTAATTGCGTGAGTTTATTTATTGCGTGGGTTCATGAAGATAGTATGCGTGACCAGTACCAACTGGCTCGACGCTTGCGATCTAGACCAGCGTGAGCTTCCGTTTACCATTTATTTACAATTGTTTCATTTATCATATCATATCAATTCCGTTCGTACTTGATTGTGATCACGCAATTTTAACAGTCTTGTAAACAGGCTCAATATGTCGGGGAGGCGTAATGAACGAAATGCCAAGTTCTTTGCACGTTTTATTTAAGAAATCCAACCTAACTTTGACGGCCAACTGGATTTTTTTTAACGTGTTTAGTGGAAGCACAGCGTGCACTGACCGAGGTGAAAGTACAATTGTTAGTAGCTGCGTGACCATCAAGGAATTTTAACCATCGGGGGGACACAAAGCAACGTTGTTTTCTCTCCCGAGTTTATATGCGGTTTTCTTTAACTAAGGAAACCGCCATTGGTTAAGAAGTTTATAGCCCGAAATTTACCAGCCTGCGTGGCGAAAACTCGAGAAACAGATTAAGAGAAGGCAACGAAAAAACTGGGGCTTTGTCGCGTGTAAAAAAGGGAATGACTTATCCACGTACTCACTGTCTTGTTTTTGATTGTGTATGTTCGTGACTGAGGAGGTATGCATTCGATTGGCATCTGTGTCGCAACAGAATTCATGACATTATTACCTACAAAGTATCTTATTGTGTTCGATATTTAAACTCAGGATCTATCTCGTGTCACAGCTACAAAGAACAATACATCATTCACATACATGCTTTAACAGACATCTGACCCCACACACATGAATGCAGCTCACAATTTTTAGAGCACGCATATTTTGTTTCACGGCGCAGACAGACTTCGTTAGCTCGTCGTCTGTAGTCGTTGGGTCGTTGTAAGGTCTCTTACTGGTGTGTGGTGCTGTGCGCATTTTGCACCAAGAAGGGCCTGTTCACGAGGCCTCCCTATCTAATATGGTCTCTTCCTTCAACTTCCCCATGGCTCTGCGCTTGCTGGTGATAGCCTTACTTCTTCTTAGTGTTGTGTACGCCCAAGAGGAAGGCGGAGAAGGTGGCGGAGATGGCGCAAAGGGTAGGAAACAGCCGATTTAGTATGACAATTTCTTTCATTAACAGTTGCAAACCCTTTGTGTGCACCTTGGCATGTAAATCCCAACTCATTCGTGACAAAACAGCGAAAACTATCGCAAGTTCAACCGAGTATCGTGCGCTGCATATGGAACAGAGAGCTCCAGACTAACCGTCTACCCGACTATTAATTAAATCGAGTTAACAATTTAAGCGAGGGAAAACGGTATAAGTGAGAAAAATTCCACCCAGCTATCGTTTGATTAACTCTACATGGAGAACTAGAGCGGGGGAAAACTAAACAAGTCAAACCCAAAATAGACAAAATATATGACATTCATGGTCAACGGCACAAATTTTTATGATGAAAATGCCACTTTCAGCATATGGGCCGGGACAACAGGGCCTGTTGTCAAAACCCCGTTTTGTTAGGAAGTTCTTTCACGTAAATATTCCCAAGAAATAAGCTTTTAAATAGTTCTTAAGGTATGTCTGCGTGATTCCAATTCAAAGACAACAAACATTGTTATTTTAAGGCAAAAGATTCACTTACGGTGCTAAACGACGAGGCTCACACTCGACTGAGGCATTGAGTGAACAAGCACGCTAGCGATTGTACCACAGAAAAACGAGACATCCCACCAATGGGAGGTTTTTGTCTCTCTTTGATAGATACGAAGAATTATACACGAGAAACTCGTATCTTTCAATCACTGCTTTTTTGTGTTCAACTCATGTTTGCGGGTGCAAAAACTCGTGATCCTTCAACGACAACTGATACGCGAGGAACTCAGTATGCAGGAATGCTGGAAATAGAGGGGTTTTGTCATCGACAGAACTTACTTTCATTGTGTCACGTGTAGAGGCCGCACGTTGAAACGAATCAAAATTTTCCACCAAATTTGGCCCGGAACACAAAAAGAAATCTTGCGCGAAATCCAGTTGGTGTTCAGAAATATATTCTTAAAATTTCATGTTCTAAATACTGTATCCACTGGCTATATCGTTGATTACATTTGAAGGATATAATATTTAAGTTGTATTACAGACAAAGATTTAGTTAACTAACCGAACAAATACCCATTTGAGCTTTATTATTGTGTCAGTCGCTGGCATACGATGCATGCTCATTGGGGCCGAAGTTTCTTTTTGCTCCCGTTAACGAGTGTCTTAATCACTCCAATCCCTCCATGTTGGAAAACATGTTTAGCCAAAAGATGTTTAACAAAACGAAAACCAGCAATAGGAAACTTCAGCCTGTAGTTTACACAGTATTCGGGCTGTTTCGGGAGAAAAACAAAAAAGATTTTCGGGAGACTTGGAACATTCTCCGGGAAACGCAAAGTAATGAAGTTAAAATTTCGGGAATTTTGAGATTTTTGGGGGGAATTCTCCCAAATATTCGGGACGATATTCCAGATTTTCGGGAGGACTTTTATTTACACATGCATGGTACTGCTCAAACAGCGTTTGTTAGAGATGTCACCCCCGTTTAATTTTAAGTTGACAAGCATGAGCGTCTTCATATTAATAAACAGTCGAAGACTAAATTAAGAAAATGCCATAGATTATCTGTATAGGTGGCAATCTGTATATATGCCTAAGAGTTAACCTTCAAACTGGTTGTTATTTTAATTTGCCTAAGCAGAATGTGACAAAGACTTCGACCTGGTGTTTATTATTGATGGTAGTGGAAGTATTGAGCAGGCTGGAAAGGGAAATTTCAAACGGGTGCTGAATTTTGTGACTGAGGTGATTGATGGATTCGTGATTGGGTTCGACCGAACTCATGTCGGTGCAATCATCTTCTCATCGGCAAGTTACGTTAGAAAAGTGATAGGATTAGAAACCCACTACAACAAAGAAGGGGTGAAAAAATCCATCGATGGAATTACATATCCCTCTGGTGGAACATACACAGGAAAGGCTATCGAAAAGGCTCGAAGTGAGATCTTAACGCAAACCCAGGACAGGGAAGACAAGCCCAATGTTTGTATTGTTATCACAGATGGAAAAGCTAATGATGACCTTGAGGGACCATCAAATGCTCTACGAGGTAAATGCACCATAATTGCGATTGGTGTTGGAAAGGACTACGACAGAGCTGAGTTGGAAAAAATGGCTGGAAGTCAAAGAAATGTCTACACAGCTGACTTCAACGATTTGGACAATGTCATAGAACAAATAAAGCAATCTGCTTGTCAAGGTATGATGTTTGCCATGCATACTCAATCCTGATGTTCCTTTTCAAGGGATTTATTTCTGTGTTCAAGTTTTACTGTCACTGCACATGTAGAAGAAATTATTATGGCCTCACTTGTAAATGTTTCTCATTGGTTTTTATCGGTTTTTGTTCATTTTTTAAATACAGCTGACCAGCCGCCACCACCTCCTCAAAGGGTAAGTATAAAACACCAAAAAGATACTAGTAACGTTGTTGAAAGTTTCTTTGGAAAGCTGGAAAATTATGCAAACGAAAGCCATTCTTGCATTATTAATCCTGGAGCAAAC
Organism: Blastomussa wellsi; assembly: GCA_947652115.1. Taxonomy (NCBI): domain Eukaryota; kingdom Metazoa; phylum Cnidaria; class Anthozoa; order Scleractinia; family Plerogyridae; genus Blastomussa; species Blastomussa wellsi. Next base: position 26,237,582 of record OX393566.1, on the reverse strand, counting down.
AAATGGACATGACTTGAACACAAAAGACCTCACAGAATCTTGCCACTCAGTCGTCAGAGATCTATCAGGACGTTCATGAATGTAGTTAAGCCTAGTTCTAAGTATCATAATCATAATCATAAGCGTGAACATAACATGTCTTAGTGGGAACGTCCAGAAACATAATCATAAAAGCCCTTATGATCAACATGGTTGATCATTTTCTTATGATTATGATTATGTCTGTGACTATGACTATGTTGCTTTTATTTGTAGTGGGAACGTGAAAATCATAACGACATAATCATGAAGATAATGACGCAGAGGGGTGATTGTATTTTGGCCAATTAACGTCCAGGTCCAGTACTTTTGGGTCGATTTATTTTAAGATGGTGTCCAGTTTGGAGTACCGTTCTTAACGCAGCCGTTCCCACTAGAACACAAGAAACTTATGATTATGGTTCTGATCCTTATGTCGCTAGTGGGAACTAGGCTTTAAAAATTTGATAAGGAAAAGTTCAGAAATAAATATTATAGTGTAAAAAATGATTGGACAACGCATTCCCGACCAGGCTTAATACATTAATTTTTAGCACCAAATTTGTAGCGAAAATATTTTTAAAAATAGGGGTCAGTTTAGGGAACTATTTAAACTCGCCACCATCATTTTCAGTGTAGGAACTTTAATATAAATTAAGGTTGCTCGTTTCCTCTTTTATCCTACAGGTAGGGCCACCTGGTGATCCTGGACCAAAAGGGGAAAAGGTAATTTCACAATTTTACCTGGAAAGTCTATCTATTCCGATCCTCTTTGCTGCGTTTTGTGAATGCAGGCTCATGATTGTCCAGCAGCTGTATACAGTGTAATATTATGTGGATACTTTGTGTAAGACTACTTACAGTGTCTGTAAAATGTGCAAGCATTCATCTTCCAAGCAAATGCAGATTGTGAAGTTGTAAAAATTTCAGGCAGTCTTAACGTTAAGTATTTACCAAGATCACTGCATTTTACCACTTTGTAAGTAGCTTATCGTGTCTACAACGTATTGTGCAACAATTTATGACGCTTAGAAGTGAGTAAAGAGGACATTCAGCTTTTATATGGTACAGTGCATGAAAACCCGCATGAGTATAAAAAGAATTCGAACCTAACTTATGTTAAATCAGTTTCAGGCTGATGCCGTTCTTATATATTGGATACTTAGTTAAAATTCAGCTTAAATTCTGTCTGGAAGTTTTACACTGTATTGCACAACTGACACTGCTTTATTGATTGACTTCATCCTCTCAAATCAAGGAACTGGTCATTTTATAAAGGAGTTGTGGTTATCCTGACCCAGTAATTCTTAATCTAACTGGTACCCAGTATTTCCTTATATTTAAGAACCAGTTGAATTTATTAGGCTGAATTGGTGTTTATGTATATAGTGTTCTTTTTACCAAATTTCAGCCTGGAGGTTCATTTGTGCCGGTTTTTACTGTATCGTGGCATTGAGGTTTTGTTTTTCAAGTGGTATTTCGGTAATTTAAATCTCTGTACAGTATTGTGGTACCATCTAGCTCTGCCGTATGTGGATTGAGGTTTTGTTTTTCAAGTGGTATTTCGGTAATTTAAATCTCTGTACAGTATTGTGGTACCATCTAGCTCTGCCGTATGTGGATTGAGGTTTTGTTTTTCAAGTGGTATTTCGGTAATTTAAATCTCCGTACAGTATTGTGGTACCATCTAGCTCTGCCGTATGTGGATTGAGGTTTTGTTTTTCAAGTGGTATTTCGGTAATTTAAATCTCTGTACAGTATTGTGGTACCATCTAGCTCTGCCGTATGTGGATTGAGGTTTTGTTTTTCAAGTGGTATTTCGGTAATTTAAATCTCTGTACAGTATTGTGGTACCATCTAGCCCTGCCGTATGTGGATTGAGGTTTTGTTTTTCAAGTGGTATTTCGGTAATTTAAATCTCCGTACAGTATTGTGGTACCGTCTAGCTCTGCCGTATGTGGATTGAGGTTTTGTTTTTCAAGTGGTATTTCGGTAATTTAAATCTCTGTACAGTATTGTGGTACCATCTAGCCCTGCCGTATGTGGTTTGAGGTTTTGTTTTTCAAGTGGTATTTCGGTAATTTAAATCTCTGTACAGTATTGTGGTACCATCTAGCTCTGCCGTATGTGGATTGAGGTTTTGTTTTTCAAGTGGTATTTCGGTAATTTAAATCTCTGTACAGTATTGTGGTACCATCTAGCTCTGCCGTATGTGGATTGAGGTTTTGTTTTTCAAGTGGTATTTCGGTAATTTAAATCTCTGTACAGTATTGTGGTACCATCTAGCTCTGCCGTATGTGGATTGAGGTTTTGTTTTTCAAGTGGTATTTCGGTAATTTAAATCTCTGTACAGTATTGTGGTACCATCTAGCTCTGCCGTATGTGGATTGAGGTTTTGTTTTTCAAGTGGTATTTCGGTAATTTAAATCTCTGTACAGTATTGTGGTACCATCTAGCTCTGCCGTATGTGGATTGAGGTTTTGTTTTTCAAGTGGTATTTCGGTAATTTAAATCTCTGTACAGTATTGTGGTACCGTCTAGCCCTGCCGTATGTGGATTGAGGTTTTGTTTTTCAAGTGGTATTTCGGTAATTTAAATCTCTGTACGGTATTGTGGTACCATCTAGCCCTGCCGTATGTGGATTGAGGTTTTGTTTTTCAAGTGGTATTTCGGTAATTTAAATCTCTGTACAGTATTGTGGTACCGTCTAGCTCTGCCGTATGTGGATTGAGGTTTTGTTTTTCAAGTGGTATTTCGGTAATTTAAATCTCTGTACGGTATTGTGGTACCATCTAGCTCTGCCGTATGTGGATTGAGGTTTTGTTTTTCAAGTGGTATTTCGGTAATTTAAATCTCCGTACAGTATTGTGGTACCATCTAGCTCTGCCGTATGTGGATTGAGGTTTTGTTTTTCAAGTGGTATTTCGGTAATTTAAATCTCCGTACAGTATTGTGGTACCATCTAGCTCTGCCGTATGTGGATTGAGGTTTTGTTTTTCAAGTGGTATTTCGGTAATTTAAATCTCCGTACAGTATTGTGGTACCATCTAGCTCTGCCGTATGTGGATTGAGGTTTTGTTTTTCAAGTGGTATTTCGGTAATTTAAATCTCCGTACAGTATTGTGGTACCATCTAGCTCTGCCGTATGTGGATTGAGGTTTTGTTTTTCAAGTGGTATTTCGGTAATTTAAATCTCCGTACAGTATTGTGGTACCATTTAGCCCTGCCGTATGTGGATTGAGGTTTTGTTTTTCAAGTGGTATTTCGGTAATTTAAATCTCTGTACAGTATTGTGGTACCATCTAGCTCTGCCGTATGTGGATTGAGGTTTTGTTTTTCAAGTGGTATTTCGGTAATTTAAATCTCTGTACAGTATTGTGGTACCATCTAGCCCTGCCGTATGTGGATTGAGGTTTTGTTTTTCAAGTGGTATTTCGGTAATTTAAATCTCTGTACAGTATTGTGGTACCATCTAGCTCTGCCGTATGTGGATTGAGGTTTTGTTTTTCAAGTGGTATTTCGGTAATTTAAATCTCTGTACAGTATTGTGGTACCATCTAGCCCTGCCGTATGTGGATTGAGGTTTTGTTTTTCAAGTGGTATTTCGGTAATTTAAATCTCTGTACAGTATTGTGGTACCATCTAGCCCTGCCGTATGTGGATTGAGGTTTTGTTTTTCAAGTGGTATTTCGGTAATTTAAATCTCTGTACAGTATTGTGGTACCATCTAGCTCTGCCGTATGTGGATTGAGGTTTTGTTTTTCAAGTGGTATTTCGGTAATTTAAATCTCCGTACAGTATTGTGGTACCATCTAGCTCTGCCGTATGTGGATTGAGGTTTTGTTTTGCAAGTGGTATTTCGGTAATTTAAATCTCCGTACAGTATTGTGGTACCATCTAGCTCTGCCGTATGTGGATTGAGGTTTTGTTTTTCAAGTGGTATTTCGGTAATTTAAATCTCTGTACAGTATTGTGGTACCATCTAGCTCTGCCGTATGTGGATTGAGGTTTTGTTTTTCAAGTGGTATTTCGGTAATTTAAATCTCTGTACAGTATTGTGGTACCATCTAGCCCTGCCGTATGTGGATTGAGGTTTTGTTTTTCAAGTGGTATTTCGGTAATTTAAATCTCTGTACAGTATTGTGGTACCATCTAGCTCTGCCGTATGTGGATTGAGGTTTTGTTTTTCAAGTGGTATTTCGGTAATTTAAATCTCTGTACAGTATTGTGGTACCATCTAGCTCTGCCGTATGTGGTTTGAGGTTTTGTTTTTCAAGTGGTATTTCGGTAATTTAAATCTCTGTACAGTATTGTGGTACCATCTAGCTCTGCCGTATGTGGATTGAGGTTTTGTTTTTCAAGTGGTATTTCGGTAATTTAAATCTCTGTACAGTATTGTGGTACCATCTAGCCCTGCCGTATGTGGATTGAGGTTTTGTTTTTCAAGTGGTATTTCGGTAATTTAAATCTCTGTACAGTATTGTGGTACCATCTAGCTCTGCCGTATGTGGATTGAGGTTTTGTTTTTCAAGTGGTATTTCGGTAATTTAAATCTCTGTACAGTATTGTGGTACCATCTAGCTCTGCCGTATGTGGTTTGAGGTTTTGTTTTTCAAGTGGTATTTCGGTAATTTAAATCTCCGTACAGTATTGTGGTACCATCTAGCCCTGCCGTATGTGGATTGAGGTTTTGTTTTTCAAGTGGTATTTCGGTAATTTAAATCTCTGTACAGTATTGTGGTACCATCTAGCCCTGCCGTATGTGGATTGAGGTTTTGTTTTTCAAGTGGTATTTCGGTAATTTAAATCTCCGTACAGTATTGTGGTACCATCTAGCTCTGCCGTATGTGGATTGAGGTTTTGTTTTTCAAGTGGTATTTCGGTAATTTAAATCTCCGTACAGTATTGTGGTACCATCTAGCCCTGCCGTATGTGGATTGAGGTTTTGTTTTTCAAGTGGTATTTCGGTAATTTAAATCTCCGTACAGTATTGTGGTACCATCTAGCTCTGCCGTATGTGGATTGAGGTTTTGTTTTTCAAGTGGTATTTCGGTAATTTAAATCTCCGTACAGTATTGTGGTACCATCTAGCCCTGCCGTATGTGGATTGAGGTTTTGTTTTTCAAGTGGTATTTCGGTAATTTAAATCTCCGTACAGTATTGTGGTACCATCTAGCTCTGCCGTATGTGGATTGAGGTTTTGTTTTTCAAGTGGTATTTCGGTAATTTAAATCTCTGTACAGTATTGTGGTACCATCTAGCTCTGCCGTATGTGGATTGAGGTTTTGTTTTTCAAGTGGTATTTCGGTAATTTAAATCTCTGTACAGTATTGTGGTACCATCTAGCTCTGCCGTATGTGGATTGAGGTTTTGTTTTTCAAGTGGTATTTCGGTAATTTAAATCTCTGTACAGTATTGTGGTACCATCTAGCTCTGCCGTATGTGGATTGAGGTTTTGTTTTTCAAGTGGTATTTCGGTAATTTAAATCTCCGTACAGTATTGTGGTACCATCTAGCTCTGCCGTATGTGGATTGAGGTTTTGTTTTTCAAGTGGTATTTCGGTAATTTAAATCTCCGTACAGTATTGTGGTACCATCTAGCTCTGCCGTATGTGGATTGAGGTTTTGTTTTTCAAGTGGTATTTCGGTAATTTAAATCTCGGTACAGTATTGTGGTACCATCTAGCCCTGCCGTATGTGGATTGAGGTTTTGTTTTTCAAGTGGTATTTCGGTAATTTAAATCTCCGTACAGTATTGTGGTACCATCTAGCTCTGCCGTATGTGGATTGAGGTTTTGTTTTTCAAGTGGTATTTCGGTAATTTAAATCTCTGTACAGTATTGTGGTACCGTCTAGCTCTGCCGTATGTGGATTGAGGTTTTGTTTTTCAAGTGGTATTTCGGTAATTTAAATCTCTGTACAGTATTGTGGTACCATCTAGCTCTGCCGTATGTGGATTGAGGTTTTGTTTTTCAAGTGGTATTTCGGTAATTTAAATCTCTGTACAGTATTGTGGTACCATCTAGCTCTGCCGTATGTGGATTGAGGTTTTGTTTTTCAAGTGGTATTTCGGTAATTTAAATCTCTGTACGGTATTGTGGTACCATCTAGCTCTGCCGTATGTGGATTGAGGTTTTGTTTTTCAAGTGGTATTTCGGTAATTTAAATCTCTGTACAGTATTGTGGTACCATCTAGCTCTGCCGTATGTGGATTGAGGTTTTGTTTTTCAAGTGGTATTTCGGTAATTTAAATCTCTGTACGGTATTGTGGTACCATCTAGCTCTGCCGTATGTGGTTTTCATCCTTTTGGCTGACAGTTCACATAATTGCAGTACCATTGCTGTGCAATCTCCTGTCCAGTTGTACACTGGGAAAAATGAAACATATGCTCCATGATCAGACATAAATGTTATAAAAGCTTAATTAGTTTATATGTGTACTTATAATTATGCAATGATCCGTGTCAAAATAAAACTTTTGGTTTGAGAGGTAAGAGGGATTTTTATTCTTATTTATAATTAAGGACTCACTCTTCTCCTTTTGCCGATACACGGCATGAATATTCGTTACTTTTGTGGGAAATGTATTGTGTTAAATAGAATTTCAAGTAGTTTGCACTGGTGAAACGTGTGTTCGCTAGTAAGAATTTAAACCTAAAAATTATCAATCAAAAATATGTTGTGATTTTGAGACAGCAAATTATATAATTGTACTACATTATATTGATGGAAAAGATAGGTTCGTATAGGGCTCTGTCGCTTCGCAACTCCACCCAATAGAGAATCTATTTTCTCCCAACCAGCTGTCAACATAATACGGTATTATTGTCTCAAAATTGCAATTAATTAAGGTAGCTTATATACTGGTAATTAATGTATAAGGCTTGCACTGGAATTTGTAACTGCAACATTCAATCAAAATACCTGTAATTTAAATTCATGTGTTTTTTATTTTAAATATTCATTTTGATTTTGATTTAATTGACAGGTATTTTGATTTAATTTACATGTATTTTGATTTAATTCATGTGTATTTTGATTTAATTCGCGTGTTAATATTTTTATTCATTTCATGTGTATTTTGATTTAATTCTTGTGTATTTTGATTTAATGAATTTGCATATATTTTGATTTAATTCACATGTTTTTTAGGGGGACACAGGACCTGTAGGTGCTGATGGACGACCTGGGCTCAGAGGAAATCCGGTATGCATGCTTGTAATCAAAATGCTTGAATCTTGTAACCAAAATTGTCTTCAATTCGTTTTATTTTAATAGTAAGCAGTTTCACTTAATTCTGTTTGTTTTGGTTTTGCATTATATATTTTGCTTAGTGATTGGTTTAAAAATCTTTTGCCAAGTACTTTTTCAACCAACCAGGAGTGACTTGCGCATGCCTGTTTTCCCATGCTTTGTGTTGGCTGTGCGTTTGTACTTAGTGTTTTGATTGGATCACTGGATTGTCTCAACCGTCCCTTGTGGTTCGCAAATTAAAGTAATTACTTTGGGCTTGGTTTTACTATGACACTCAATTGAATGTGCTCTATACCTGATGTCACTAATGGATCTGTCAATTCCAAGTGTACTCATTGATCTCCCCACAGGCATTTGTTGGCCATTTGTCTCCTTTTCTAGTAATGTTACAAGTGCTCATGGTGGAGCCAATCGCATGCACAAATTCCCATAATCAGGTTGGGCTTCTGGAAAAGGGAAATGCTGTTATCAACATGGGACAGTATATTTAAACTTCTTCAAAATTCTGTTGTCTTCTGACATGACATTTCTCTTGACACCCAGGAGAGGTGGGCCTTAACAAAATTTAAATGCAATAAGTGCTTACATGTAAACACAAAATTATGTATAATTTGGTTTTATCGACTGGGTTGATAAATAATGTGAACTGGCCACCGTAAAGAGATTCAAGAGTTGATGTTTCGAGCGTTAGCCCTTCATCGGAGCGAATCAAGGAATTGTGGGTCGTGTGTTTTTTGGTGCCTGGTAACGTGAAAACAACGGAATAAATTAGTTAAATGAAAAGCGTTTGTTGATACCATGAGGATTAAGAGTGCCGATTTGAAAAATAAATTTTTGTTCTAGAGTTTTGCGGCTTTCCGTGTTTTGTGTAACTCTGCAATCAAAGCCACTTAATAATCACACATCCATCAGGGCTTCTGATATTTCGCGTGGTTGCGGAACCGCGAAATTCAGGTATTTCCACGAAATCCCGCGAAATTGACAAAAACATGCGAAATACCGCGAAATTTACTACAAATCCTGCCAAATACATGTCGGCACAACATATTTGAAACTTGTCTTAACTATTGGGGCTGTTTATGTGCCGTAAACCTGTAAATTTATCTTGAAATTTCGCCACTGCCACGAGTAAGCAACGTACCAAAAACTACCAGGCATTCTTAGATTAATGTTGCGAAAAACTGGGCACTGGACAATGTGAAGACTTTGCATTGCCACTATACGGAGTGTGAAAGGAAATTGCTGTCTGTATTAATGCAGGCACAGGTTTACTCGAACATGCTGGACACGATCGAGATGCAAGAATGTTTTGACTTCACAAATGGATTTGAACCTTCAATCACGAACAATCTTGCCTTGAAACTACAAAGCAACACAAGACAGCGAGGAAAGAAAATAAAATTAATGGAAAGAATGTTTTCCATTTTAAATTGCAGCTGAAAAAGGAGGATAACCGGTCGACGTTTTTGCCGCTCGAAACAAGAACAGTTTCCTTCAGAACTGCGTTGGATGAAATTTTATGTTTTCTTTTCTTGCCCTGAATTTGACATCCTGCGGTATTTTTTTTGTGTGGCATGTTTCTTGTTTGCTTTTTAGCGAAATTTGCCCCAAAAACTCCTGCGAAATCGCCGTGAAATCAGCCGTTTTCTCCACGAATTTGGCTCTGCAAATCCTGCGAAATTTGACTTTTTTCCCCGGGAATTATCAGAAGCCCTGAACAATTGAGAGATTTCAAACTGGACATCTTTTTCTGCAAAGCTTTCCAAGTGTCACTCTGTCATCTTTCATTCCAGTTGATGGTAATGGCTTGATAGGCTCCTGCTCATTTGAAAACAATGTCTATGGGTAGACTTGGTATTGACAGCACCATAATCAAACTGTTCAGTAATGAAACTGATTCAATCGGGTTTGATTGTATTAATTGATTTTACGTCATTTTGTTCACAACACTTAATAAAGATTGTGTGTGAAGAAATATATATAGACATGCCCTATTGTGCGTTGGGCTTGGCATTCTTGGCTGCATGATTTTAGGGCTCAAAATAAGCTTGAGTCTTGATTCAGATTTTGTTATAAGCATCCCATTTGAGGATTCCCTCTCATTTTCAAGTTTTCCGCCCACGCGACATCATATTCTGCCATCTTGCAGCTGTAAGGCAAGTGAAACTATGCTTGATAACTGAAATGCGCAATGCTTCTTTTAGGAACACCGCCAATTGAATAAATTCACTTAATAGGCTCACACATAACTATATACAATATTTGGCAGAGAAAATTTCACTTCTCAGAGATTTATTTGAATGCAATATTTTTGGCTTGCAGACACTGTAGCGCCAACAAAGCCCAATTTTTCATATTTAGGGTGTTCTTCCAGACATTTGATCTCCAAATTAAAACGAAGTCAGTGACCTCCATTTTTTTTTTACATTCTGACATTAGTAACTCATTATCTGACAGTGGTGAAAGTCTACAGTTACATTGGTGAAATTCAGTGTTAGAAAATTTTTGCGCTAACGTCCTAATAATCCATTAAATCTGGTTACTGTTCAGGCTGGGAGGTGTGATCACGTAATGATTATTGTGTGGAGTGGGACAGTGGGACAGGAACCTGGGAGCCGAAAGTTCAGACAGGGCCTGCCCCCTTAGGCTTCAAAGCATGGGGGTACTCCCACATTTATATGGACTATATGGGGATGTGCCTCCCAACAGGGTATGCTTTTTGACACTGACTCTGGAATTGGGTATAAAAATCACGTTTTCTCTCCAGAGGAGGGTTTATTTTACTTTAATCTTGACTCTGGAACAGAGGGTTGATTGCTAGCATACCTCTGGAGTCAATTTAGGTCGTGGACTTCAAAGGCTTCACTTGTTCTGCTAGAGATTACGAAAAATTGTTACTTACAGTATTAATAATGTGGCTTGTATTAGCCAGGTAGGGGTTAAAAGGCGTTACTTTTTCTCTTTCTGGACAGGGTGATGACGGTATTGATGGCCCCAAGGGATTGGTTGGTACGCCAGGGCTTCCCGGGCGTCCCGGACCACCTGGCCCATTTGTCATCGTTCCTCCAGATGGTGGACCAGATGAAGGGGGTCCTGATCCACTTACGATTTCTGAGGTAACCCAGACTGGACTGCAATAATAATACTAAGTCTACGGCTATTTTAAATTAGTAATTACAATAGACAACAAGCCCAATCATGGTAAAAAGAAGTTCAATTTTCCAGGTTGCCCTTCGGGCAAGTTGTAGCCAGGATGTACTAGCCTGCGTTTCCACTAGCCGAAAAAAATTCTCAGAAGTGTGATGAATTAATTAATCAATTAATTCATGAAAACTTTCACTTTCCCACTGGGCAAGTGCAGGATAAAATCCACTAGCCCGACGGCAAAATCCACTAGCCCCGGGCTATCGGACACTAACTTCCTTGTACATTGCCAAGTTTAATTTCCTATGTGCGACAAAGCACAGTAATGTTGTGTTGACTATATTGCCAGTATAAAATTTGAGGATATGTACAGGTGATACTCTAAAGGATTAAAGTGCATGTGAAGCAAAATTTGTTTTTGTCTATTTCTAAAATTCACATCTTCAAAGATGCGATCCCAAAGTTTGAAGCCGTTTGGATTAAAACTGACGATTTTATAAGCAATGAAAGTTGCGCTATTTCCCCCCAAAAAATGTCCTTTGAATCGCACGGTCAAAATACCACATGACCTTGGCTGACGACGTAGTGTTGTAGACAGAAATACTCCTTCCAATATGGCGTCTGCATGTCTCTACAAGTTCTTTCTCCATTTATACCTGTAATAATAGGAACGTGTTAGCTGCACTCTATATGATAGTTTTGATTCTCGTCTAATTAACATGTTTTCTCCTCCACCTCGGCCATCCAGAGAGACCTAAGATGCGAGTTTAAACCCACTGAAAATCAATTACGGTACCTTTCGCACATGTAAGAGAATTTAGTGAGAACAACCAAAACAACGAGAAGTGCTTGTCCACAACACTACGTCACAACGCGGTTAACCTGACCCAGTCGCCTGGACATTTTTGAAGGCAAAATAGCACAACTTTGAATGTGCGTTCGTAGAATCGTCAATTTTTACACTAGGCATTTCAAACTTTGGAATAGTGCATTTCAAACAATATATTTTCCAAATGTGCAAAAACATTTTTTGCTTTATATGCACTTTAATGTCCAAAACCTTTTAATTAAGGTTTACAATTCTTGTGATAGACAAGCTTGTGGATTCCAGATAAAAGTGCAATTTTTAAAAGTATGCTTGCCTGGTTTTTGAGGTGGTGGCTTAATTGAACCTGAAAATCCTGAAAATTGGATTGTTATTATTATAATAATTATTATTAATTATTTTTATTATTGTTATATATATTTAATTGTTATTGTTCAGATGTGTTAAAAGACCATGAATCAGTAAAAGTCGCAGTATTAAATGCTTTGCTTTGTGTTTAAAGATACGGTCTCAGGATTCCAAGGGACCTGGAGCAGCAAGAATTCAGACTATCAGGGGACCCCCTGGGGAAGTTGTAAGTGTTGGTTTTCCATTGTATGAATTATGAAGTGGTAGTGGACTTTTACCAGGTCAGCTCTAGAGCGGCTCTCGCAAGGTCTAACATAAAACAGGCTTGCGACCCTTGGAGGGAGAAATAGACCTAAAAAGCGCAGGCACATTTTGCACTCATACTACCATGTGCATTACTATTACACTAGAGAACCAGAAGAATTAGTCAAGCTAAAATCAGAGATCTACTACACTACTGCTCATTTTAACTTCTGAAGTATATAATTAATTAGGGGTTGTGAATGGTAAATGTGGGACTTTACGAGACAGCTGGAGAACAGACTTAAGATTTTGGATTGCGAGACCAAGATTGAGACATCAAAAGGCTTTCTTGGAAATGCACAAAAAATGAGACTGTGAGACTCGTGAAATCTGAGTAAATTTTTGCAAGACCCTTCTTTTTTGCAGCACCATTCACCATCCCTATTATTTAATTAATTGATGTACACCACGTATCCACTGGCTCCAGCTATACAATCAAACAAAACCTTGCATGCATATATTATTTTGTCTTTTTAAAAAATTCTTGCAGTGACGTTTACCTATTATTAGATTGTGAGCTCAAGATTTCTATCTCAGGATAGTTGGTGAGGGCAAAGCCCGAATAAATTATCACCAGATTGAAATCGAGAGTGAATAATCTTAATTACTTTAGTGTAAATTTTATAGACGTCCAAAAGTTAACAGTCTTCTTCGCAACCACTTAAAACAATGCATAGTACCATGAATAGTACTGAGTATCTTTTAGAGAGGTGACTACTGTCCAAAGTTTCAATTACAGCAGCTAGAGTGTGAATTACTGCAGGCTCATGATCATCAGGATGAAAACTTTTGGGTGCTGTAGAGAGGAAGTCATTACACAAGGTTTGACTGCACAATTTTTTATTTCCAGGGTTCTCCCGGGAGGACAGGATCGCCTGGTACTAGAGGACCTGAGGTGAGTTCTGCTGTTAAATTATTCTAAGTGAATTTGTGATTGAATTTGAGTCGCATTAAAAGAGGGGCCGTAGGGGGGTCATGTGCACAGTTCATGGCCATTAAAGTGCACCTAACCCCAAAATATTTTTCGCTACAATAAACCTTTGCACCAGTTCGAAACGTGTTACACCTTTCGTTTCTCCTTTTTACTAAATGCAGACTATTTATAGCATTTAAAAGTTACGATAAACTGTATGTTATTTGGTGATGACCAAGTCAGAAGGGGCGTGGGTCTAATATTCCTGGGTTGACGTCACAAACTGATTTACATGCATGTTTACAAAGACTTGATGCGATGCAAATCATTTTGTGACGTCAGGCCAGGAATAGACCCACGCCCCTTCTGACAAATAACGTACAGTTTTTTGTAACTTTTGAATGCTATAAATACTCAGCATTTGTTAAAAATATGAAACGAAAGGTGTAACGCATTTCGAACTGGTGCAAAGGTTTGTTGTAGCGAAAAAATATTTTGGGGTTAGGTGCACTTGTTATTACTTATTATTTAGTTGCCTATTTAGCTAGTACCTTATTCTTACTTATTTTGGCGTGTAATTATTTGATGAAAGGAAAACTGTACTAAATTTCGTGATTTTGTAAATTTCAATTAACAAGCATCCAACTTCAGCAAGCAAAATAGCTGCTCATCTAATGCAAAGGACAAGCTGAAAAAGTTTTTTGGTGATCTCCTTTTTCGAGATATGTTAATTAATTAAAAATATATGGTAATAAAAGTTATCTGCAGAACCCACTATTAGTCAATACCTTTTGGACTTGAAAAGCCGCATAAGGTGTACACTGTTTCATGTGCGTATCTCTTACGGGTAATTATCTCTTTTCAGGGAGAACGTGGTGAGCCTGGAGAGATGGGTCTCCGTGGGGAAACTGGTTCTGCGGTGAGTCGTCAATGTATTCAACTTGAGGACATTACTGTGATAATTAGGTGCTATGTACAACTTGATTATGTTGGATACTTATGGTTGCTTAAGTTGTGGTTGCTGTAGAGAAAAGCTAGTCACTTTAATATATTTACTCCCATATATCTCTGCGGACTTCCTCTGTGCATGTTTACCATATTTGGCTCATGCCAATCAAGCGCGGCATGTCATGCGAGTAATCATTTTTCCCCTCTCAGATTGCTGCAAGTTTCCTTCCCAGCAAGTTTAATCCCTCCCACCCACTCCTTTACAGGTTTTTGGTTGCTATTTCATATAGGAAGTGTAATCATTCAAAGCCATTGCTAGTATTACTAGTAATTATTTATCCTTCTTTGGCATCTTTTATTTGTGTACAACTCTGAAGGACTTATTAATAAACTTAAGGGCGGGGAATTGCTGCCTGCGGCACCCCTTCAGCCCTGTGCTGAAGCCCCGTCAGGGAGGGGACATTTGTTCTCTGGACTGGGTTAACTTGGCCCCAGGACATTATGCCAGCAACAATGTCCACCTTGCAGTACAGGTATGAGGCACCCCCTCGGCGTGGCGCCATGTGCCGAGGCCCCTCATCCGGTGGGTTTATCCGGTCGGTGGGTTTTTATCCGAGCCTTGCCAGTACATTCCCTTCCCAATATTGCCCACTAAGTGTTGTTTGTCATTATTGCGCGCCTTAACATTAACCTGAGTGTAATGGTCAATATCTCATTTGATTCTTATTTAAAAAAATGTGATAAGGGATATTGGAGTGTTATTTAAAATATTAATTAATATATATGTTGTTGAATCTTGCACGATTATGAAGGGAGCTTGACTTACTTGACTTATTTTTAACCTTACAGTTAACATATTTCAACAAACTTTTGTTTAATAATAAATTGGCCAAGTTTGAAAGTTTCTAATAAAATTAATAACATTGATTGTGTTTTATTTCTAGGGAACCGCTGGTACCCCGGGACCACCTGGTGAAGCAGGGCAGAATGGAGGGGATGTATGTGCAGTTTGTTTTATGAAGTTTTTTGAAGTTAACAAGAAGTCATCTTCACCCATTTTAATTACAGCCTGTGAAACCATTTTGCAGAGATCTTGCCAAGAGCTCTGTAATCTCTTTGACATTGCTAAAACCTTAGCGCGATACAGGTAGTCGCGCTAAGAACAGTGAGACTTTGAGGCTTACAGACAAGTTCTGGCTGAGAAAGTATGCCAATTTTGGCACAATCTCGCCAAGGTTGTGGTGAACACTGAGACCTCCCCATGATCTCACCCACCGAGATTTGCCAAAGATCTCGCCAAAATCTTGCAAATATTTTGCATGGGAGTGTGCCATGAAGTTGTTTACTTTTGGATCTAGCAATATTTCCCATTCAGTGCTGTGCTCTTGCTTGCAACACAATTTTCTCTCATAACAGCTTAGTCCCTCTCTTCACGATCACCCATGTGTATAAATGAGTACCAGTAAATTTAATGCTGGTGAGGTATTAAACTCTGCAGCAAATCATGAACAAGCATACCATCCTGGGGGGAGAAGAAATAGTTCTTCTAATAAGTAACAGTCAGCTCATGCTGTGAAAATGGGCAATCCCCATGCGCTATTTTGATGCCAAAATTATGCAAACTTCATTTACCTTATAATTACTTTACCTTTGCATAAATAGCACTTTGTATAATTCTCATCGAATCGATATTAACTTTAAGTGTTTTTAATTTATTGTAGGGCTTACCTGGTCCCACGGGAGAAACTGGCGAGGCTGGGCCTCCGGGAGAAACGGTAATGTTTCTACACTGTTTGATATATATTATATTGCCATGTTCCATTATTACACAATCACAGTATTCGCTTGCTAGCTTGTTATACCATTGCATATAATATATGAAATGCATGTATAAATATATAACGAGTAATTAGATCCAAATACACCTTATTCGATGGTTAAACAATATAATATGAGCGGATATTTTGCAAGTTGCGTAGCATTTTACAGGAATGATACAAACCTGGAAAGTGGAAATGTTTAGAACCCCTTCTTTTAACAGATAAATAATTATCTCGCTATCTTATGTACATTAGATTACACTCGTAAATCCCCTGACTAGGTAAGTCTTTTAATGTTTTCTTGCTCCAGCCATGTGATGCCCGCCACAAATGGTAGTAATGGTGTAAATAGCGTAACAACTATATTATGAACAAAGTAGGCGGTGCACTGTAAATAATACGTGTCATATTACAAGTAGCGTAAGTATTGTATTGTATTGTCTGTGGGTTGCAAAAAAAGTTGCATAGTATTTTTGCAGTCCCATATACAGTGTAAATTACTGTGGCATATATTTTGTGCATTCATTGCCCTGATATGGTAATATTATAGTGGAATAATGAGACAGTGTGATTATAGAGTGGTAAAGTGATGATGTCACAAAAACTAAATTTATGAAATTATGAAAGTAACTGATGAAGAATGCCTACTTGCCAAAAATCAGCATCTTACTTTAATTTGGGGGTGAGACATTGGCCCTTTCATACAAATCTTTCTAATTTTTTTGTTGTTCTAAACCGTTTAGAACAAAGAAGAAATTACAAGGATTTGTATGGAGGCATGGAAGGATGAAAGGTCCAATGTCTCACCCCCAAATTGAAATAAGATACTGACTTTTGGTAAATGGGCATTCTTCATCATTTACTTTCTGAAGATCTTAATGAATCCCATAATTTCAGAAATTTAAATATTTGTGACATCACACTTTACAACTCTATTGTGAAACTTTTAGGGTCCCCCAGGCACTCCGGGAAGACGTGGCCTTCCTGGTATAAAAGGAGACAGGGTAAGATGGATTAAATTGTCATGTTTAGAGTGGTTTTAAATAGTTAATGCCTGCCCATTAACCCAAATTCTTTTAGCAATCAGTCTGGTCAGTCACATCCAAGTATTGCCGTGGAAGTCCTGGCATCCCAATTTAGCATAACCAAATTTATAGGTCAAATAGTGAGAAGTGGATTGTGGAATGCCTGCTGCAGATCAAGGAAAAACATGTTGCCAGCGTGGAGGATTTTGGCTAAATTAACTACCATTATATAATTTGGGTTTATCAACTGGGTTGATAAAATGATAAAGGGCTAACGCTCGAAACGTCATCTCTCGAATCTCTTTACGGGGGCCAATTCATTTTATCAACCCAGTTGATAAAACCAAATTATGTTATTATACTTCCCGCCGACGCAGCAGCACAGTTTCTTTAGAAACTTACCCCCTGTACCATTTATATAGGCTAGGCTATATATATAGTTTGAAGCTATACTGTGTCCTGCTCACTATGTGTGAGTTGGAATATTAATAACCTGCAATGGCCAATTTGGGGTATTTGACTCAAGCTCAATCTTGAACCAGGTTTGTTTGACTAAGAAAACAGTTAAGTTACATTATTATGGCATAACAACTAAATCTAAACAGTACAAGCTACAAAATGTTGTTAATAACAAAGTTACACCCTCTAATTAAATGCCATTTGAAAAGAGGTGCTCAAACCTGATAGTTTTGAGTGTTAAACAATGATTTTTTACCTTTTAGCCTGTGTACTACGTCCAATTTCTTTCCATTAGGGTGAGCAAGGCGCACAAGGCGAACCTGGCGACCAAGGAGACACTGGTGAAACGGTAATCAACATCAAAATTCTCCCTGCTATTTTTTCATACTACTTGGGAACCTTGTAGTGCTTTATTGGTTAGTGCGCTGGACTCTTGATCGAGAGGTCAGATTTTGAGTCCTGGCTAGAGCCATGTTTCATGTTCCTCTCATAGTCCTCTTCACTGAGGTGCATAAATTATAATTATAATTATTCTTATTAAATGTTGGGTACCATCAAATCTAATGCTGGGGGTAATAACCCTGTAATCGACTTGCATTCCATCCAGGATTGGGAGGGGGGGGGGGGGGGGTAGAAGTACTCCTTGTTGCTTCATGCTATAGCATCAGCCTCACCTTACTTTTATTTTGGGCATCTTTGGTGTTGCTAGTCAGTCAAGCAGACTGAGTTAAGGCAGCCATGAGATTAGTGCAAGTTAGTAATCTTTGTTGAACAACGCAACAGAAAACAGTCAAGTTTTGTCATTTGCACCGTCCCCCATATTATTTCAATGTTGTCTCAGAAGGTTATTTAATCTATACTAGAGCTTAGGCACATTTAACATTGGTAGCCTTGAATATGATTGTTGAATGTTTTGATTGAAGGGATATTCTGGTGATCCTGGCAGAGATGGCGCAAATGGCGCGCCGGTGAGTACGACGTATCTCAAATTTATGCCAAATGCTTTCCTATTATTAACAATTAGATCGAGCCTGAGTTCTATTTATAAGGGAATAAATCAATAAGACAGTACAGCCATAAGTATTGACCACCACTCATAGAAAACAAGGCCATGAAGTCAAATATTCGTTTCTAACCTGTAAAAACTATTTCAGTCTATATTTTCAAGTCAAAAAACAGTGTGAATTATTTGCCATTTTAATTAGCCGTTTTCTAAATGAGCAGGGAACTGAGTAAATAAATAAATTGAGCCTGACACGTGTATTTTTATATTATTTCGGATGATCTTTCACACGTTAGGCTCAATTTTGTTTCAATTGATTTTATATATTTGTACCCAGTCCCCTGCTTGTTTAGAAAATGGCTAGTATAAGAAGAAAAAGCATTTACAGTACTATAATACTATCATGCCAAAAAAAAAAAAAAAACAGTACAAGAAAAAAGCTGATTTCAAATTTTCCAGTTTAAAAAAAAGTGAAAGGCTTATTTGACTGTGGTGAGTAAATTCCCAAATTAGTGTTTGGTAAAGGTATACAAGACTTGCATAAAGTCTTGACTTTGTACTTTTCATTCCCTGAATTACCGGTAGGTCATTGAGTGAATGGTATTGTTTTGTTTTTCTGAAAGATACCTTCTGATAGGATACTACAGAGCCTATTTTGAGATGCTATTGAGCATATACAGTAATTTTCATTCTGTTGAGGTGTTCAGGACTGCACGTGATGGTTTAGGTTTTTTATTTTTTTGCACTGTTTACATGACGTGATCCCCAAACAGGAGTTAATTGTTCTTAGCTCTCATTGAGGTGTCTTAAAGGAGCTATGTCATCATTTGTGCACACAATTTAGCCTAAATAATTTTTTCAGAATCGCCATTTCCAATCCGTGTCAATCTTCTCCATCCTTGTTCCTTTTTTGTTCAGTATCACTCCTTTGGTGATTTTCGCTCTTAGCACCCCAAATTTTTTTTAGGTTTCCTCATTTTAAGGGTAATTTAGGTTGTTGACTTTAGATAATATCGTGACATAGCTCCTTTAATTTGGGAAGGTAAATACAGAATTCAGTTATACTAGTCTTTATCACAATCAACAGGGCCCACGGGGACCAACTGGACGAACCGGTGAACCTGGCGAGGCTGGACCTATTGTAAGTCTGTCAGAAATGAAGTCTGTAAATCTTTGGTAATTTTGACTGCATGGGAATGCAGATATGTTGATGGTTTATGGGCATACTTTTATTTGAATGACAGTGATCGTAGCTCTTTCAAAGCTTTCCCACAGCATTGAAGTTTCTCAGTGTTAAATTAAAGGCCATCCAGAAGTGTGAATTGGCCAAAGTTTTAGTTTGAAGTTATTCAGAACATACAACCTTATCTGCAATGTCTTGTTTGATGTCCCTCAATTCTGAACATCAGGACAAAAATTAAAACACTTTTACTGTATAGTTTGTAAAACAACATTAGGGAATTCTTTCTGACCAGAACATCTTATTAAGCTTATCAAGCTTACTTGCTGGGAAACCTACTGGGAGAATATAATTTGGTTTTATCAACTGGGTTGATAATGTGAATTGGTCACCGTAAAGAGATTCAAGAGCTGACGTTTCGAGTGTTAGCCCTTCGTCGGAGCGAATCAAGGAATTGTGGGTCGTGTGTTTTTTATATACAGAAAGATGGAGCTTTGCTATTGGCTGGTGCCTGGTAACGTGAAAACAACGGAATAAATTAGTTGAATGAAAAGTGTTTGTTGATACCGTGAGGATTAAGAGTGCTGATTTGAAAAAAAATTTTTTATTCCAGATTTTTGCGGCTTTCCTTGTTTCCTTGGTGAAGGGAAAGGCTGCAGACTGCCATATGCTTCTTAGAATGATTTGGGAGATTGAAGTGTCTTGCGCCCGGTTTCGATGCATTTTTGTCGTTTTTCTCTACGTCGCGAAGGTGTTCTCGGAATTGGAAGAATATTTGCTCTTGGTCTTTTCTATATGGACCTCGCTGTGCCCAGTCAGTATACCCGTGACTGTACAGTGACCAGTGCAATTTATGCTGGTAGCTGTGATCTAATTTGTAGTTGGTTGTTCATGTTTCGTAGGGTTCACAAGGACCTACTGGCTCGCCGGGAGCAGAAGGATCCGCAGTAAGTTACTTTTTCAAGCTGCCATTGCTGTTCTTACACTATTCCTTATGTTTACTTTTATAGGATGCTACTTTTGTAATCTTTATTGTCTAGCTCCAAA
Organism: Blastomussa wellsi; assembly: GCA_947652115.1. Lineage (NCBI taxonomy): Eukaryota > Metazoa > Cnidaria > Anthozoa > Scleractinia > Plerogyridae > Blastomussa > Blastomussa wellsi. The sequence goes on along the minus strand of OX393566.1, from coordinate 26,217,294 downwards.
ATGTAACGATCAGCGGTTATTTTGTAGTGCTGCAATTTACAGCAAGTTTAGAGCTCGCTCTTCTTTGTAATATATACAACACAATGGATGCTACTGAAGGGTAACCCTGTGGTGGACTAGCTAGGGGGGAGTAGAAATACTCTCTGTCACTTCATGCTACGGAAACTGGGATATGATGGACCACTTAGGCTCTTATGCAGACTTTTTTAAATTTAATTATTATTTATTGAACAAAGAATCTCACAATACTTACATTACTTACAAATAACTGTCCGTTCAAATTACATGCATTAAATGCAGACTTACCTTCAAGGATTATAAAAATATCTTAGTTTGAGGATCTGGACACTCCTTGAATGATAGCTGAGATCTTAGCAGACTCTAAGGATCTTTGCTATGGTCTTCCCAAGTTTTCCTATGATCCTTTAAGATTAGTTTTAAGATCGTTATCTTGACAAAGCGTAGCTACGCAGGTCTATATATAAAGACCATGAAAGCTTACTCACCAGCGCAACCATCAATAGGTCCATTTGATGTACTTGATCCACAGGGTCTACCAGGTGAGACTGGAAATGTCGGAGGTGACGGACTCCCAGGCGCTAAAGGAGATCAGGGTGTCGCAGGCTCTGCTGGCCCACGAGGGAGGCAAGGTCCCCCAGGGCCCGAGGGACTGACAGGCAACAAGGGGGATGCTGGGGCTGCCGGAAGGCGTGGATTGGATGGAAGAGCAGGATACAAGGGTGATACGGTAATTCAATATTAAGTAATGGTCACCGTTGTCATCGGCATCTGCTCGTGTCAAGAGATGATACTAGCGCTAGGAGTTAGATGCTAATTGTGATGAAAATAGCTGAGGTGATGGTCCATTGTCAAGAACTCATTCAACTATATAAGCTTGATTTAACAATAATTGGGCCATGCTATTAAACCGTGTACTAGATGAGGTTATTGTACACATGGGAAAGGATTCCCTCATGTTTTGACAGTTAAACAGCCCCAGGGGAAATGTACATCAAACTAAAATTTACATCAAAATTCAGTGTACAATGCTTAGACTATTTGATGCTATGAAATGATAACTGATTGAAATAGTATGCACACTCTCGTTGTCCGATAGGTGTGTTTAGATGAGAGTAATTGTAAACACCGTTGTGACGTTTTAGATTCACACATTTTTCAGAAATGTTTTATAAAAGCATAAAAGTACTTTTTCGGTGTTTACTTAGCCTTATCTAAACACTCAGGGGTTTGGGAGAATTATTGAAAGTTATGCAAACTCTCAACTGCATATTGGGTTTGTAAAACTGTCTCGAATTCTCCCCTTCTGGATTATATGAGGCTATATAAACACAGAAAAAGTCCTCCATTGCTTAAATGGTCATCGCTTACTTATACTGAATGTGATTGCATGACTCAGAAGCCACCATGTCTTACTGCCTGACGAGGCCACCATGACTTACTGAGGTGATGATACCCGGCCTCTAGGGATGGGTATTCACTCCATCTTTCCTTTAATTCAGCAAGAGATACACATACAGAAAGACAGATCCACATGTACAGACAGAGTGGCAGACAGACTAACATACTGAAAAACTGACGGACAGATCAACCAACTGACAGACAGACTGGCAGATAGACAAACCTACATATGGACCTGCAGAAAGAACCACAGACACACTGAGAGACCAACAGACAGACTGACAGATGAACAAACAGACTACCAAACAGACAAACCTACATATGGACCTGCAGAAAGAACCACAGACACACTGAGAGACCAACAGACAGACTGACAGATGAACAAACAGACTGCCAAACAGACAAACCTACATATGGACCTGCAGAAAGAACCACAGGCACGCTGAGATCGAGACCGACAGATAGACTGACACACAGACAGACTGAAAAAAAGAACGGCCAGCAGAAAGACAAACAAGCAGACCAACAGACAGACAGTCCAGCAGGCTGACAGACAGACTGGTGGCCAAACAGGAAGGTAGACAGACAACAGACTGATATATAGATTATATTTAAATGAAAAGTGATTATAATGAATGGTTTTTTGCAGGGAGCTCCTGGAGCTATGGGGGCACCTGGTGATCCTGGAAAGGCAGGAGCGGCGGTATGTATTTAAAGTTGATTTCTGGTCTACTTTACACTGAGAGACATGCAATGATTGCCATGCACTCAGCACTTACATTGATTTTATGTCACATGTGACCACAATTTACACTTTAAAATTCCTGTTTTATCGCCTGCCATTTGAACGGTATGTTGAAGGTTTTTGTAGAAAATCCCTCTGAATGTTGGCAATTACAGATTGCAAGTACAAAATGATGCCCCCAAAACAGATAAACTAATCTGACAAATACCTCATATTTTAACTAAAATTGATATTTTGGAGCTATTTATCTTTAATAAACTGACAAAGTTAGCATTGAAATTTGAATCTTGCAACCAGTGTGTCAAAACTGACATGCAGATTTGAACATTCGATTCAAATCTTGAAAATACTGGACCATTCTCGTCCCCAGAGCCCACGATCCTTCTGGTCTGGAACTGCCGAGACCTCTGACCACCCCCAACCCTGGAAGGCCGTGATTCATGGACTCATTGTCAAATCTGACCAGTCGTATCAGTATAAAATTACAGAACGAGTACTCTGTGCATGCTCACAATTTTGGAGTGGCCAGAGGTGCAGGCTCTGGGGACGAGAATGATACTGGGCACACGTAGCATGACTGTAATGTTTGGCACCTTTTTAATGAACCTCAATTTTGAATAAAAATATTTTGAACACCCACAATTTTAAAGTACCATTAATGTTCATTGTCTTTTATTATATCTTTGTAGGGAACGCCTGGTTTAGCTGGACAACCTGGAAGACGGGGAGATGGGGTAATATAACAGTTTATGTCCTACTTGGATTTGAGGGTGCAAAGGGAGATGTGTACTTAGTGTGACTACTAAGGCTGGATTTACGTATAGTTTGAAGTGAGAAGGCATAAGTACAGTTATGTCCAAACACATTTTTGAGAGCTAGAAGTCGAGAGTTTGAGCCTCAACTTTGTTTTCATCTTGTTCTCTTTGAAAGGAAACTCTGCTAGTTTTAAATTTTTGAGATTCAAAATTAACAATAAATAATTAAAGTGCTTACGACTGCGCTGGCCACCCTCGCTCCCCTAACAAATGAGTTCGCTAACCTGACAAATCTGCCAGGGGTAGCAATTACAACCCGCTAACTTCTTGATATCAAAACTGGAAACCCAGCACTGGAATTAAGGAGCTTTTTGGCTTGGTAACCCCCTGGGTGTGAACAGGCTCCAGTTCCGCCTTCCTCGCCAACCCTTCCCCCTTCCGTCATCCTTCTCCCGGCTTTCTCTTTGCTCCATACTCACCAGAGAGCCTGCACACAGGCTATCGACTTCTGATTAATTGAACATCTTTAGTAAAGACACCTCTCCTGGTATTTTTCTGTCGATAGGGAGCCCCAGGACGACCTGGAGCACGTGGAGTGCAAGGAGAAAAAGGATCATCAGTAAGTTAATTATTTTGGTTAAAGTGAGAAAACGCGGCCAACCAATATGGCAAAGTCTTCATTACTATACTATCTTGACAAAATTGTACAACACCAAACTTAATAAGTTATGATTAGGCGATTCATTTTGTGTTTTAATTAGAGCAGCTTTTAATTGAGTGTTGAAAGTAATTAGCAAATTGTTTTGGTTTTGCATAACTACGCTCAGTCAAAACCAAAACCAATCACCGTGACTCGTGCGTGTGAGTTCTCCCGCGCTTTGTGTTGGGTATGTGTAATTACTTCATGTTTTGATTGGTTCACTGGTTTGTCTCCATTCTTTGTGATTGGCCAAAGTAATTACATTGGTTTTTGGTTTTATGACACTGAACAGAAAAACACTCTCTTAAGAAGATGTTAATTAAAAGAAACCATACCAGGCTTACTGACAACCACTGCAAAATAAATTCCCTGCTTTCATCTTGGAATTCTAGATAATTTTTAGCAGGATTTGATAGGAATTCTGCAATTCCGAGAGATGATATAATTTAAATATATTATTAATGGTGTAACCATGGAATCAATGCCGATATCTGCAAATATAACAAATTTTGAATATGTCATTTGTGGCATTATTTAGGATAGCTTGTGTATAAACTACGTAGGCATTTTTCACAGTAGTTATCAGCATTCCTATTTTCTTCTCAAAAAATGTTTTGTTTCCTTCCTTTCTTCCAGGGAAATATTGGACCTACTGGAATCCTAGGCCCTCGAGGTTTAAGTGGAAAAAGGGTATGATTCATGGAAGGGGCTGCATGGGCAGTAAAGTGTTTATTCATGTTGCTTCTGAATTGAAATTCAACATGTTTTTTCATTGTAGGGCAAACCAGGAAAACCGGGCAAACGTGGACTAATCGGTGAACCAGGACCAGCGGTAATCTGTTGCTTCATGTTTTAATTTGTCACAACATGATGTGTTGTCAAGGGGAAATTCATTGTACTAGTGCACATGGTTATCACATGAAAGTGAGAAATGATCATCACCGTCAATTTCTAATTTAAACAATATTTGAAAAAAGAAGCCTGAAAAAATCCATGGCTTCAACAGATATAAACCCATGACCTCTGCGACACCAGTGCAATGCTGTACCAACTGAGCTATGAAACCACACATTGGGAGCGGGGTTCATACTTGAGTTCATACTTTCCCGAGAGGAGTGAAATGACATAAAGTATATTACATATGAATTCAAAAACTCATTAATAATTCATGCAGGAAATACAAAATAAATTAATGTTTAATGAGTGTCTTTATATCTGACAAAGACATGGCTAAATTTTACAGCCAATTTTCTCCGGAAAAATAATTATTATAATAAACCCGAGAATTATTCTAAAAATGAATAGATCTATCACAAATGTTTGAAACCTGATAAAACACTCAGCTGCTCGTGTTTTACAGTGCGACGCGCCTAACTGTGGCCACCAAACAAACTTTTTTGACAAGTTAGCCAATCAGAGAGCGCGAATTTGTTTGAGTTGTCCCGCCTCCTTATTAAAAGCGTGACGGTTTTGTGAGAAAAGCTTTGAAAATTCCTAGGAGGTGGGACAGCTCAAACACATTTGTGCTCTCCGATTGGCTAATTATAACTTGTCAAAAAAATTTGTTGGGTAGCCGCAGTTAGGCATGTCGCACTGTAAACATTACATAATTCAGTTACAGTTATATCATTATTTTCCTCAAAGGGTCCCCAAGGAGATCATGGATACAGGGGAGCAGAAGGACGACCTGGAGCAAAGGTGAGAAACTTTTACAATTTGTCCCGTAAGAACACTTCTTGAGGTTGAATTTGGATTTCATTTGGCCTGGAACGAATCTGATTTAGTGGGTTTATTACAAATTAGTATCATGGGTAATCAAATGGTGATGAGTGAAATTAGGAAATAATTTTGTGCGTGTTTTGTCAAAATTCTTTTAATTTCCTGAGTCTTTAGGTGAGGGAAGTTAGTATTAGAATTTTGAAAAAACACCTTTTAATATCATAGGTGACAAATTATTACATTAACAATTGTGGGTTTTTGACTTGTTTATTATATCATTTCACTTTTCGAATTATTTGCTTTTAACTAACAACTATGGCACTCTGGCCTAGCCTCCCTGTACTTCCTGTCCTAAAAACACAGAGGAACCTGTCTTTTAACCCAGAGACATGTCATCTAGAGTTTGCCAAAAAGATGTTTAAGCCTTTCCAGTTGCAACTTCTCACTTATCTTAATATTGTATTTTATTGTATTTTGTTATTCAAGTAGTATGGTGCATTATATTATTATAGGGCGAACAAGGAAAGCCAGGTGCTGATGGTTTGCCAGGAGCGAAAGGAGATACGGTATGCCTACTGATTCGAATTTACTGTCAACCCGTCAAATATAAATTCATGTATGAAAATTTGATTGAAGACTTCAGTATATAAAAAAAGAGAAGCTGAACAGTGCTTCACCAATTCATAGATTCTAGGAGAATGTAAAGTCTTGACAAGTCGCCCATCTATTAGAGGTCATTTGAGACTGATGTTGCTTATTCACTATAAGAGATTACAAGTCCTCCATCTCATTTTGCCCAACAAAATGACCAAATATGGACTTGAATGTTAATTTTTCATGCAGTCACGTTGTTACAAGGAAAAGGGGTTTAAATGCATAGTATTTGTTACATATAGGAAAGATATCAGTGACTTCACCTATTGTTATTAATGTGCCAACCAGAAAGCTATTGGCTGGTGAAGCAAAGAGCTCTTTTGTTTAACTTGTTCAATGTTCAATGTTCAAATGTTCAATGTTCAAATATCTTCCCTGTAATATATTATAAATGAAAGTTTCAATGTTTTTCATTTCACAGGGTCGCACTGGTAACACTGGTGATACGGGAAGGCCTGGCCCAAGGGTATGTTGAAATAACAACTGGTTAATGCTTTAACGTGCACTATTAAGTTATATTTGTGCATGCAGAAGCTTGGAAAGCACGAAAGAAGGTAAGAGTTGCTAGAGGCGATAGCCAAGAGCAGCATCTACCTTCTTGTTCAGTGCTTTCCAAATTTCCCAAGTGCGCCATAACCCGATAGTGCAAAATGCTTGAACCAATTATTTTATAACATGGCCAGCGGAATGGCCAAAAACTCAAAACTCGAACGAAAAACACATTTCTCTGGCGAAGCGATTTTCCCCCTCCAGCTGTTGAGTTTGTGCATGCTTACGTATGCTTAAATTCATTGCGCAGCTGTGTTAGCTATGGAATAATGTAAATGTTTACTTTTGTTGAGTCACTGGTTTGGCCTTTGCCAGGGCAAGAACGATTTGAATTCTTGTTTGCTTGCTTAATTTAAGTTTGGTTAAATGTCATTGAAGCTGGGAAGTGAACGAGCTTGTCAGAAGTGTCGATAATTATTTAAATCGTTCCCAAGTGGAACATGGACGCTCCCTGCAAGGATGTGTATGTGCTTGTAATGAACAATGTCTATAACTCAAAGATGCATGGAATTAATGTAGTTCGGTCATTATATATGCACTGTTAGTTTAATATAAGTACGTTTTCAAGAGGGTTAATTTTCTCCACAGGGAAGCCAAGGTGCAACAGGTAAACCAGGGCGAGCTGGTAGCCCTGGAGTGCAGGTAGATTACTTTAATCGTCTTAGTCATTTGACAAATTTCGGATAAAAAATAAACTTTTTTATTTACCCAGCTTTTGACTTGTTCAGAGCATTTTGAGTCTGTCAGTAGACAATGGAAACAATTATTGTTTGCAGGGAATATTTTGGCTGCACCAGTCATTAAATGTTCAATCAAAATTACTGGTTGTGATTCTAATGTCTGAATTTATCAGGAGAGCGTCCATCTGCCCTATATTCTTGTCACAGCGTTTTCACAGACGAATCTGTTTTAGATTGAATTTCCTGCAAATTAATCATCCTCCAGCAGGAGTTTCGCTGATCAGCCACAAGTAGCAATGCAAGAAACGCGTCACCAGCGGTTTTGGTCATTATGAAAAATGACCACGAGGACTCGTGGACCAGAAACACCCTTTGTCATGGGAAAATTAAAGCTATTCTGAAAATAGACTGGTCTAAAAATGCCGTGATATTGGCCTGGTATTGGAGATGGACGCTCTTGGTTCATACATTTCCTGCATATTAAAAGTGCGGTATTTGTTTTTCTATCTTGTAGAATTTTTTGTCTGTTGATAGAAGGTTACCTCAGCTTGTGTATGTTAATAAAGCATGACTTGCAAACCAGTTGGTTTACTTGACTTTCTTTCATATCATTAGGGCCAGCCTGGCGAAGACGGCCGACCGGGTTCTGCTGGAGCCGCTGTAAGTATTATATATAAAACAGGTATTAACCAAGCACTAGCACTGTGCCATGAACAGATCATACACTCACACACATACACTGCGCGAAAAGCCAAATATTCGGGCCAGAATTCGCTCGAATACGACTCGGCACACGCCTCGTATACTGAAATTGTCCGACGTATTCTAGTACGCCTGATTCGGAATACACCTGGGATATCCTATTAGGATCCGGCCTGTTTTTCCATATTCAAATTGAACACTCCGGGTGTGCATAACGTATTCAATATTGAATACTCGTGAATACTCCAGGGGCACTTCACGTATTCAAATCGAATACTCGTGAATACTCCAGGTGTACTTCACGTATAGCGTACGCCTTGAATACTCTAGGATTCTATGGCATCACACTGACATATTCGAGGCTAGAATACTCTAGAATATATTTCATTTGGCGCAGTGATAGAGCTTGAGTTTCAATGCAGTGCTGCTCATTCATAAAGGACCCAGACAATCAGAAGCAAACAAAGCAAATGCAGCATTCCTTTGGCACTCAATTGAAAACATTTAACAATTGTGTTATTTCCTGATAGGGACCTCAAGGCCAGCAAGGACCGTTAGGATTCAGTGGACCCAAAGGATCTACGGTAAATAGATAAAGAGCTGCGGCTATGTCGTGAACGATTTTCCCAAGGGGTCTAGTCCCCAGGGTGAACTCGCTTATGAAAGGGGCGGGGATGCTTGTCGGAAATTTTGAATTAAACCCCTAAAGGAGAACGATCTGGGTGTGGCCCAAGCTTTTTTTGACCCCTAAAAGAGAATTAAAAATATGCATTAACATATTAAGTTTATATTTGTATATTTCTTCGCGTGCAACCCTAAAGGAGACCTTCACAGCTAAATATAATGGCGTTTTGCCCAGAACACCCTAAGTGGGACCATAATCCGAAATTTACATCCCTAAGCGAGCAGACGACGAGCATTCCCGTCCCTTTCATATGCAAGTCCCCTCGGGGTCTAGTCACCATTGATGATGGAAATCAAAGCTTAATTATTCTCAGGTAGCCAGTAACCTCTGTCACTTACATGTATTATCTGCTAAATTTTTAATACGTTCTAGCATGTGGTCATGACTGCCAGGGTAAACAAAGGTTGTTTTTGTTGTTGGTGTTACTAAGTATATACATCCTTCACCCACATACTTAAATTTATTATCGAACAGTGCTTCATAGAGTACAAATAACGCCCAAGATGAGTACAAATATCACGCAGTATTTGTACTCCGGAGAACCGGTTAGAAATTCGTCCGCATGGACATAACAATTTGGCGTGTTGGATAATAAATCTCCTATTAGACGTTTTCTTGTGTAGTATTGCTTAGAATTTTTACTCGTTTGTATTTTGAAGAGCTTGTAGGGCTCGTCAAAATACGGCTCAACTCGTAAAAATACTCAACGATACTACACAACAAACCATCTAATAAGATAGATTTATTTCTCATTTTTTTTTATTGTACTCGGTTGTTCCATTACAGGACGTTGTTACCACTTTACTGGACTTATTTTGTAAAACTCATTACTGTATGGCCTCCTCCTGGGCTCGTCTCGCTCAACCTCGCTTTCCCCCCGGGACAGAAATCCCCAAAAAATATATACAACAGGAGGGAGTTTTTTGTCACAAAATTGCTAAATAACTGATTCAATTTTGTGTTGTTAACAGGGAGCTTCAGGCAGAGATGGCGCACCTGGAGAACGGGGAGCAAGAGGAGACAAGGTGATGTGAATTTATAAAAAAATATTCAGGATTGCGAAATGATAAAAAAAATCACGGTCCCTAGTGAATTAACCAACCATTTCTTAGTAAATGGATTGTTTTACATTTGATGTGATAAATGTCCTATTTTAACGAGTTCACAAGGTTTTATTTTAATAACTGAGATGTTCTGTAAAGAAAGGTTTTGATAGTCAGAGTAACTTTGTGTGCACTTTTCGTACGCAATGTTTTGGAAATATCAATATTCATAGGTAGAAATTTCACTAGGTTCTCAACCCTTGGAACTACCGTATGACTGTCAAGATTATAGCCGAATTCAGATGAAAAACCGTCTCAGATTGCTAACTCGTCTTCAGACGGAAACTCGGTGAAGGACAAGGTTCCCCTCTCAAATAATTTGTCTGTCTATTTTCCATTTTAATTATATAGCTACTTCATAATCCACTATTGCCAACAGATATATTTTTTATTAATTTTTGCAAACTGTCCAGACAGTAAATTGGACAGTTTTTGCTCAATTGAAAGGAGGAAAGATGGTATCAGTACAGGGAGGGGAAGAACAGTGACGTCAACAAAAATTACAATGAATCCCGTCGTCCAAAAAATACTCTTCACTTCTGAGTATGGACAGAAAGAAAAGGATAAACTGCACAGAAAAACATGATAAACTGCACAGATGTTAATTTCGCGGCTGTAACGTAATTCCTTGTCCCCTTGTCATATAATTTGCAAAAAATATATTTGTTGTGTCGAGAATCCCAATTGCAATCCAGATAATGTTCAGTTATATTGATAAAGATGAATATATCATTTTTGGACATCACAAGCGTGGGACAAATAAAAAATCTGAGTCCCCAACAGCATTTGATCCCCGTTACCTCCCAGAAACCTGTTGAGGTTCATACGTGAGCCGCGTTCTGCATACTGTTACGATACGCAATGTCAAAAGCGCCATGACTGTGATAAAGTAATAATGATAAATGGTAATTGTGTTCAGCTCTGCAAATAAAATGCAAGTAATTGGCCCACATGTAGCTCACCAAGAGTTCTTCATAGACCAGTTGGCGAGAGCGCCCAACCGGTACATCTGGGAGGTCATGGGTTTGAATCCTTTTGTGATTCAGTTTTTTTCTTTGTCCATGATGTTCGTGGCAAAAATTAACAATTCAAATATCATTTATTCACCGAGCTGAACATTTACCATCTATCACTGTTAATTTATATTTTGGCTCGATTTTGTCGCTCTCCAGAGTCCAGTTTCTCTTACTCCCCGCACAGGCTCATTTCCCAAACAGCGGCTGGTGGCTATGACCTGTGTGTTCATTAAAAATAATGTTTTGATACTTGTTACCAGGGTAACCGTGGCGCAACAGGCCAACAGGGTAAGCAAGGTTCCCCTGGCAGAGAGGTATGTGTGTGTTATCCATGTATCAGTCATACAGTTTGCTAATTTTGCAGCGTTAAATGATGACTTTTCTTTTCGAAACTTTAACTTAGCACTCTTGCATCTCAAATTCTCGTTAAGTTCTTCTGCTCTGTCGAAATTGAATTGAATTTCAGTGACCTTTTCATGACTGGGAGGTATTGTACCAGCTACCCGAGCAACGCCCATCGCCATTATATTCCTTGAAAACTACATGTACCTTCTGCAAGCTGTCACTTCAGTTGCTTCATGTTAGCAAGTTTTAGTATAGGGGAGTGAATTTGCGTGTACTCTATGTACCAGCATTTAACTGTATCTTGACACAACCTTTACTTTGTAAGATATCATATTACTGATTTTTTCCCTTTCAAATGTACCTACACTGTTGAGGAACGCTAAGTTCAGAAACTTATTCATTAAAATCGTAGATGTATCGCATACAAAATCTGTTCTTCCTAGCTAGTGGAGCTAGTATATTAATCCAATTTTCGAAATATGACAGGGTCGTCGAGGCGAAAGAGGGGAGCCTGGTCGCCAAGGAGCCATGGGCCTACAGGTAGCTTTCTAAGCACAAAAATAGGTGTTATCGGAGTTCTCAGCGGTTTGAAATATAAACAAGGCAACCATTTCGCCTTGTTCGCACACCTTGTCAGATGAATGTATTGTCACGCACTCAACTGCAAATGACAGCTTATGGTTGCACGATATAGTCGTTACGGTGTATTACTTTTTTGTAGGAGTTATTTTGTCAGAAGTGAGAATACTTTAAAATGTTGCGTATTTCCTTCTTATGAAAAGCGGGCAGTGGTTATTTGGGTTGCATTTTAAAAATAAATTTTATGACACTTCTGCTGTGAAAAAATACGCACCTTTGGTAATGTTACATTAGTTTTCAAATGTATCTCAACTTTCATCATGCCGGTCTTTGAAATCTTGACAAAAGTGGCATATGTCGTCACGAGGGTGTCTTGCAGTCAGCCATAACGATCTGTTTGGTTTAATTTGCTGTAGGGTGCCACAGGGAAAGTTGGAGCCCCTGGCTTGGCTGGAAGCACTGGTAATCCGGTGAGTTTCTCAAAATTGAACTACCGTGCATAGTTAATTCTGAGCTAATGATTATAGGTCATTTTTCACTTCAGTGGCGAAACTAATTCGCATTTTGTACAGTTTTTCATTACCACGCTTAGTGTTGAAAATCTCGCCCAACGTTTTTATCCAATCCGAATTAGACGAAACTGACCAAAACCAATCACTGGTTTTTCGCATGTTTTCCTTGCGATTCGTTCCAGCTACTTACTGTGTATTCGAGTTTTAATCATTGGTTCATTGGACTGTCTATGTCCTTTTCCAGTAAAATTACTTTCATTAGTTTTTGAAAACTGCTCTAGTAACGAGGGGTGACAACTCTAACAAACGCTGTTTGAGCATGTGTAAATAAAGGTCCTCCCGAAAATCTGGAATATCGTCCCGAATATTTGGGAGGAATTCCCCCCAAAATCTCAAAATTCCCGAAATTGTAACTTCATTACTTCGTGTTTCCCGTATTCCCGGTAAAATCTTCAGATTCCTGGAAGAATTTTGTTTTTCTCCCGAAACAGCCCTTCTTAGTCTAGTACGCATATAATAGTTTTTCAGACAACTTTTACAAGTGATTACCTTTCTTGTTACAATCCGCCTTCTTCATTTTGCAGTTTTTTTCTTTTCCGGCAACATGTGATTATTTCGGTAATAAATGTTGGTCCACTTTACCAGGGTTTCCGAGGAGAAAGAGGAAAAGATGGCAGACCAGGCGAAGTGGTGAGATTTCCTACAATGTATAAGTAATGTACAGTGCTCGACACTAACTTTTCAGCTTACTAGCCTCGTAAGTGACAACATAGATGTTACTAGCCCAAAAAAATTTTACTAGCCCAGCGTTGGTGTCGGCTAGGTCCGATAACAGTTGATCCCTGGCAAGATTTGCAAGCACAAAGCAAGTGATTTTCTTTGGACACACAATGTTGGTAATTGCATTGTTCTGAAATCAGAAAACAATTTTTGTGGAACGTAGTCTGGTAGCATGAAATGTCCATGATGAAATTCTGATCTTCAGTTTCCGAGGAAAAGTGTTTGTGTTTCGGCCAATTTCAATTTTTTTAATTGCTAGCCAAAGTGGCTAGTGGAAATCGAAAACCTACTAACCAAAACTAAATTTCTACTAGTCTGTGGCTAGTTGGCTACCGTTAGTGTGGATCTCTGTCACCTAATTTCTTAGGCTTTGTTTGTCTGTGTGACAAGCGTTTGCTTGAGGTTCTGTCTGAGACCATTCAAACTTTTATAATTCCAATAGCTATAAAAAGTACCTCAATTGATCTTCACGTATTCCAGTTTCTTACATAAACGTATGTAAATTTCTGAAAGCATAATTTCATTGTTTTGTGTTTAAATGTCATATCTTTTGTCTTGCAGGGCGCCCGTGGAGCCTTAGGAGAAGCTGGAGCCGTGGGAGCAGCGGTACAATAATATATCAATAATTAATATGAAACAGAGGAAGTATATCAAACATATAGAGAAAAACCGGAATATTTCAGTGCCGGATACAACTAATGGAAAAGAAGATACGAGTGCACAAAAATCAAAGAAGATTAAAACAGATTCATAGATTTCTATTTTTGCATCACTTTATTTTCGCGTTTGCAAAAATTCGTGAAATTAAAGAAAAAGTTATCCCGAAAATTAGTGACGCGAAATTTATTACCATAATGTAAAACACTTTTAATCACCTTACATGTAATTGCAGTTTGCATGTTTGTGCTATCTTCCTCCGAATCATAATTATAACAGACCAGAAAACAAAATTTCGCAAAGACTAAACAGTGTAGTATAAGGCTTTGTCACAATTCAAACGCAGCATGCCAGCCTGTTTTATGGTTTGTTTTCTGATAGTTCTGTTACAAGTTATTATAAAGAATGACTATAGCATCCACTATGCAATATGACTCGCTTATTAATTAAATTTACGAGAAATTCATTTCCATTCAACGCGATTTTTCTGACAAACCGCAAAGTTTAATTCTTACGATAGTTGCCTCTTCCATTTAAGCAAAATTGAAGGAGCTACGTCTCGATATTTTGACCAAATTACCGATGAAAGGTAGGAAACCTCAAAATAATAGTTCACTAAGGAAGGAAAACACCAAAGAAGTGATACTAAACCAAAAAGGAACGAGGATGGTTAAGGATGCAAAAAAAGATTGAGACAGATTGCAAATGAGGAATTTGTTGTTGTTGTTGTTATGTATCTGAAACTTATAGTTTAACTTATTAGTGTTAGCTAAAGGAATTATTCAAGTCATCGCTGTTGTTTTTTCAGGGCCCTGTAGGAATTACAGGTGACGATGGCCCAGCTGGAGACGATGGGATACCAGTATGTAATAGTTCGTACATCACATTAGAGCGGTTTTCAATCGAATGTCGAAAGTAATTAGCAAATTACTTTGGTTTTATATTACTACACTCAGTGATTGGTTTAAAAATGTTACGCCACTTTTTCAACCAATCACAAGTAAAGCCAAACCAATCGTGACTCGTGCTCGCAAGTTTTCCCGCGCTTTGTGTCGGCTACGCAAGTTACTTCGTTTGATTGGTTTACTGGATTGTCTCCTTTTGTGATTGGCCAACATGTTTTATGACACTGAAATGAAACTCGCTGTATTGAGCTAGGTCTCCTACGTCCATTCTGTTTGATCCAATACACTGCAGGTTTTATCTAACCTTGCTGCACTTTCGATCTAATATACTATAGGGAGACAAAGGGCCTGAAGGAAAGCGAGGATCCACTGGAACTACAGGACAACAGGTATGATGTTCAGTAGCTTGTTAAACAAGAATTTCCGCCATAAACGGGACAGCACCTCCCTCATCTAACACCTTTCAGGCACGAAAGTCAAATTTGTTTTCTTGCATTCATTGCATGTTGCAGAGTCTAAAATCTCATGAAACTAAAAGATAAGTGATAAAAACATCATTGGGTGTTCCTCGGAAGTCTTCGGCAAACCTCGCAAATCTTCGGAAACCGTCGGTAATCTTTGGAAAATTTGTAAAATATTCACAAATGTCCGTGTGACCTTCGGGCAACGTTCAAAGAATCTTCGGAAAATGGTCGGAAATCTTCGGAAAATTGTCAAAAACCTGAATACTCGAAGAGAAATTTCATATCTCCACATAACCATGTATTATTCTATATGTATTAAACAGTGCTTAATCCAATTCATCCATGAGTTGGCCCACAGGATCCTTTGATTTTGTAATAGGGTGTTCCAGGACTCCCGGGCAGAACTGGCAACGCTGGCAGTAAGGGAGCACCAGTAAGTAACAGCTATTACGATCAACTTGTATATTATCGTCCATTTTTATCTCAAAATTTTACCTTGTTAAGTTTTCAGGGAGCTACGTCACAATGTTTAGAGTTATTTTTAGTGAACGACCAAATTACCTTATCTTTATTCTATCAAATCACTAGAGTGGTAAAATGCTGTCGCTAAATTTCGTCTCTTGTTGCGCCAATCTCGATCACTTGAATTAACAATTTTTATCATGTGGGAACAGTTTATGTATTGGAAAGCCAACAGAAAGCTACTGTACATGACTGTTGGATACTCTCTGCTACAAAACAGCATGAAATACGTTAAAATTAAACAAAACCTGCCTTCTTTGCAAGCTGAACGCATCTCTCGAGTTTTCCTACTCTGTTGGCTCCATAGTGTCATTATCCCAGATGCTCAGAAACACGAATTACGTGATAATTTTTTTCAGATCACGTGTCACGTGTTTTTCAGGTGCGACGCGCCTTAGTGTGGCCACCCAACAAACTTTTTTGACAAGTTAGCCAATTGGAGAGCGGGAATTTGTTTGAGTTGAGTCCCGTCTCCTTGTTAAAAGCGTGACAGGTTTCGTGACAACATCTTTTGAACATATCAAGGAGGCGGGACAACTCAAACCAATTCGCGCTCTCTGGTTGGCTAATTATAACTTGTCGAAAAGGTTTGTTGGGTGGCCAAATTTCTAACTACAGTTTTAACACTCTAGTGATTTTGACAGTAATGTAGGAAACCTTAGTTTTCTATATAAAGAAGAAAAAAAAACACCTACGAGTTCAAAAAGGAACAATGGTGGGTAAGGATGGAGCAGATTACAAATGACGAATTAAAGAAATTTTCGCTTAATTTTTAACATGTACAAACCATAACATAGATTCTTTAACATATCGAGTTTGTGGTGACTGGAGAAATGGACAATGTATCTATTGGTTACCTCCAGTATTTGATGGGCTATCTTATCTTGATATTAGATCCTTTTACATGTTTTTGTTGTTCCTTCTCCGGTTAATGTCTGTTCAATGTGCTAACATAGGGAGCTCGTGGGCCTGTAGGACTTCCTGGCCAATTTGGAAAAGATGGTGAACCGGTAGGAAGCGCTATCACCTTGCCATAAATCACTTTTTGATTTGAAGAAATGTTCGTCACCTAATACGTTGTGTTTCTTTCACAATCTGTCGCCAGGGTTCTGATGGAGTTCCTGGAAGTGTCGGACCACCTGGCTTGCCCGGGCCAAAGGTGCGTGGTAATTAATAAGCTCTGTCATTTAGTTTTAGTTTAAATTATTCAGTATTCTTTAAGATAAGTAATGTCTTGACCGATTATCGGTCAAGACATTCGGTCAAGTCCTCTTCCTTATTTTCTATGTTTAATTGCCAAATACTGCTAAACGTACAACTAAATCGGATAAAAAGATTTTACAGAGCAAACTAGAGCACGTATTTTGAGGAAAAAGTACGGGATTACAAAGACAGAATAGGATTACAGTTCATCAAGGCTGATTTATGACAGGCAGCCAAGAAATCAAAAAGTCAGATGTGTTTCTTTTTACTGGATTTTCCTTTGCTTTTTCTTTCATTGTAAAGATTCCAATGCGAGTTTATAGCCAGCTCTTGGCCATGCATGACTTATCAGCAGAACCTTGTCCGTTAACTGATGTTTTTTTCTTGACCACTTAACACTACTTTTAAGGCCATTTCTCTGAAATGGAGCCTGCAATTAGATGTCTTTTGCACACACTAGACAAATTTTCTTATAATACCATCATTACAATCACGATTGCTTGCTAATTCACATTTTTGGTGATTATTTCTAACACAACACTGGAAACTGGTCTTTATTTTATAGGTTATTGCCTAATTCACAACAGGAGAAAAAAATGACAGAGCACCATACCTAGTTTCTGAGAAAATGACAGTTTAGCCCTCTGGCGCTTAATTGAGTAAGGTTAAAACTAAGGTTAAAAGCACTTCTACTATAGCTACAACTTATAAAGGGTCTCAGTACTGTCCCATCAAAAAGCCGCTTTTTTAATGTACACGCGTTAATAACGCATGAAATTTTGCATGTTGACGATTCGTAATGCAATACTAAATGTAGTTAAACCACGCTAGGGACAAGATGGCGCTCTTGGAATCCCTGGACAACGAGGGAAACGCGGTGAACAGGTGAGAGGATTTGCAGAAGAGAATACTTTAATCAGTTAGGCTAACCAGTCTGCATGTATAACTAAATTTTCAATCAAAATCAAGTCTGGGTGTTGGCTAATTATAAGCCTGTGGTCACATGTCTTACCAAGTAACTTGGAAATAGACGACAAACAGCAAATATGGCAACGTTCGGATCGTTTGTACTATGTGTGACTGGCTAGACTGCATTTGATGCTTTTTATGTGTCACCCAGTATATACAACCTCTGAATGCCGGCTTCCAAACCGATAACTCCAAACCGTCAGTGTCTTGTCGTTCCAAAAACTGTTTATGCGTTTGCCGTGCGCAAGGAAATCTTTCTGTGTTATTTATTTTGTTTGGTAACAGAAAAAGCGAATCCCTAAAATCAAAGTAAAGATAAGACCTCTTAGCCATTTGACGCATTTTTGCTTTCCTTTAAAGTGCACCTAACCCAAAAATATTTTTTCGTTAAAATAAACCTTTGCACCAGTTCGAAACGCATTGCAGCTTTCGTTTCTCCTTTTTACTAAATGCGGGCTATTTATAGCATTAAAAAGTTACGAAAAACTGTACGTTATTTGGTTCACGACCGAGTCAGAAGGGGCGTGGGTCTATTCCTGGGTTGACGTCACAAACTGATTTGCACGCATGTTTACAAAGACTTGATGCGATGCAAATCAGTTTGTGACGTCAACCAAGGAATAGACCCACGCCCCTTCTGACTCGGTCGTGAACCGACTGATGCTAGGTTTTTTGTAACTTTTAAATGCTATAAAAAGTCAGCATTTGGTAAAAAGGAGAAACGAAAGTGTAACCCGTTTCGAACTGGTGCAAAGGTTTATTGTAGCGAAAAAATATTTTGGGGTTAGGTGCACTTTAAGCTATTTTATTGCTGTATGATTTATCTTTTTCGTTCTTTTTGAGCAATGTAGAAAGCTGCGAAAAGACGACAAGCATAGATCTTTAGCTCCCTTTGCATGGGTTTTCAATCGTTTTGCTTTACAGTTATTTACTTTGACCAAGGGTAAACGCTAAACACATCAATCTAAAACTAATATATAATTCGCTTGGAACAAATTTGAAACCATTAACTGATCTGCGGTCAACTTAAAAAAAGGTTCAAGATCTCGATGAGCTCTACACCTGAGCCTGCGATATTGCCATGTGATACTGGTTAGTCGATACCTTGTTTTGACTATATCATGGATATCTAATATGAAAGATGTAAGCTGACGTTACATTAACGAAGGCTCCTTTCCTGTCTACGGGCGTACGCTTGTACAATCAAACCGCTTCGGCTTGATGGTTTTACCAAAATGTCTTACCCATGGTGCTCCACTGGGGCGCCTTGCGTACTAGAGCTCCGCTAAAACAAACATAAATTCCCAGTTTGTAGTAAGGTGATTTATTTAGTTTTGTGAATGTGACGTTCATTTTGCAGGGATCTCGTGGTGCCATTGGCTCCCCAGGAACTCCTGGACAACCTGGCGCAGCGGTACGTTCATTGAGTGAATTTAAATAACGAATACACGCGAGAGGAGCATAAAACCAATGATGCACTGGAGCTGGATATCTGTGGTTGAAACTCAAGCTAGTGGCCATTGTTTGCATATTGTGAATGGACGTATGATTTCCCGTAAAAGTAGACTTAATGCTATTCAAGATAGGAACAGTTTGCCAAACGAATACCGAGTCTTTCAACGTTTTCCAGTGTCAGATATTCTAATAATTTATGGATTTCAAAACCTTCATAGTGAAGTATTTTGTCAGAAATATGATAACCTTTTTACAAACAAATAACAAGAAGCTCTGATTAGCATTCTCGTTAACCTTCATTTATAATAATAATAATAATAATAATAATAATAATAATAATAATAATAATAATAATAATGATAATAATAATAATAATAATAATAATAATAATAATAGTAATAATAATGATAATGATAATGATAATAATAATAATAATAATAATAATAATAATAATAATAATAATATATTTAGAATCATCATCATCATCTTCATTAGTTAAAAATAGTACTATTTACAGAAAATAACTCGTTATAAAGATTGTCAATCAAAAAATAACAATTCACGTCATCGAACAGCTTGTTTTCATACTAAACTTGTTGTAAAATTAATAATAGTAATAATAATAATAATAATAATAATAATAATAATAATAATAGTAATAAACTTACGCTAATCATTCATCCCTTCAAGTGAAAAATTTCATATACAATTCATATTTATGCTTATTTTTTCTTGTCTTGGTTTTAGGGGCCTACCGGACCACGTGGACTGGCAGGCCTAAAAGGAAATCCAGGGGAGAAGGTATGAATCATTTGAAACTACAGATCAGAAAGTGGTTAATGTAGTACCTATAGTACATGTGAAGATTCAAGATTCAATTTTTTTTAATTTACACTATTCTAAGCATTTACACAATATTTATATTGTAAATTAAAAAGAAGAAGAAAGGTGAAGGGTGAAAATGTAAGTTGTTATCCAACTTTACTCAGTGAAATGCAATCTTAGGGATGCGCGCACCTTTAGAATACTGCGCTGTAAAAGAGATTTAAGAAAAGCTTTATTATGGCTTCCTGCGCACTGAGAATAAACAAATATGACTCCGAATGAGAAAGATTGAGAAAGATTGGTAAATGACAAACTTGAAAAATTAAGGCTGAAGGTTTGAAGACTTATCGTCCGTGACAGAGCTCCTTTAAAAAAAGTTTGATAAGGAGTGTCTTATTAGATATTTGCAGTTTGACTCACCCTACGGGCTCGACAAAGTACTGCAGTAGCAGCGGCTTGCTACTTAGCCTGCGTTTTAGCCGGACGTGTCACATCATCCTCGTCTGCGACGCAGGCTACTTGCTACTGTGCCGTTAAATATTTTGCTGCTCAAGTATTAAAAAAATATAGTACATGATCTTGAAATCTGAGAGTGTTCTTCTGCAGGGACGTAAAGGAGAAATAGGAACACTTGGCAGTAAAGGCGAGCCAGGAGGCTTGGTATGAATCACTTTTTATTTTAGTCCTATAATGTTCGTGACTCCTATGATTTACTATAGCCTCCAACGCAGACATTCTTAGGCTTATCACGCACTCCTCCTCAGAAACGATTGCGTGACGTGCGTGACGAACCCAATAGATGTCGGCGAAGGAGGCTAATCTCTACCTGATTGATCTTATAACGGATCATTCGCCATCATAGGGAGCCCCCTAAAAAATTTTATAACGGATCATTCGCCACTTCTAATTCATCATACGTGACACAATCGCTAGACTGCTCTGTGATTGCGTTCTGTTATATTTCGCAAACACAAGGCGGACAACAATAAAGAAGACAGGTAACTTGTAATGGCAGTTTATTTATGTTTAACAACTTTTTACTTGAACAATGACTTGCGCTTGGGCTTCCTGTGATCTTAGAAGTTGCAGGAAGGTAAACGTTTGACTTGTCATATTCGTATGACGTTGCAATCGCACCTGTTTGTTGGTAGCATTGTCGAAACATTGAAAAGCAAGCACTTGGTCGAGGATTCAGAAAATTTTAATGTTCCAATACACGGAGGCATATTGGCATTTTTTTGCCAGGAGGGCTGTGAACCATTTGCCCCAAAAATTCTCCCAAGTTTTCTTGCCCAAATTTTCTCATGCTGCCCAAAAAATCTGAAGATTTTCCTAAAATTTGGGGGGGCTGCATCCCCCTGCTCCCGCTGCCCGTACGCCTATGCACGGAGGGACATGTCATAGGACCGTTTGTTAGGGAAGAAATCACAAGATGTTCACACACGCAAGAAAATGCAGCGGAGACCAGAGACGTAGCTACTTGTACGCACATACGCACGTGAAAAAGACAAAATAATAAAAAAAGAATATGAAAATAGCAGAACAAAAATGGAAAAAACAAGATGAATGAAAATAAAACATATATCACAGATAGAAAGGACACCCTGACGCATTGGACATGTCTAGTGTTCTACGCGTTCCAAAGTGGCGTTTTGAGCCTCTTGAAATAAATACAGAGATAGTAGGACTCAAAACAGCAAGTGACCGCCAACGATAACTCTGTCAACGTAGTATCTACAAGAGATCTAATCAACGGAAAAGTGAAATAACACAACAAACAATACAGCAAGACTGATACTTTGTGAAAAGAAAATTTAAGACTTTGCGAGACACCATCATGACGAAAAATAAAAGCATAATTTGCCTCAAGCCATTTAACTTCGTTTGAAAGCTCTTAATAATCTGGCTCCTGACCATTTATCCTCTATGTTTACTGAGCGCAGTACGTCAGGCTATGTCTTAAGGGACTCTATGAACAAATTAAATGTCCCTCTACCAAGAACCAACTATCTAAAAAGGAGCTTTAGCTATAGAGGTGCAACTCTCTGGAATAGTCTGCCCTGCAATCTTAGGCAAGAGAAATCTCTAGCTCGTTTTAAGCAATTGTTAAACTTTCATTTTAGTGAATTAAGTTAGATACACGGCATTCATGGAAAACAGGTATAGTTTAGGGTAATTCTAATTAGTATTTCTAAGAGACTTTTTAGATATGTATTTACTATTATAAATATTGTTTGTAGTTTAATTTTATATGTAACAAACCTGATGAATTTTTTAACCGTGTTTAAATAAAGATTTGAGATTTGAGATTTGAGATGCCCTTGACTAGCTGGCCTCTTGCTGATGATAAAGAAATGTTGGAAAATTGTGCGTACCTCTGGAAAAATCCTGGCTTTGCAGAGTCACGCGCAATCGTGTAACAAGAATTTTGCAGGACTTTTGTAGGAATGTGCTCTTCGTGTGATCAGTACATTCATCATTTTATCGCTAATACATGTCTCCATGACATTACTCTGAAAGATGACTCCTCGTGTGTCGGCGCCTTAATGCCACACAAATTCTTGAACTTTTTCAGTTCACAGCTTTTATGTGAACGAAAAGTGGACATTGTTGATTTTGTTTTTTTCTTTTCTCAGGGTGATGAAGGCTTGTCGGGTCAAAAAGGGGATACAGGATCTGAGGGTTTCCCGGTACGTTTTGGAGTAAAGCAAAACTGTTTTGAATCATTTGGAGCAGTTATGTTTGAATCTTTCATTACATCTAACCTTTTCGCGCCTTCTCAAGGCACGTCAGGTAAACGCGGTTAAGGCCATCTTTGGCATACCTTCGCTGGTGGCAAAGGCTGTCAAAGATATTATGCCTTTTGGGTTTATCAAGCGTCAGTACGTGTGATAAATATACCAATAAATGTGACTTTGACTCGTGTCTAAATTGCCAATGATTTGCGTGAAATCTGTTACTTACTTGACGTGGGCCAAGTCTCTTTAAAGGGCGATATGATCGTATCAAAAGACTTGTAGTCTTGACATCCGTCGTTGAAGTCTGTTTATATTGGCTCAGACTGGTTAATTCACTTTTACTGATTTTGTTTACAGGGACATAGAGGACCTTCTGGAACAACTGGCCAGGCAGGAGCTCAGGGACCCCCTGTGAGTAGTTAGAATGTCAAACTTGTCACTTGCACCCATTGTTCCCTTCCACAGAGGTCAATTAGTCAATTAGTCGACTGACTGACTGACTGACTGACTGACTGGCAGACAGATGGCTAGATAGACAGATAGACAGCTGACAGACAGGCAGATAGAGACAGACAGATGGACGAACAGACAGATGGGCGGACTGACAGACAGGCCAACAGACAATGTCAACGTACCACCTTCGGCGGCCGGCACTTCCGACTAACAGGGATAATGCTTCTGCTACACCAGACAACTAATGGGGAGCTAATTTTATTTTTTCTAGGGTCCTGTGGGACCGCCTGGCCAACCAGGACAACCAGGAATTCCTGGCGTAAAGGTATTTTTATTTCCAATTATGTTACAAACAGTAAAGTTATTGTTGTTAAGATATAATTTTGTGGTATATTAACATTTTAGGGCGCTCGTGGAGCTCCCGGGAAAAGTGGCCTTCCTGGACTTCCCGGTACTCCGGTAAGAATATCAACTTGACCGTTTTTGTAAATTTTATTTATTTACTAGCATTACAACGTTCTACCGTTAAACTATTTAGGTTTATTATCACATAAGTTATTAATAAAGTTTTTTCTTGAGCTCATCGTCATCATGGTTAGAGCGTTTTACGAAGTGATGTTCGTGTATCCACCCAAAAGTTGTAATCACGGTTTTCCGAACAAATAGAAACTAATAGACTTCTGAAACATGTGAAACACAAATTTACATTCGAAAATACCCCCCTTCCCTCCCCCCGAATAAAAGCCCTTCCTGAAAGGGACCTTGGGTAAAATAATCCTTTTTTACGGTATTCATTCTGCCATCACACCCAGACTATTGCTAGCAATGTTTATATTTTATAAGAACTTGGTCGGATGAGTTGTTTTTGATCATTTTGTTTGTAGGGCGTGCCAGGAAGAGATGGCCTAAGCGGAATCCCTGGTGGAGACGGACGTTTGGTAAGTCTTTTCTTACCAATGATCAAGTTCTTGTTTCTCCTTGCAGTATCAATACATGTTCTAGAAGACAGGAAGTGAGAATAACGAAAATCATCAACTAGGCGATATTGTCTTGTTGTGGCTCTAGGACTGTCTGTTGCAATATTTGGCTCGTCCCGAGGGAAACGGCAAATTTTGTTTTCCCAGATGTTGAGACTTGAGGGAAACAAAATTAACTTATCCCCGAGGGATCAGTCATTATTTGATTTGTTATTTGTTATATAGTACTACGAAGACCTTAGAATATTTATGTGCAACGAGCCGGGCCCTCTGACGTCATAGAATTTGCAATGCCGTTGAGAGCAGAGGCGTTTTATTGTAAGAAGAGAGCGTGCGCCGCTAGGGAAAAAATTTCCACTTAACAATTATCTCTCTGTGCGTGTTCATCAGGGAAATGCGGGACCACCCGGACCTGCTGGGCCCAAAGGAGATCGTGGCCGCCAGGTAAGTTCATAGCAAACGAAACTGTAAACAATGATCTTTCCAATCGTTTTCCTAGCCTGGGTAGTTGATCGAGCATATGAGACTTCTATAGATCGCTTTCAACTATAGCTGCAAGTACCTACTATATCTAAACAGTGCTCTCTTCTGGTCGAGCATTTGGCAGTCTGTGTAACAAAACGGTCGTTAGGGGGACTAAGACGCATCTTGTAAAGCTTAGCCTAAATACAATCCTTCTCAATCTTCACCATTTGTATCTATCCTTGTTTTTTCTCAGCGTACTGTTACCTCTTTGTTGTTTTTCTACCTTAGTTAACTATGTTTTCAAGTTTCCATTACCAAACATGACTTCATTGATCACTTCAGTCCCTATGCTGATTCCTGCTCTGTGTTTGCGTTTCTTGCTTTTGTGTGTCATTTTAGGGTGCACCAGGCTCTCCCGGCCGAACTGGACCTGAAGGCGCGATCGGTGAGCCGGTAAGAAGCGGCAAATTTCGTTTACGCAAATATCGTGGAATTGCAGTTGAATGTCTTCATCGTCAAATGTACATACACGATCTTAACAAAAACATCTCGCCTCCTCGTAGGATTATATTTCTGCAATCGTGGACAAAACTAGTCGAGACAAACGCGAAGTCGGCGTCAATAAATACGTTTTCTCGAATTCCAAAACTAAAACCAAACCATTAAATACTGTCATTCCCCCGTTCAGCGTTGTTTTAGAAGGTTGCTTCAATACCTGAAAGACGATGACGATGGCGAAAGTTTTGACGATGGGGAAAATTTGGGGAGGGGGGGGGGGGGGGGGTAAAGGAAGTACATCTTTCCTACCTTACATAAGTCGAGAAAAAGGTAGGTGTCTCACCGGCAATTGTGGCGTAACTCATGGAACATTTGTTAAAATAGTGTAACTGGGCAAACTCCCCGGTCTTGATCTGCAGTGTTGCGTCATAATTGTGAACGGGATGGAGATGAAGAGGAAGTATTTAGACCGTATTTAAGTTAATGACTTTTGTTCTCGGTTTGAAGAATCGAGTAAACTATCCTTTCGATGTCTTAGGGTCAAACAGGCATTGGCGGTCTTAACGGTTTTACTGGTGAAGATGGCAAACAGGTAACTATTAACCTTGACTATGGCTATTGTTATGTAATACCTGTAATTTCAACCTCCTTCCAAGAAAAGATGAGCCTCCCCTGATATAAATGTGCGCCATTTCTCCGTAAGCGCCCCTGCACCTGGGAGGAGGGTGCCCTTTACTTATTACCCAGCGCCATTAGACTGCATCGAGAAAAAAGAACACAACAACAGGAGACCAGTATTGCAACGGACGTCATCGGGAAAAACTCGTGAACTGGGATAGCTGATCGTCGTGCTATATACACCTTATTCCAAAATGGCCGCTGATTTATGCACACACAAATTGGCCCTTTTTGCCTCGTTGAAGATGAAACATTATTTTGATTTTTGAGCTTAAAACGAGGCAAGAAGGGCTAATTTGAATACCAACTAAAGAATATTAAGATGGTAGCCATTTTGGAATAAGGTGTATGTGGTGACGCATAATTATTTCACCTTATCGCGTTATGAAGAGTAGCAGTGTGCAGTGGAAACGTCGCGATCTACATCTCAAGTGACTATACATCGCGACGCAAATGATAAATATCTTTATAATAAACATTATCACGACACTTTTTTGTATTCTTGTGCTGGGCTGTTTAACGTATTTCACCTTTTTCTTAATCAACTTTTCAGGGCTACCCCGGTGCGCCGGGAAGGCCTGGACTAGATGGATCTAAAGGACAACCGGTAAATACCTGGTGTTATTTTGTTTATGAACACTTCGGTTGTCGTTATAACTCGAGAAAGCGGTTAACAACCGTGAGATTATCATTACCTCGGATTGTCTTGTATCGAAGCTCGACAGCAAAAAGGAACATTCATTGTTGCCCAATTAATTTGAAAACATGAAAGCACTTCTGAAAAAAAGCAACAACACCAAAAAATGGTAGCAAGCTAAGTGTGGATGCTAAAAATCGGGCGAGATCAAAACGCATTTCGTAATTGCCCACTTCCTTTTTAAACCACCATTCTAGCTAATTCATTACAACGTTTTTGTAATAAATTAGGGCCCCAATGGTGCAAATGGAGAGGATGGCGCGCCTGGAGAAAATGGAGAAGAAGTAAGTACATACATTATCATAATTAAAAACCGTTAAATTGTTGAAAAAGTCGTCGTGAATGCTAACATTCATTTCATTTGGGAAACAAAATGGAAGGTACTACATTACCGGTAGTTTGTTTTCAGCTAAAGTACTGCAGGTATAATTTAATCAATTTTTGTCAGTTTGCGTTTTCGCGCATAAAATAGGGCCCCAGTGGTGAAATTCTGTGAAGTGGTCATGGACGTTTCCGAATCGGCCAACTTGCATGTCGGATTGAAGTCGCGAGCGCATCGGATCTCCATTCATCGTGACTGACAAATCGTAGAGTGTTTTAGCTGTTTTTGTCAGTGCTATATACCATAAGTTCATTACTACCTTATTTGTACCCATTTTCGCGGCAACTTCATTTCGCGAAAATGGAAGAGACTTATAATTTTGCTATTTCGAAAGGTACGAAACTGTAATCGTATTGTAAAATTAAGTCCCAGGAAAATAAGTAACAACAAGGTATCAAGCGTAACTTGCTTGTGGTAATTTTCTTACAGGGCAATCAGGGTGAGAGAGGGTCTCCTGGAACAGCTGGGGTAGTCGGACCTGTTGGACTGACCGGCCCGACTGGCGAGCGGGGGGAGTCCGGCCTGGCTGGTGAAGAGGTATGGAATACAACACCTGTCTAGAATCCGGGGGGATTCAATGTGGATGCATATTCCGCTGGATAGGGACGCTTTTTCACGGCGGGATTACCTATAATGGGGTTGCCTTTTCAATACTTTTCTTTAGAGTTACTAGAATAGAGTCTTGCATTTTCGGGATTTTAGGGTAAAGAAAATTCTGGCGAGTAGGGATTTCAAATGGAAAAGATTCGCAGTAAAAAAAGTTGTGGGATCGCGAAAATTACATTTACCCAAAAGGTGGCCACGATCGGATCTATAATTGACCGCAGAATAGGCTATAATGTTGCAGGGGTTCTGAGTGGCCAGTGGGGGGGGCAAGGATTCCAAAAAATTTTATCAATTGTCCTCTTTGCATTCTACAACAGACTGTATTACTCGTATGCATTTCCTTGAAGCTACCAGCTTGTTTCTAATTAGCTCTTAGCTCTGTGGATGAACCCCCAGTGTGTGACCATTCAAACTGAAAGCTTCTAAACAGTACTTTCATGTGGTACTATTTCAAGATGGTTTTCATTTGTGATTCTTTTGATGAAACCCTAGCGTGTGACCACCTGGCGAGTAATGATTTTGTGACTGTCTGTTTTTCGATATTTGTTAAGCCAAAATTTGAGTGTAACGCTGGCACTCTTGTTTACCATTTCGTTCAACTCGCTTCCAATGTCCAGGAAGGGCTTGGCAGTTGTTTGTTACTGGAATCTTCTCATTTCATTTGCGTTTTTTAAAAACATTTTTTCTTTTTGTCAGGGAGACCCTGGAAGCAACGGTGACTTAGGCAAAGCCGGACCTCAGGGACCAGACGTAAGCATCAATGATCAAAGTCTAATTTCTCATTATAATGTCAGTACATTGTTAAGCAAACAAACAGGTAACGAGAAGAGAGAAGATCATCAACTGTGACAAATTGCCTTGAGGTCTAAACTGATATAGCTGCTATGGGTTTTGAGTTTCCTATCTCCCACCATCTCGAACCCTTTTCGTTTCCCCTCAAGATCATTTTCTTATTAATTTTATTTTCAATACCTTGACTCCTCGATAGCTCGAAGCATTTTTGGTCCCTTGATTTTTCCAGTCAGGGAAATGTTATTGTATTGTGATGAGCTCTGGTCTCAACGTGTGAGGGGTGCGAGAAGCGGAGTTATCGGTTGTTTAGCATTTGCCGGAAAGAGTAACCGTTTTTTTTTATAAATAACAAGATGAGAATTACTGTTCTGAATTCACCAGCTTTCTGTTGTACTTCCGTCATGGGGGATTGGAAAAGGAACCCAAAGAATGAACAAATGGAATAGAATTTTGGAGGATCCCAACTGGCCTAACCCGCGATCAGGCAATGCGATCTGTAAGGACCCGTAATCACGCAAATAAGTTAAACGCTATTGTTTAAAACTGGATTATCGGAAAACCCAGTTCAAGAGTTTTCGTTGGCTAAGCCATCATGGTATATGAGCAATGATGCCATGCTCTAAAAATATGGTAAGCGTATGAGTCAGATCAAAATGAAACAGGAGCTTAGATTTGAAAATTTATCTTTTGGGGGCGTTTAAACAATTACTCCTCTCGCGCTTGTTGAATAGGAGATAGCGTCGCTCGTCTGTGGAATAATTGTTAATTATTCTCTCTCCTTTTTGTCCGCAGGGTATTACAGGTGAAGTCGGCGATCTCGGGGAAACTGGTCCAACAGGGCAAACGGTAATGTAGACTGAAATTAGTGTTGCGTGTTTGTAATAGCTGTTATTGCAGTTTAGTAGCCGCGATGCCTATATATGGTCAGAAAGCCACTTCGATTTGCGTTGGTTGCCATGAAGTATTGCAAGGTTCTGCATAACTACAGTGTTTTACGCTGTGAAACATTTTTCGTTAACAGTTTGTTATATAATAAACAATTATCCTACTCTATCTTGCGGAATATCGTCTGATTTTAACCAACTCGGTCTTCGGCCTGGTCGGCTAAGTGTAACTGTTAAAGGGAACCTCGGCTCTTGAAACAAGTTGACGTTATGTTGTCTAAAATAGTGTTTAAATTACAAATTTGACCGGATAAAGGATAAAGCGAGAAAGAGATTAGTGCTTTTATGGGTTGTGACTGGTTTGTTTACTTCAAAATAAGGTGGGACACCTTGTGATGCTTAAACAGAGGTCAGGGACCCCGTTAATCCAATCACCAGGTGGCCATGTTAAAGAAGTTCTTTACAAAAATGACTGACTGAACTTACGCATCACAAGTATCCCACCTTATTTTGAAGTATCTATTACAGTCACAACCATTTTTGATGTACTTGAAATAATATATAGACATGCGCATGAGACGCCAGCGTTTTTGCCTCGTTTGTATGCAAACTGCTGAGAACTGCAATAGCAGCTGTCATAGCTTCAATCAAGTCGAACTTGGCGCGCATGAACTAGTGTTTATGTGTAACTGTGTATAGGTCCGGAGAAGAAGGCAGGGCGAACTGGTAATATAAAAAGTCGAATGAGCCCTGAGTCAATTGTCGGTCGTTCAAGCCCGTACTTTGAGTAGTCCATATTTGAGTTATGATGTTTAACCAAGACTAATGATAATTATAATCCCTTGTCATTTTTTACTGTTTAAAATTGTTGAATGACTTTTACAGGGAGATGGCGGTTATACTGGAAAGCCAGGAAAGATGGGGAACCCTGGATTAGAGGTGAATATAGTATTTCTCCTTACAGGATTAATAGAATGTCAAATTGAAAGGTGTTGAGAATAAAAAAAAGTCGTCAATCGAGCAAGCCGACATTGCCTTGATGCGCCACTCACTTAATTCTCATGTTAAAAGATATGTATGGAAATCGGCATGGAGAATTCACATTTTGATCTTGGATTTTGAGAGTGTTAAACCTCATATTTATGTTGCTTTTTGTCGTTGGACTGGTTTGTAACTGATAGACCATTTAGTGTGATACAGGCGTTCCGTTATGGAGTAGCGCGAAGAACGGTGAGTCAAGAACATTACCAGGGGTTTGGCACAGACAGTGTAGGAAAAAATGTTACGTCTGCAATTCGAGTATTAAATTAGCCGCCATTTTGATCACATTTGACAGGGCGAGGAAGGCGACCCTGGCAACAATGGTACTGAAGGTCCTGCTGGCCCGCCGGTAAGTGAGTGCGTCTTATCCGTTGCCGGCTTTCCATCACTGCTTATACTATTTGTATGTTGAGGTTTAAATATGTTGTATTTTTAAGGGCTCTGCGGGACCTCAAGGCATGCCTGGGCCACAGGGGATTGCTGGAGATGAGGTATTTTTTCGACCCTTGATATTCACTCACTAGAGAAGAAAATAGATTTCGTTAGGTCGTGTTCTGTTGTGATCATTGATTCATCTTTTGTCGTTTTCTTAGAAGAAACGGTTTTCAGTAGCGTAATTTGATAAACTGGCATCGAACTCGATTGATTACCGCGAGTTGGGGCGAACGAGTGCTGGTTGATGACGAAATCCCGCCTCCGAGACGGGACTGAGCCCACGGTGTTCATGGCTGAAGTTGCTAAGCAACATGACCTGTTTGCTCGGGCGATTGTTTTCGGTGTATTCGTGAGCTCTCCTGCTAGGTTTTAATTGGATAAAATACGTCGGAAACTCCTCGAGTGACTCAGCAAAGATTTGCCCAATACATAAATAACATGTAAAACTCCACAGTCCAACTAACCAATAGAAACATTGAGAGTCGATAAGAATTTCGTTTGGACCGAGTTGATGATGATAGAGGATGAGAGCTGACGAAAACTCTGTTGAACTCTCATTCTCGTTTGTCCCAGGATTTATAAAAGGGACCTTACGAAACCACGACGGCAACGTCAACGAGGACGTCGCCAAACAAAAGATTTAATGAGCAGAACAATAGTCCTGCACGTGTGTTATCCATCTTTGTTCATTTCTTTGTCGTCCTCTGCAAAACAACGACGTGAAATGAATAAATTCTGCGTGGTGTGGAGAACGTGAACTGCAACGGCGAGTTTTTCATGTTTCTAGTTTGACTCAAATGAGCGCTTAAAAATCCAAGTAGAAATAGGCGCTGATACTAATAACCACACTCAACAAATTTTGATAGTTGCGAGATTATTAAGTAGAATTTAAATGTGTTTTTTTTGTGGACGTCACCGTCGGTGTCGCCGTCGTGGTTTCGTAAGGTCCCTAATGAAGGCCTTCGAACGCGTCACGGTAGGAGCGTGTCGTCAACACACTTCATACTGTCCGGGGTGCAGCGAATAGCCGAAGGAAGAATGTTTTTATGAGCCACCAAATTATATGAAATAGCACTGAAGTAATTGTATGGCGTTCAGTAATAGTTTTCTTTTTTATTCAGGGAGCAACCGGACCTCAAGGCACGCCTGGTACCCCGGTAAGTTAATTTGTTGCTTGTCGTGTTTTTCAACTGAACTATACCAAAACTTTGTTTCACTCCCTCGCAATACATTTACATTTGCCTGGATCGATCGATCGATCGATCATGTGTTCCGCAGAGATACTACGAACACCTCCAAGGTTGCTCTCAGTTGGACACGAGGGTAAAAGGAGAATGGGCCATCCCAATTCCACCTGGTGGAGGACTGCAGAAGCCTGTTGATGCCCAATAATGAATAATGAACACATTTGCAATATAGCCCTATGATTCTCTGAGTGAGGTGGCGTGCAAACTGAATTAAATGTCACATAATTATTTCTTACATATTTCTAACGTTTTGAGAAGCTTGTAAAAGCTAAAGGAAAGGAAAGTTGATCATTGTTCCTTTTCATTTGCAGGGCGAACGTGGACTAACGGTAGGGTGGTGAAATGTTTTACTGTTTTGCCTCTTTTCAGACTTTCTTTGTTGATTAATGTAGCTTTGTAAAGTAATTTTTTGAAATGGTACTTGGATTCAACGCAAATACGCCAATTTCATTTTTGTGTAGCTAGAAGAAGTAATTGCACATGAGATCCGCATGTGAACCAGCTCTCTCAGCTTTAGTACTAGTTACATCCTCAACCTCGCTTGCCCTACCGCACCATACAATACAGCCAATTTTTACTTAAACGGGCACCTTGGGGACCACAGTTTTGCGTCCGTAATTAAGAAGTCTATAAAATCGAGACTAATTGTCAGTAATTCCCGTTGACTGTACTTTTTAAAAAAAGATAACTTCCAGTCTCATTCCGCCAAATCAGCTGCCAGATATATAAGATTTGAAAATTATGTTAACGTGCTGACATAACAACTCCGAGAAGAAAAATTTTCAACAACTAACCGCCATCGTCTTATTTCGCTTCCAGGGTGCCGAGGGAATGGAGGTAAGGTTTTTTCATTCGCGAGGATTAATGTTGTTACTGGAATTCTATATAGTGGCGCTTTTGCTTGTTAACAATCTTGTGTTGGTTTCCTTTCTTGACCAATCACGTAGCAGGTAATTGTGAAAGACGGTGAATTGTGCGCGCAGTAGCCGATACTTTGACTGGCTGAGAAGTTTGAAAAACCAACAGAAAGATGCCTGCAGAAAATAGTTCAATTGTAATTAAGAAGTAAATATAAGAAAGTAACACGTGGCTCAATCGCTATTATTTACATCCATTCACTGGGAGAACATTTGTGAGACCTGATACTGTACTGTTATTTTGGCGCGAGCTATCACAAACAATGCTTAGCTCGGTTTTTTTTTTTCATTTTATTTTAGGGCGATCCAGGACCTCCAGGCCTGCCTGGCCCGCAGGTACGAGCTTCTTCAATATCTTTTGTACAAATAAAAGTGGTTTTATTGCTTATGTTTTGTGCACTTCGAGATTAGTTGACGACAAAAACTGGAGGACAGAAAATACGGACAGAAACCTCACTGAAAAATTAAAACCAAGACTGAAATTAAAAGTCACGTTGTTATTCTTTGGTGTTGATGCTAATCTACCCGCCAAGCCATGTTCAAAGAACAAAAGAGCATGAACTCAGAAATGAGGTTTGGCGGCCATAACATAAACATAAAAGAATAATAAACATTATCTATATTGAACAACTGGGCCTTAAACGGCCCTAGTCAGCCTCACCTTTGTTTTTATTTTCATGCGAGGTGTTTTACGCGGAGCATGTTGAAACGAAAGAGATTACTGACAAACTTGACAAAGGTAATAGAACACGTCCAGTAACATAACGTACACAGAAATGCAATAAGATTTCGCTGAACACTATACAATAATTGCCATAATTTCGGTGGCATCGAAAATGACGGAGGCTGACTAGGGCCCTTTAAAGTGAAACGTAAGTCTAGACGCTTTTTTTCTTGTTGTGTCACTGGGAAATGCGCATTACTTCGAAAGACTAGAAAGAGATTTTTGTGCAGCAGCTGATAAGCAGCTGCAAGGAATGGCCGATAAAAATTCGGCATTCAGCAGCATTCGAGCTGTTTGCGATTCCGTTGCACATGCCGGCTTTACCTGTTTGTCCAGGGTGAGTAGAAAGATGTTAGTAGTGGTAGAAGGCTGTACCCATGTTGTTTAATTAACACTAAAGATGTTCTGTTTGTTTAGGGTCCTCCTGGCAGTTACCTTGTTAGTTCACTCGTAAGTGTTCTTTTGTATACTTTATCTCGTTTGATCGTTGTCCTTTTCTAAATGGCTGCTTTACATTTGAGGTTTTCGCCTGGTTCATATCAAGTAAGGGGAGGGTTGTGGTATCGAACGTTTTAATCTGAAACAGCTGCTGGAACTCGGCTAATGATGCTCATGAAATATTTTAAATAAAATCTAGACTGGCTCAAAAATAAAACGAAGATATTCAACTGAGCACGCTAAGGGTCAATTGTTTTCTTAAAAGTACAATTCTGGGTACGTTTCGTAATACAGCAGGCTTGTTTGTTTTTTTTTGCCATATGAATCATTGCCAAACTTTACTAATTAGAAGTGTGCCACATTGTACAATAATTTAACGATACAATTTTCAGTAAAAGATTGCTTTCTATTTACTCGACCTAAGGCGGCCCTCACATACAATTTT
Organism: Blastomussa wellsi; assembly: GCA_947652115.1. Classification (NCBI taxonomy): domain Eukaryota; kingdom Metazoa; phylum Cnidaria; class Anthozoa; order Scleractinia; family Plerogyridae; genus Blastomussa; species Blastomussa wellsi. The sequence continues at coordinate 26,182,934 of OX393566.1, read as the reverse complement.
TATTCTGTAGATCACAGGATCCGGTGATAAAGGACCTCCGCCTAACTATCGACTTTACTCGAGCGCAAAGGTGAGAACATCATTAGTCTGTTTGCAGGCGTTCTATGTTATGGTGAGAGGGGTGCAGGGGATGAAATTTTGAATTTCGCGCTCGGAAATTTGCTAGCTCCGGTTCTTTGAAACCTTTGTTCTAGAAACAGTAGAGCCTCGAAGCTGCAAACAATGAAAATGCCCATGAAAGGAAGGTAATCCAGTGCCATTGTCTACCAAAAATTAAACACGAAGTTTGATATGGCGGCACTTGTTTGGATGAGAAAAAATTCAGAGGACTGCGAAATTGGACGAGCCCGTATTCCGAGTCCAGTTTGGCAGTTCGAGGAATTTTTTGAATCTAATTATTTCCAAATTGGACAAGCATGTAGTCCTGTTACCTATTAATTATATTGCATCCAAAAATATATGAACATGGCTAATGTTTCGCCCTCCAAACTAGTGTTTCTTGACAATTGATTGGTTTATGGAAGGTATCCAGATTTTTCTTAAATTGGACAGTTTGAGCAAAAACTGTCCAATTTATTTTAAATTTGGACAGTTGGCAAAAATTAATAAAAAATGCATCTGTTGACAATAATGGATTTTGATGCAGCTATATAATTAATCTGGTTATAAGAGGGGCTTATTAGAGACGGGAGGGGCTTATTTCAAATCATATATCAGTTAAGATACATACAAGAGAATTGTAAGTCACGTAGATGTGGAAATCGTGGAGTTGCCTTGATCTTGTTTATTTTTTCTTTATTCCCTAGAGAACTACTTCTCAGAAGAACGAAAAGGAAACACCTGTGTTAGAGGTAACTTCCGAGAGTGGTTAACATTTGAGCGGTTTCCAATGTGGAAGAAATTGGCGTTTGCTTTGGTTTGCATTACTGCACATTACTGCGCTTAGTGATTGGTTTAAAAATCTCGCGCCACCTTTTCAACCAATCAGAAGTAAAACCAAAACAATTGTGACTCGCGCGCACGTTTTCCCGCGCTTTGTGTCGGCTACGTATTTGCGTAGATTTTTGATTGGTTCATTGGATTGTCCGCGTCCATTTTAATTGGTCAGAGTGATTAGTTTGGTTCGGTTTTACGACAATCAATTGAAAATCGCTCTATTGTCTTGATGTAACGCTAAATTCTCACAATTATAACTAAGAGAAATGTGTGTTGAATAGAATGGAGAATTGGAATTGGACCAGGGGTGATTTTGATCACTGTAGTTTGTTGTCAATTTATTATTCTCACTTGATCTGCTTTCAGAATCCCGTAGTGAAAATGATCTTAGAGGGTTATACAAATCAGAGATACAACTACAGACGGCAAAAAGGCAGCAAATATCATCCCGCTCGCTCATGCAGGGATCTGCAGCTAGACAGTAACAACACCGTCGAAAGCGGTGAGATCAATGATCCCTAACACGTTGTTACACTAAGCAACATTTCCTGTGACTTGCAAGTCGCCAAGAATGACAAATAGAAATTCTTTACAATTAACTTCTTTCTTTCAACTTTTTAAATGCGTGCCAGTTTAATACGCCTTGCATTATGCAATATTCCATACATCCATGGTTTCGCTAGAATGACTGAAAATTCTAAGGGGCGGAGTATTTGACTTCTGGGGGGTGGGTGGGGGTGGGTGATTTGGTACAGACGCGAATTTTTTTCAAATCATTTCATGCAAAGGAAATGTCACTCAAAATCACTCAATCCCCCCCCCCTCCCACCTCATCCCCCTCAGAAGTTAAATGGTCTTCCCCAAAGGCAAATTGCATGAAACGTTACCCAGTTGCGTACCACTCAAGGTCACAGGTCACCGTAACCCTAACCCTAACCCTACCCTAACCTCCGGGTTGGGTTAGGTTTAGGGATAGGGTTATTGCTAGGGTGACCTGTGACCTGTGACTTCTTAAAAAAAACCATGGCAGATAAAGCTTTACCTTTCCAGTAATAACTACACGGGCGAGTATGCCAGCTTTTTGATTTATAAAACTCCATATAGGTCTGTTGTAGTTAATGTTCTTTAGACAATACCTTTATTTTGTATTGAAACATTCAGGTTTTTACTGGATTGATCCCAATGAAGGCTGCATCAGTGATGCAGAGTACATTTACTGTGACTTTGAAAACAAGAGAGCTTGCGTTCATCCTAAAAAAGAAAATGTAAGTTTCATCATAAATATTCCTGTTTTTAGGCCATTTCAATTTTAAAAGAAAAATAAAACAAACCGCGGTAACAAGAATCACATATAGATTTCTCCTGATATAATTTTAACTTGACGTTTCGCTTTTGTTTCAGTCTTTGTTTTTAATATTTTCAAAATTTTTGAAACAGTCGCTTAAAATGAGAAATTTATGTGTGATGTTTGTTACCGCGAATTGTTTTCCTTTACTGGTCGTATTTGTACAATTGTACTTCACATGGACGCGCAAATATGTGCCGTATTTCCTTCTACGTGCTGTTTGAGCAAGCTAAACTCTTCATTTCATTTCAGATCACAATTGATGACCCGAAATCTCAACAGTGGATCAGCGAAGTCCACCCAGATGTAAACTTAGTAAGGAGCATTTTTTTTGAACCCGAAAACTTGAAACTGGTTTAGTTACATATTTTTAAATAGCCTGCGAACAGGCTCTCCAGTGGGGAAGTTTTGGGGAAAATTTCGGCGAGCGAAGGAAGCCGAATTTGCGAGCGTGACCTCGCTGGGTAGTCTGTTCGCAGGCTACATATTTAACATATCGAAGGTTGCACTCATGTATGAATGAAATTATCCAGGTTTAATTCAGAAGTTGATTGTCTAACAGAATCGAGTGAGTGAGTAAGTACGATTGAGGTCCATTTTTAAGCCTCAAAAACTACGCCATCAAGTGAAAGTGAGAGTAGTGTAGGGGGAAACATGAGTCTCTGGCGAGTGTTTTGATCTTCTTCGTAAGTGTTCTTACATTTTCTAAGTTTTTCATCTTAGACCAAAGCACGGAATGCACGAAAAGGCGTTATTTCCGTGGTGTATCAGCCTAGTTGGAGGATTCGAAGAGTTTCGATCACTCGAGCAGACACGTCATGTTGCTTAGTAACTTCGGCGACAAACACCGCGGGCTCAGTCCCGTCTTGCATTGGGAGTGGGAGATCATCATCAACTGGGGTTTCGTCCTATAAAATGCCAAGCATGCCAAGTTGTTAAAAGCGCCGTTAAACCCAATACTAAGTCGAAGCATTTGTGCTACGTTACACACAATCCTCGACTTTCCCACTGATTCACTTTATTTTACTGTAGATTGAATACAATATGGATCCCGCACAGATGAATTTCTTGAGACTACTGAGCATGCGCATCACACAGACCATAACTTATCACTGCTATAACTCACGCGCATGGGAAGAAGAAGACGACCGCACTATTAAACTACAAGGAGAAAATGAAATGGAACTTACCTCATCAGAGAAGACAAGACCTAAAGTCCTTAGCAACAATTGCGATGTGAGTATGCCAGTGTTAAGTTTGAAATTCATATTTTGCAATACGCTATGCGGACCTCTGCCACATGATTGTGGAAGAAAACGGATGCCAAGAGTTAAAGCAGCGTCATAAAAACAGTATGAGCCTTTTTGTCTAAATCTATTTTTTTGCGGTTTAAAGATTTCAAAAACTTTAGCTAAATGTAAAAACTGCTAGCTAGATGCACTGGTCGTCGGTATCGCCGTTTTTCTAGCCAGCGAGCAAGCTTTCTTAGCGGTGATGGAGGGGACGGGGGCGTTGGGATTAGGGAGTTGAGGAGAGAGACCTCCTACCGCCTCGTGAGCGAGCTTGCTCCCTGCAGGTGACTTGGGGAGTATGCTGACTTACAATGCCCAGACTTTTTACAAGGCTCATCGTAGTCGTCAGGGTGCTCATGAATTCTTCTTCAGCTCTATTGTTTCACGGCCATAACGCCATCCACCATTACAAGTTTTTCGGGATTCTGGCTACTGATTAAGCGAACAAGGTACTTGGAGCATCAGAGTTACAACAAACAAAAGAAATTCGCATATGTAATAACACCTCTTTTGCCATGTTTTTGCAAATGGCTGCGAAATTTTCAAAGGCAATTTCTCCGCAATAGTAATTTCCATGCTTGCAATTGTCTCTTTAACAACGGAATCTAATTGGCCGACGCTATAGCTAGGCACATGCGCAAAACCGTGAAACTGTTCCTTTAAAAAGAGCTCTGTTCTATTTGCATTTGAAAAGATTCCCCGCGTTAGCCTCCATTGCAAGCTAGTTCCAGACCAATAACGAGCATATGAACTCGTTTTCCAGTGGCCTGAGAAGTCCACTGCCCCCTCTCATCCCCCCTCCCCCATCCAATCAGACAGAACTTTCTTTGCAGTCTGGTATTTTATTTAGGCTCTCTCTTTAACGAACATTTTGTGAGTGAGTGGCATATTTTCAGCTCGGTAAATTTAATGTGAAAGTAATTAATCAACATGACACGAGCGCGGGTTCGATTCCTGTCGGGTACTCAGAATTTTTCTTTGTCCCGCGCTCGTGTCATGTTGATTAATTACTTTCATATTTTGATTTTTGTTGTTTCCTGCAGAGTAAAGATGATTCATGGCACCAGACGGTTCTTGAGATCGACACCAAACAAAAGAACGCCTTGCCTGTTATGGATGTCGCAGCTTATGATGTAGGAGACAAGCTTCTTAAACAGAAGTTTACCATTCAATTAGGACCTGTGTGCTTTGTGTACTAGCAAAGTGAAATGTCAAAGAAAACTAGGAATTCATTGTAAATTTCGCGTGTTAGAACGTTTCTCAGGATGTCCTTAAATATTGTACTTAAAATTTAGTTCAAAGTATATGACCACAGTATTGCAGCTTTACTGCACAATTTTGGCGTACACGATGTCTCACACAAGTAAAGCAGCTTGCTCTGTGATGGCAACTCCTCGCTGTTCGTAATGACCACGGCAACTAGTCGTTCTTTGCTTGAATTGAAGAAGCAAGAAACAGTAGTTATTCGACTAAAACGTGTTACCCTGTGCTAGTCTAACTGTGGAAGAAAATCCAGATCTGGTATTTTAGGGTTTATCTTTAATTTAAAGCCGTGGTTTAAAAACTTGGAGAGCCTTGTGCAACTAAGTGCTAAGCTGCTGTTCTGTTGGAAGTATAGTTAGAGTCGCCAAGTAAGACTCTAAACATTTAGATTACAAATAAAGTTGTTATTTCACAATAGGCAATTAACATTGTGAATTTGGCGTCTTGAGCGAAGTTTGCTTTTGAAGGTAATTTTTCAGATAAATTATTGTGGTATCCAGTAATATTTTTCTATTTTCTGGTCTATAAATATTGTATTACAATACCTTGTCCCGGTTTGTTAATGATTAAGCAGCATTAAATGGCAACATCTCCTTCCCGCAAGGGACTTAAATTATTAAAAAGGAATAAGAGGTGGGTCCTTTTTAAAGGAGCCACGTCCTGATATTTTGAGTCATTTCTTGTGACGAACCAAATTATCCTTAAAAAGGAGGAAACCTCAAAATAATAGTTTACTAAGGGAGGAAAACACCAAAGAGGTGATACTGGACCAACAAGGAACAAGGATGGCTTAGGATGGAGAAGATTGAGACGGATTACAAATGACGAGTGCAAAAACAATGACGTGGCTCCTTTAAAGGGGCACTGTCACGGTATTTTGGCGTCATTTTAAAATGCTGAAATATGTTCTTGCAGATCAATGGCAGACTGTATCACTACTACGATATAATTTGGTTTTATCAACTGGGTTGGTAATGTCAATTGGCCACCGTAAAGAGATTCAACAGCTGACGTTTCGAGCGTTAGCCCTTCGTCGTCGGAGGATTCGCTCCGACGAAGGGCTAACGCTCGAAACGTCAGCTGTTGAATCTCTTTACGGTGGCCAATTGACATTATCAACCCAGTTGATAAAACCAAATTATATCGTTATACTTCCCACCGACGCAGCACCACAGTTTCTTTAGAAACTTACCCCCTCTATATCACTACTACGTTTATCGCCGCCTATCACTTAGCATGGCAAGGATGGAAGAAGATTGAAATTTGAAAAAACTTCACAGTTTGATTAAAAATATAACACAAACAGCGGTGATATACATTTTAAGATAATTGATTTTATGAACTTGACGTTTCGTATTACAGTATAAATAGCTTGCCAAGTTTTAACGGTTACACTTTTGAAAATGTATGTTAACTAGCATACGAAACGTCAAGTTCATAAAATGAATTTTCTTAAAATGTTTATCACCGCTGTTTGTGTTATATTTTAATCAAGCTACGATGGCCGAAGACCAAGAGTTTATATGATACTTCACAGTTTTTTGTTTTTCAATTTCTAGAGCCATTCCTTGAAAATATCGCCAGAAATTCATTATGGCTTGCTCTCTGTGCCACAATTCGTTTGATATCTTCCTGTTAGTCCATCAGGAGCATTTTGAGCACGAGTAAAGGTACCAGGTAATGATTTTAGCAATGGATGAAGCTGAAATCACCAAAACTGCTGTGACAGTGCTCCTTTTAACCTGCCCTGCGTGCAGCCGTCTATTCTTTCCCTAAAGCGAAAAAAAAAAACAACAGACAGCTGGACGCAAGCTATTTTTAACCGGGCGGCTACCAAACTCTCCAGACGCCGGGCGCGCGATTAATCTCCCCGCACATCCGGCCGCGCGGTGTTACGATTTCAGAAAATTCTATGGATGTAAAAAAGGAGGTCTGTTTGACGCCTGCGCCAACTTTTACGATTTGTACCTCGAAGATTAGTTTGACACTAGCGTTTTTTTGTGTTTTATTTATTTTTAACACCAGAAGGTTTACATGAAAAAGTAAAGAAACACGGAGATCTTTCAAACGCAGCCAAACTAAATTCGAAAGATATGGCTTTGATTTGATGGCGAATTTCAGCCCGGGTTGAAAATTCAAATTTAGATGAGGCTATGTAAACACGGGGAAGTCCTCTATTTGCTTTTATGAAATATTTCTTCAAAATACGCAGGAAACTAAAACGTCACCTAACAGGAAACATACTGCAAGCTGAGAACACCTTTATTTTCTCAAGCTCAGTCAAGTGGGCGAGAACGCGCGAGAAATTTATTTCGCAGTTTTCTCGATCGACTGAGTCTGAGAAAATGAGGTACACCGAGAGTGTATGACTCATTAAAGCCGCAAAAAGGCCAATGATGACCGTTCTCAAACAAAAAATCCCAATTCGAGGACTGTAATTATACCAAAGGACTAGACGTCATTATTCCGTTGTTTCTCGCAGACAAAGGTTATCAGAGAAGACATAGAAGGAATTCACAAAGCAAGTTTCAGGGATTCTTTGTGCTTTATTGGTTGCGTAACCACTGCGTAACACCTGGTGAATCCTGGACGCTCACCAGGGAGGCTCTTCATGTCCCCCGTCCGAATTTCAAAGCTTTTAAGGTTACCATATCGCTGTCAGAATTTCGTTCAGTAACAGTGACGTCGTTGTCGTAATTTTGAAAATGATGTCTCTTTGAACTTTTTGAGCATGCTCAATAACACATGCATTCTCATAAGTTCTTTGTCGACGAAATTTCTTAGCCTGAGAACAGGCTACCTAATGGGTGGGAAAAAAAAATAGCGAGCGGAGCGAGCCGCATCTGCTCACCGAGATCGGAAAAAGACGGCGTTAAGGAGTCAGTTCGCAGGCTGCACACCGTATTATCTTAAATAGTTTATTTGCAAATCAAAGGGCCATGCATGTGGCAGTGACGTGACGCCGCGTGACGTGTGCTCTGACGCCTTATTCGTTTTAATTGACGAAAGAAGGAAGAAATTGAACAACTTACTGGTCTCGAAATATAGAGGCATTTTGAAATAAATTCAATACGAAATGCGAACACGGGGGGAGGGGAGAATTGTTAAAGCAATCTAGATCTACTCAGCCTGTTTAATGCGCAAAGACAAATCTGAGATACATCAACGTTATCAGTTGTCAGGTACAATTTATACTCGAATACAAATAATATTATGGTGAATCACGTTTATTCCACCCACAATAAGGAACGTTTTGTCCAAACTCAAAGCTTGTGAAGGCACAGGCTGCCAAAGCGCATGCTGTGAGGCAGGATCACATTGCGCAATAGCTGTCTCGGCAAAAATATAAGAGTTGATATGGGAAAATTTTAGAACACGTTTTAGCAAACCGAAATACTGTGAGTGAAAGTAAGGTAAGGCAATTTTATGATTTGGCAGTATTGTGGTTTGCTAAATTTTCCCATACAAACTCTTATATTTTTGTCGTGTCAGCTATCATGCAATGTGAACCTGACTCACATCATGAGCTTAAGCCACCACTGGTGAAGGACACTCTTAAGAGCTGTGCAAGCAAAGATATGGCAGGGTGTACTTTTTACAGTCATCCAATGCACATAGATTTAAGAGGTTGTTCCTCGGATCACTGCTTAACTCTGCAGAGGCTACTAACACGCGAGAGAACAATGGCCATAGAGAGAGGCGCCGTTCGCTCTCCCTACATATTCCTTTCGTTTCTATTTCTGTCGATACCATAGGGAACCAGGGTGAACTCGCGCCGGTATGAAAGTCGCTCAGGTGCTCCCCGGTATCACGTCAACACCCCCTTAGAAACCAATTGCAAGTTTACTTGTCCCTACCTGACATACCTGATTTGTATGATTTCCCTCGTTATTCTATTGCACTCTTTCTTATACAAGAACCTATTTTATATGAGCGTTGAGGGCTAACCAAAATTTTAAGAACGTATTAAGAACATTTCTCAGGCTCATAGTCGATTAAGAACGTTTTTATTTTGAACTTGTTCTGAGCTTTTGCCACAAAATCTGGCAAATTTATGTTGCGTTGTGAACATCTATATCTTCAATGCCAAATTTAGCCAGTGTTGGTTGGCGAGACATCTTGCACGTGCCAGAGCAAGTTGCCTATGTATGTGAAATGTGATGGGCTCCTGGTGAAAAACAACTGAAGTGCTACACCGGATCGGAGGGATTGAGGTTTGGGGGTTAAGTGCTACACCGTAGGGGGTAAGGTTTGGGGGTTAAGTGCTACACCGTAGGGCTTGAGGTTTGGATAGATTCCAAGACCTTCCAAGGCAGTTTGGACGGTGCAATATTTTGCTGGTAGAATTGTTGCATGCTGGCGAACATTGCATAGCTCTAATCGAATGGTTTACAATTGTTCAGTTCGTTGAATGTTTGATAGAAAGTTTTGTTAGTGAAAGGGAAGGAAAAGGATTGATGCTTGCTGTAACTGAAAACTTTGGGATTTAGAATTATTTTTTTTATTAAAAAATCAGTGTAGGTAAAGCGTGTTTTTTTGTTGTTTTCCTATGTAATAGAAAACGAGCATTTTCGGATTTACTGCAGAACAAATAGCCACATGCGACGAACATTCAGAGCTGTAGCAATGCAAAGTATTCGGCATTGACAAGAGATTATTACTGTCAAGCGGGTTAAGGTGGGGGTACATATGAAAATTCTGTAAAAGATCGAATTTTTTGTCTTTACCGCAATTTGAATCTTAAGGTATCAAAGTTTTATTTTAAGAAACATTTTTTTGTTACTGGCCTCAAAGCTCGTTTTCTCAAAACGAGTTATTTTTGCCTTTTAGAAAAGATATTTTGAGAAGGATTTGTCCAATTGAGCTGAAGTTTTCAGGATTTGTTGTTCTAAATAAGTTTTTTGTTTTAAGCATAGAACTTTTCCATTCAGTGCATTTTGTCGAAGTTATGCATTGAAACGTAGGTGTTCTATGCTGGAATTTTGTGTATCAGATTTGACTGGTCACCATTTCATGTGTTTTTAACTTTTAACTTTTCATGTGGTTTTTTAACGTTGTGCCTCAGCTCCAAAATTAGACGTTCTTATGCTAGAAAAAGAGTGTACTTTCTCTTTCATTTTCCTTGGTGTTTGATGAAGGAGTCTTCCAAGTTTAGAAAAGGCTACAAATGCTGAATCGTCCACTTCCGTTCACGGCTACGAACCAATCAGAGGTAACTTTCCAGTTTTGGGAAAACGATTCGCAGCTGGATTCGCAGCATGTGATAGGATAGCTGTCATGCATTGAGTCAATACTGATTGTTTTCTTTAATTGGATTAAACGACCTGTGAACAGAAGTGACTGTCGACTCAGCAGACGTCCGTGGGAAAGGACCGCGTGACGAAGCCCAAAGGACGTCTGCGTTGGAGGCTAAGTAAGACTGTTCGGCAAAAAGTTCACAGCCCCGAGCTCTGTTTTCTAGCATTTTTCTCCGATCATTGAATGCACAGAATGACAGAACTAGACGCCAGCGCGCTCCGACCCACACTTGCACTCGTTTACTCTCTCTTTCTTCCATTCGTTTTCTTCTTCCTGTTCGAAAAATTGAGAGGCTGTGTCCGCATCCATGTAGCCTGCGTGCAGCCGTCTACTATTTCCTAGGAGACGGCTGCACGCAGGCTATATCCATGCCGATCGCGTGGAAAAGCGCACGATATGCACATGTTCATCATCATGAACTTAAACGTTCAACACTTTGAAGAGAGCCTTTGCTAGGTGGTGGTCACTGGTTTTACAACTCTTGAAGCCGAATTTATGGAAAAACTAACAGCGTATTCTCGTTTTATGGAAAACACGATTTGTATCGGGCTAATTTTAAACTATACCGTTCTGGGCGTAGTAAGGCAAAGAGTTTGGGACTAAGGCTTGCTCGCCGTTTTCCTCCGCGTGTACTACAGGCTAAAGAAAAGGGGCTGGCGGCTGGGGGAGGGGTGTGGTTTCTTTACCACCCTCGTATGCTAGCATGGCTGCCACAGCTACAGAGTTTTCTGACCCCGCACCCAAGGGTACTCGTCAGATTTTGTCGTATTTTCTTTTTACTTGAAGTTCCCCAACTAACCGGACTGCTAGACCAACTAGCCGGGTCACGGCTTACAGACAACGCTTCATGAAGAAATAAAATAATTTCTTCTGGTCATTTCACGTTTCACGCCACACGCGCGGCTAAAGAAGAAATGGTTTTGAGTTGTCTGTGTTTATTGGATCACTTATCTCCTTCAACCATTAAACGCTTTATAACCATTTTCTTTTTAAACACTGAAACGAGACGCCAATCAATTATTCAAAAATAAAGAAGGGAATTCTTTCGTCGTTTGAATATTGTAAACTGTAGGTCTTTGATTCACGAAGTCGATTTGAGAGAAAGCGTTACCTTGTGTCACCTTGAATGTCTAGACATTTTTGAAACCGCATGCACAGTAGGCAGCGAGTGAAAGATTTCTGTTTCTTATCATATTTCGACTTAACCTAAGAAAGGTTTATTCATTGGTTGAACAAAGGATATTCGATATAGCTTCCCATCAGAATTGTCTTGCACGCGCATAGAAGGCTGTTCGCTGGTCGCTCTCAAGGCTGTACTGAATTTAGGTCTTGTCGCTGGTGTGTAGTGCTGTGAGCATTTTGCACGGTGTAGGACCTTTCTAGGTGGCCTTCAAGCATGGCTCATACCCGCACGACCGTCGTTTTGCCATTATTGCTGGTGTTTGTGAGCCAAGCGTTAGCTCAGATTAGTAAGTACACTGCAAAACTATTCAACAATAATCAATTCATTGTCATAAGGCGTCGACTAGATCCTTCGCGTTACCTCATTTTCTTCTTCATATTTCGCTCTTTGGTGCGAGTTACAATACACTTAGATTTGCTGTTATCTTCCCCAGAGATTTTCAACTGCATACTTGTTTGAATCGCAGAGCTTAGATCGTAACTTAGGGCTGGGCTAGCTTTGCGCTGAGTAGAGGTTGGTTTGCAAGAGTCGTGGGATTTCTACTGCCCAATCAGACCATTATATTCATTTTAAGGTGTCAAGAATATTGTACGATAATTTGAAATCTTTTAAACGTTTAATACAGATTACCAGGCAAACTGCAAACAGAGAAACCTTTCTTTTAAAACGCCAAACATCTAGCGGTTTTTTCAAATGCGACATCCTGAAGGCCAAAGCTCAAAAGTAGTCTGGTTCACTTAACAAATGTGCTGTTACTCAGTCACTTCGCACGTTTTTTGCGGAAGCAAAGCTTTCTTTTCAAATAAATCGTTGTGTTAGGCAAATAACAAATTTCGGAAGGACTTCCAGTGAAAAAATATCTCTGATCTTTCTTTGGATATTAGAGAGCATTCGTGACTACAACAATAGTTCTTTGTGACTTGTCAGCCACACGGTTCAATTGATCGCGGATTGCAAAAAGAGAATCGCTCGATGTCTTATTCAGGTGACTTTGTCTATTTGAAATATCAGGATTGAAGTAGTTCCAAGCTCTGGGTGCTCCCAAGAAGAGGAATCATGTTATTTTTGAAAGAGTTGTGAGACATAGCAGAAATGCTTTCAGATCTGGGTAGGTGTCACGTCATACCGCGTGACAACACAAGAGGTCATTCATTGCTCAAAAACGCGATTAGGCGATGGAAGAAACAAATGCTTCTTTAGTATCTGCTGGAGAAATAAAATATATAGTTTTATGGTTTAAAGTTGGAGAACAGTGAAAATTTAAGTGAGAAGTGAAGAAATTTTCTATTAACTATTAGGGATTTTATATTTATCGTAATTTGTGCGCATGCTTCTTAAGCTTGTGCAACCTTGCACTTGTCTGCACTTGCGAAAGAATGTTTGTTGTGAAATAAGCAAGGTGAGATTTTATTGTTTCGAAGTAATTAACTCTTGTTTTTCAATGCTTGTTTGTTTATAGTAACCTTTTCGAGACAATCAAGACATTTCATATTAATTTTTTTCTTTACAAGTGAACTGGGAATTCTTAAAGCTCCAGAGTTTTTCGTACAACCATCGTTCTCATCAGAGCTCGGTGACCCAGAAAATGCTTTAAGTAAAGGTTAATTACAAATGACATTTCTATTCAGTACGGATAACTAACATTTTGTATGATAGTTTTAGCCGGTAAAATTTGCCTGCATGGGGTCGGTTGGGCGATTAAGTGTACTTACAGTTAAGTGATGACCCTATTCGCAGAATGGAAGTTGGAATGATGGAATGGCACCGATAACCAATTCAATCATTCATTTTCTCTTTGCTTATGATTAGCGTTTTATATTTATTGGTTAGGGCAATAATTCCCCTGAATAGGGTTTACCCCTTATGGTATTCTTGTACCTTCAGGTTTTCAAACAAGTTTATTGTGACTTGCATTTGTTTCAGCGCCAGGCGTATGTCCAGAGTTCCCGGAGGCAGCTGAATGTCCAGATGAAGCTGAAAACTTTTGTTCCGATGATGGAAACTGCCCACAAGGCTTGAAATGTTGTAACACTGGCTGTGAATTGGATTGCGTTGGTAAGTTTGAGAATACTCTGACTTTTGAACAGTACATTTAATCCCCTATTTCATTAAGTTTAAGATTTTTTCTGTATTTTCCCGGTTTCAACCATCTTGGGAATCTCGCTTGCCATTGTCTATCCTCCTGTCTCCCGTACACCCCCTGCTCCCTATTCTGTCAGGTTCCTGCCTCCCTGTCCCCCCACACTAAACAGATCATTCTAATCATTATTATATGTTGTAATGTTTCATTGCCTCCTGTAGAACCTGAAGAACCTAAAGAACCACCACCTCAAAGAGTGAGTTTTATTTTTATTAATAACTATTTTTTTGTGTGTGAAGCACATGTGCTGTACATAATGATCAAACATCATGCAGTGTAGTGAACTTTTACTATACTGGGTACAGCTCAGCCTCTTTAGTAAAGATACCAAAGGGCAAAGAAAAGTGACAGAGGCGTCTGCAATACAGGTAGAGACTATGAATTTTGGCCTCAATTTCTGACAAACCAAGGGGCCCACCTGTTCAATACGGAGTTATCTGTAGTATAGAGGTGTCTAGAAAAGAGTGGACTGTACTATGATATCTAATGACACATTTTTGCTTTTGAGTATCAATTATATTATTGTACCAGTGATCTTGCCAAACTTATATGCAGTCATTTTCAGTATTTATACATGTATAATTCTATAACTAAAGATAACTTTTAAAATTATAACTTTTCTCACAGAGGAGATTTTTTGTAAGACCGTACCCTATATTGCCCCTTCACTTAGAAAATTGCAATTAATTAGTTAATGCATTTCTTTAAATGTTTTAATCTTCAAGAACCCGATGCCACTGATTAATCAATTCCAAATTGTGTGCGTGTTGGGGGGAGGGTGGTGCGGGGGGGGGGGGGGGGGTGAGGCATAGAGTGTAGTATGGAAATGTGTGTAATAGAAAATTAATATTAATAATAATTGTACATTGTGAGTACATGTGCAGTATATTTGCTTGAAGATAAATCTTTAGTAGGTGGCAGCAGCAGCAGTTAATGATGACCGATGATGGTGATGTCCATCAATTGACATACATTTTTTGTTGCAATTATAACAGGTTGGCCCACCAGGAGACCCAGGACCCAAAGGAGAAAAGGTATGTTTGTATTGCTCTCTTGAAAATAATATGCCTTTTAAATGCATGGCTTGGGGAACACAGTCAGTAAGGCATTTGGCTTTCAAGCTGTTGCATGTTTCGTAACATGTAATGATGTATGCAGGCTGTATTCAAAATGCTGCAAATTATTGACATAATTTTCTTGAAAGGACATTATATTTGTCAAATTATTTGCCAGTATTTCATTTTGTCAATTTAACAAATAAAAAATGTTGTTAATTTGCACTTATTACCTTTTTACATTTTATTGTGATGTAATTTGTTAATAAAATTAATTATTTTGTTATTAACAGCAAGCTTGTTGAAAGCCCAAAATATTGCAGACTTTTTGTTTGGCTAATTCATCATTCTGTTTTTTTTGGAAATATCATCCTGTGATGGAGCTGTTTCTCCTCTAAGGTCCAAACAAGAGATTAATTACATTTTATTTCTTGAATATTTGCAGGGCGACCCAGGCCCCGCAGGTGTGGATGGGCCACGTGGCTACCGTGGAGAGCCGGTAAGTTTTTGAAAATGTAAACGTGTGATACTTTTATGCCATGGGAGGTGTGGTGGGCTAATGTTTAGAGCAATGGATTCCAGATTGAATGGTTTGGTGTCACAGTACAGTGTTGTGTACTTGGGCAAGGCAGTTTACCCTCATATAATGCCTTGAGCATAGGTACTGAAAATAGGTACCGGCGAATTTAAGGTTTTTATGCCTTTGGTATCTTAATATTGCATAAGCAAGTATTCCAATTTTATTTTTGGATTCCGCAATTTGTTTGCCACAAAATAGTGCTTTAAAGTTCTGGCGTCTGCCACGACCAATGAAGATGACCAGGAGTTGCTACTAAACAAGAGTCCTGGCTCTAGAACGGGCTGTGACATCAAGTCAGGAAGCATCAAATCTTCCTGTCAGTTAATTTCACTGTTAATTCAGAAATATAATTAATTAAAAGTGATTTCATCCGAATAATGTCTGATAGATGTGCCTGAAGTGACATCATTCGTCACCAATCTTCGATCACGCGGTCAACTTCATTGGGCGTGGCCAAGGCGGGAAATTTAAAGCTTGATTTTGGGGTGAAAAGTGACAGAATCGAAAAAAAAAATTCAGAATAGTTTTCTACGCATTCTAGACATACATGTACCAAATCCAAAACAATCGCTTTTTGCCGTATAGACACCTTTAAGTTAATACTTGGGGTGGAGTAACATTCTATCCAGGAACTTGCGTCATGCTACGGAAACAGGGATGAGCTTGAGCCCAATGGACCACTAGGCTGAAACACAGGTTTTGCCTCGGACATTGTAAGAAAGTGGA
Organism: Blastomussa wellsi; assembly: GCA_947652115.1. NCBI lineage: Eukaryota > Metazoa > Cnidaria > Anthozoa > Scleractinia > Plerogyridae > Blastomussa > Blastomussa wellsi. Next base: position 26,167,116 of record OX393566.1, on the reverse strand, counting down.
TAGCTTATTTTTTTACTTATTCAGTTTGAAAAAACGTAGTGTGTTACCGTAAATTGAATTTTATATTAGTTATTAAGCAGAATGTTAAATTGATTCTGTTTAATATGTATGCTGTAGAAACTGGTTCTTGACTAACTTTTGAGTGGCTAGGTTTTTTTGTTATATATACCAGTCAGTTAGAAGAGTCAGTGTGGTGCATTCGCTTTCCACCAATGTGGCCCAGGTTCGATTCTGACCCGGTGTCATATGTGGGTTGAGTTTGTTATTGGTTCTCTCCTTAATTGCTCCGATGGTTTTTCTCTGGGTTCTCTGGTTTTCCTCACTCCTCGAAAATCAGCATTTCTAAATTCCAATTCCTGGATAGAGGAGTAACCTAGCGGACCCACATGTATGAAAACCAGCTACGGCTTATGTGGCCTCCTCTCAAAATATCATTATTTATTTATTTAACTGTTATCAAGCGGTACTTGTATGCACTGCTTTGGAGCACTAGATACCTGTGCATATAGATTGGATGGTTGACATTATAATGATACTAAGCATGCACAAGAAAGTAGACTGAAAACAGCCCATCTTGAAAGATTTCATAGGCCTAGCATGCTTTAAATGTGTTGCTGAAGTTGTTATAACAAGTTACAAACATGCTAGTGTGCCGGACAATTATTTTGGACCACTCATAGTCATTCTAAGTGCTCTCAACTCTAGGGCTTTTTTATTAAGTTCACAAAATTAATCAGAAATGCTTGAAGAACTTCGGGCACATTATCTTCTTTCTATGTTAATGTAAGCTCTGTATTGCATTTTTATTTTGCAGGGTACACCAGGAAATGACGGTTCAAAGGGAGAAAATGGAGTCGCTGGGTCCCAGGGATATCCTGGACCCCCTGGGGATATCATTGCTGTATCACCAACTGATGGCCCTGACAATGGTCCAGACCCTATTGGCATTGGACATGTAAGGAAGTGGATAGCTTATTTTTACTTATTTACATTTGAATCATTTAAACCTGAATAAATTGAGGTCAATTTTTTAAAAAGTTCTTTACCTGCTTGAAAGAAATCTGAAAATTATAAGGGCAGAAATCTAACAATGATGGCCATGCAACTGTAAAATTAATGTAGTGTTTTGAATTCATATAATTATAGAGATTATGCCATGGAAAGTGAGCATGAACGATTTTTATTCACGAGTTGCTATGCATAAAATAAACGAATGAGTGAGCTTATTGAACAAGTGAGTTTTTTAATGCATAGCAACAAGTGAATAAAACTCGTTCAAGCAGTTTCCATGGTGTAATGTTTTTATTTCATATGTACTGAGATTTTTTCTTACTGAAAGCTGCACTCTTGTTGATCTCTACTGTGAAGTAATTGTTTGTGTCTGATTGGACGCACAATATATTTTCACAGTCGTTCGCTCAGTATGTATGAAGTAAAATAATATATAACACAGACTATGTGATCTCGTACAAAAATTAATTTTTTGCTACAATTTTGGTGATATCTTGGCAAGATTCTCAGTGAGCCGAGTTTTTGGCTACTGAGATGGTTATACATTAACCTGTGCCATTGTTGCGATGTGAGCACTGCCAAAATGTAATCCATTATTACTTTTTGCTGTCGATACTAACACACCAAGCCATTGGTTTTAAATTTATCCACTTTGGAGAGCGTTTTCCAACAGTTCCATGTTTATAAGTGATCGAAAATACTGGTTTTGGTGTGGATGGAGGGCTAGCCTGAAGAAAAAAGTTGTGTTTTCAAACTTTTCCAACTTGGTGTGAATGTAGCCTTAGAGTTATAACAAGATGTTAATGCATGTGCAAATAACAATCCAATATTCAATCCAGTACACAGTAAACCTTGCATCCTAACTTTCTTTTTGTTTACAATGTTTTCTCCCATTCAGCTCATACGACCTAGTGACTCTAAGGGCCCATCAAGTGCAATAAGAGAAGTTCAAGGACAGAAGGGTTCACCTGTAAGTATCAATATCTTATTTCTTTTGTGTAGTCATTATCCAATGAAAAGCCATGGGCAGATTCTGGCTTTTGACTGGATTAACACAAAGGAATTTGAAAGAATGTGAAATATCAATGTTACTAAGTCATACATTTTTTTCTTGCTTGAAACAAATGACAGGGACCTCCTGGACAGTCGGGATCACCAGGACCCAGAGGACCAGATGTATGAATTTTATGTTTGCTTTTATGTATTAGTTTGTTGGGCATGGCGGGCTAATGGTTAGTGCACTGCACTTCAGATTAAGCAGCAGTCGGGGGTTGAATACTGGCCAAGGTGTTGCATTGTGCTCTTGGACAAGACACTTAATATATAACTTCATGGTACTTCTCGATACCCAGTTGCAAGCATCCCATTCAGGGGGGAGTAGAAACACTCCTAGTACTTCTTTCTCTAGAAACCAGTGTAAGATCTGGTTGATGGGCCACAAGGCTTGTGCATACCCAGAGTTAACAGTCAAATCCCTATTATTAAACGATCGTCATTATTAAGCTACCAGGTATCAAAGACCAAAACTGCTGTCAGCATGTATGGAATACTTAAAATAATTAAAACAATGCTTAACTATGGCCACCTCTATTAAGCAGTTGCAGACACTGTTTGACCATCCTTTTCACACTATTAAGCACCCTTAATTATGCGCCCACTGGCACGAGATTTGATAATGATGATGAAGAATGTAATGTATTTGCTTATTATTAGTGAAAATGAATGGTTTCAAGTTGAAGCTGGAGTTGAAGGAAGGGAAATAACAATTAATAATAAACTATATGGAAGTTGTCCACTCCAGCCTCAACTTGAAACCAGTTTCAATGGACTTTTTTACAGTCTTTCCCGTAAAACCGTAAACACCAGAAAACATCTCTGGAGTGTTTATTGTGTAGTGACCAATCGCAGCAAAGTTCAGGACACGCGAACAAACCTCAAAACCACAAACTAATGACTGTTGCTGTTTGTGGTTTTGGGAAAGACTGTAACAAGCCTGTTACAGAAATAGTCCCATTACTAATAGAAAGTGGTGCGTGATAACATTTTTCAAGCACATTGCTGATGTTGTCTTCATGGGATTCCATGACTTTTTTACATGTTTTTGCATATTTGTAATAATGTGACATTTCTGAAAGGCTTTACACTAATTTGTGACAAACTCCCTATTGATCGATCCGCCAATCCCTATTAAGCAGCCACTTGTCATTTCCTAGAGATTGGTTGCAAAGGTGTAGTTGAAAGCAAATTGGGACTCAAAACTGAGCAGATTAATATTTTCTATTTTTTTTCACTTACAGGGTGCTCAAGGAGAACCAGGCGAGACAGGGCTTATTGGTCTAGCTGGAGAGTCGGTAACTTATCAATTCCATTAATTTATGTTGGTGTGACCTTGGCTTGCAGATATAAAGATCAAGGTCATAGGGATGCCGCATCAGTGCAATCCTGGCAAGATCCCAGTTGAACTATTTAATATTAAGCTTCTTGGCAGGATCCTGGCGGGATCTCACCAGTGAGATTGAAGTGGCTATATGAATGTGTGTTTGGTCTACATATATAGCTGACTTGAAAAGTCTACATAGACATATTAAATGAATGTACATCATATGTAATGCACTGCTGTTGAATGGGTGACCAAGCCATTTGAAAGGTGTGAAACTGTTTGGCTGAATGGCTTGTGCTAACCTTTGAACAGACATTCATGATGCTTGATGTTCGACGATAAATTATGTTGTTTGTTATACAGGGTCTCCAAGGTACAAATGGGCCTCCAGGTGAACCTGGCCAAGATGGAAATGATGTAAGTATATCAAACGTTCACCTGCCAAGTATTTTTTGTTGAACTTTGAAATTGTACTCTATATATAATGAAACTGCAAGGGGTTTCAAAATGACATTAGTGTCAGCAACTGCACGATTACATGGCTGTGATACGTGAAATGTTATTGTGGTGAGCAAATTGCTGTAACCAGGTTAATCTGCGACACATAATCAAGTAATCTGTGAACAGTGACAGCCACTAGCTTCTTCTGAAAATCCGAGCTGCTAATGCTTTCAAACTAAGGTTATTATATACCAAACCAAACACTAATGCCCAACTTTTTTGTTGCCAGATGTAGTATTAGTAGAGCTGTAAATTGCAATTTATTTGATTGTTTTAATATTGATTTGTTTCAATTTCACCAGGGCCAACCTGGACCAACAGGAGAAACTGGTGACCCAGGACCTGCTGGTACACCAGTAAGTCAATTGATAAGCTGTGTGCAGCACTAAAACGCTTCAATAATAATAGCAACATTTAGGCAGCAGTTCATGAGTACAAGACTGGCAAGTATGACTTGAGAATTTCAACCCAATTGCATTCCCTTTTGCTGACCAGTTGAGATCCATGTGAAAGCCTAAAAACTGGGTTGGAAAGTAACAATTGTATGCAATCTTGTTCTTGTACCCCGATCTCCTGTAGTTGTACCCTGATTATTTATTGCACCTCACCCTAAGTCAATACGCTGCATGTGACACTTGACAGTGACAATGCCCCTTCGGTTGCCGAATTTAGAATTTCTGTTTCCTGAGGATTCCAGCTTTTAGATGATTTGCACCAACGGAAAACTGTTGATTGAGCATAGTTTCTAAAGTGTTGAAAGTGCAGCGATTGATTGATTGATGCTAACAGTGCTTTTAATTACCGTTTTTAGGGACCTCCTGGCACTCCCGGACTGCGTGGTCTTCGTGGAGTGAAGGGTGATCAGGTAAGACTTAGTGAATGGAGATATTTCACACAAAAATGCATGCTAACAGGTTTGGGTTTTTAAATGGAATTCTGGGGCATGTGTCTGATTATGTCACCATTTTGATCAGACAAAACAGCAGTACTGTAGTGTTTACCGGAAGGTACAAGAATTTGTCCGGACATTCTGTCTGTCGTGACTACAGTTGGGATTTAATTGGACACTGGATGCTGTCAGTTATTTCCAGGCCTGGAAAATTTTCTGTTCACTGGGCCTTGATGCTATCTGCTCAGGAATATACTGCAAAAATACCTCTCCAATCACTAGCTTGGCTATGTCGAACTCCCTGCTATCGTAAACAGTTTAAGGTATCAGTGTACCTCAATTTCGTTCAACAAAAGGGTAAATTCAAAAAGGAAAGCTATTTTTGTTACTGAGCTAGAAATAAAAACAATTTCTAATTGCTAATTACTGTCAGCTGAACATCGACAAGTTCCTGTCATCACTTTCTGTCAATTCACCACCAAAGTGAAACCTCACGCGAGCATCTCATTTCACAACAAAACTTCTTTCACGCGATATGATCGTGCTTTAGTTCTCCTTGTCTCTTTCAGTATTTTCAGTATGTTATTTCATTAGACTTTAATTTTGCGGGTTGCATGCTTGATGTCCTCACAGAAACTGAAGGTGCTGCACCCGTTTGCTTCTGAGCAAAGAAGCCAAAAGGGCGAAGTAACAAGCAGTCGTATAATTTCCTGCTTCGATCATGGTTCCTTTTACGAGGTTCCTTTCATTTGCTAGAATCTCTATCTTCATAATTTTCTGCTGCAATAGTGATGTTTCTAGTGTGAGGACTTTATAAAGATTACGAGAAACTCACTGCCATTCGTTAGCGTGATCTTTGGATAGTTTGGAGGCTGTAAAATGTAGAACGTCATCAACGCCATAGCAACAGTAAGCCAATCCTTAGAGTTATCTGTCTCGAAATACATCATTAATTCTGACACTTCATGTGTCATCAATTCCTTAGAACAAACAAAACTGGAATAGCTTTTTTCTACTGTATCTTGAAAATAAAAATTGCCATAAATGTATGCACATTTTAAGTTCGTTTACAGCCGTGGACCTTTCATGCCCAACCGATTGAGCTGAAATTTTGCTGAAATGGTCCTTAATACCTGCTCTACAAAAGTGTGTCTCTGATTTCTAAATTTCGGCCTGGTTAAAAGTGATAGCCTTGTTTGTTCAAGGGTATCATAAGCTTTAGAACCTCAAACTTTAGAGTGGCATGAAAAGAAAACAAAGTGATCTTTGATACACCGCAGACACAATTTCGAAGGGTCATCTGTAACGAATCATTTGCGTGTAAACGAATGCGTGTAAACGAACTTGATTAAGTCAAAAGGGGAAATATCACTTTAATGAGCAAAAATTCTAAACCTATTATCCTTTCTAAAAAGGAGAAGGTTCAATCAAATTCCTCATTTATTAAGCTTTCAGAAAATGTATGCTTTTGAGGGATTTATTTTAAAAGCTTCGCCACAAAAAGGTGTTAGTGTGAGGTGGTCAATTGAGGTATACTGATACCTTAAATGTAATTTCCAATGCCCATTCAGTGGACCTAGTTTTTTTTTCAATCATTTACTTTTATTAACACCTCTATTTCCAGGGTTCGCAAGGCCTAAAAAATCCTTGAAAATTGCAGTTAGTGCTGGAAAGTCCTTGAAATTTGTAGCAAATTTCAATCAACGTAGACTTATACCTGAATTCACTGTAATTTCATGTTAAATTTGCAATCACATCAATGATCACTCATGATCAGATCAAGGAAACAAGGTAATCAAATGAATCCTTGTACTAACAGTTTTCCAAGGTAGAAAACAGACCAAAGAGGAGACAATCAGCTAAGAAGGAACAAGGATGGCTTGGAATGAAGAAGATTGATAGGGAATTCATGAAATCAACAAACTTGAAAAACTAAGGCTAAACTTTTCAAGATGCACTTGTGTGACAGAGTTCCATTAAGAGATGATAAAAATATACAATGTAAATGTGATGTTTGACTCATGCCACAGGGAGCCCAAGGTCCGCGGGGCGAAGTAGGAGACCAAGGAGAGACTGGTCTTACAGTAAGTTGCAACTGTTACAGGGTTGTCAATAAGCACCGGCGACCGGTGATATCGCCGGCTACTTAAACGTATTCGCCAGCTACAATTTGGCGGAGATAAGCGAAAAAAAAAGCATTCATTACAAGAACGCTTAAAAACGGGACCCCAGTACCATCTACTTTCAAAATATCTCTGCATACTTCAAATCTTATTGACAACCCTGCTGTTAAGCAGGTCATTCTGGACTGAATCATTCTGGAACTTAAACTAGGAAGCTAATCTTACTAATTTGAAATGTATCGAATATTTAAAAGGTATAAATCAGATTTTATTGTACCAACCCTGTGATACGCACAATGTTCATTGAAAGTAGTGCATCTAACGAAATTCAAACATTCTTTGCATATAGTTTTTATTGTGAGGGACATGTTTATTTTATTTATTTATAACAACTTCATTTGTAATAATCAATACAAAAAGGTTGCCATCAGGGAGGAACTGAATCCTCATGTAAGATGACCCTCTAAAGATATCTACAAAGCTATCAAGGAAATATAGATCTAGATAAAAACTAATATAATGGAAAAATATAAAATATATATAATGTATAATATATAATGGAGTCATCAAAGTTATCTAATTATCAATTAAAAATACAATCGCAACAATTTCATATTCTTTAAAAATTTACGAACAAGTTAAAAAGTGATCTCTTAAGCCCTTTTTAAATTTTGACAATGAATCGGCACAGATTAGGGAATCTGGTTAGGAGTTCCATTTATCTATATATCTATGCCAGAAAGAGAATTTTAAAATATTAGTTCTTGAGAAAGGTTTCCAAATCTTCAGATCATTTTAATTTATTATTAATATAAATACACCATATAAGTATTTATTATTATCATTATTGTTAAAATGACCTTTTGAGAAAAATCTAAATCATCCTTTGATATGATATCCTAAACAACAAAACCATTTAAGCAAAAATGTTTGAAGAATGTGAAGTGTGGGTCCTTCACTTGTGGGAGACTTGTCTAGAGCAGTACATAGTTTGTAATGACGGGATTTTTTTTCTTAGGGGCCATCAGGTGAATCAGGGAGAGATGGTATCGACGGCATAAAGGTTTGTATGCTTTACTTAATAGGACTTGTTTGGTGTCTTTAAGTAATGCTTGGGCTAAGATGGAAAGAGCAATCGGCACAGGAATGCAAAGAATTTTCTGAGGCGACTGCATCATAATTGGCTTATTCAATTACAGTGCAGTGATTTGATTGGTTGAAATCAGTTTTTCTTGGTGTTTTCCATGATATTTGTTGTTTCGGCAAGCTTTTGTCCTAAGCTAGAGTTTCGTCGTTTTTCGGGTCATTCATACGTATGAGAAAAAAGTTATGAGGGTTTGAATGTCGGGTGATCATATTTCATCTTGCGTCCTTGCCTGGCAGCCATCTTTACACGCTCAAGTTTCGGAAAGGTTTACTGTTTTATATCTGTTCGGCTGCTGACGTTAAACTCTTGATGACATCAATGCAAGAAACACATCTTCTACGACACAGAATGGCTCTCTAAAACAAACTTATTGGTGGTTTTCACTGTCCTGAAATCAAAAACTAAATTCAAAACAATTCAGCTACAGAAGCTATGAGTGTAGATAATAAATAAATAAACAATTTCTCCAAGTTTCAGGCCTGTGCGGTGTGCCGTTCGTGAGTTATTTTCCGAAATGTTCCATGCAAATTTACAAAGCGCAGTATGGAGATGCCATATTTGTGTCCTTCCAAGGGGCACAAATATGGCCGTTGTGATGAACAGGAAACCATTTGGAACTCAATTGTGCTATAATAGCGACTACCTTTGGCTCATGAGCTAATTATACTTACACATAAACACCACTTATTATACCTAAAATGTTCAAACATCTGAAAATCGAAAGGATTAGGCTTTTTCTAAAACAAAATCGTTTTGTCACGGTACTCAGCTTGATGTCACATATGGCGGAGAACTCAAATATTCAAGATGCTATGTTTTCAAAAATGAAGGGTACTATACAGCTGAAAATTTGCGAACGATATATTTTTAGTCAACCTTACACCTAATGGCAACGAAAATTTAGCAGGCCTAGCAAATTTTGATTTCAGAAAACATGAAAACCAAGAATAGCTCTCTCTAAGTAGAGCTACAGCAGTCTCTGGTGACACCGGACAAACACAAACTGTGATAAGAAACCATGCCTGCAACAGGAGTGTTGTTGCTTGACAGTATTTGGAGATTGTAGATCTCCTTAAATATACCAAGTCAAATATATCCCATATCACCATGATAAAGCGTAACCAATGTTTCAGTGCCAATGCAAATGACATATCTGGGCTTTCCTTAATCCATAACTGGCACATCATTTTGATATGAACAAACAAACAGTGGGTGAATTTAAAATATGTTGACATTCTGCGATTGCTATCAAGCTGGCAGCAGTTTTCCTGGCCTGCGACAATATTATGTCACTTTGGTCCTGAGTTCCGTCCAAATTAATTTTATACTAAGACTGTTAGCTTGTGAGTCATAACTAAGGCATTTATCATAGTTTTTTAACAGGACTGATCCATCACACCAGATCAACTCAGATCGCTGATTTGAACAAGAATAGCAGCTTTTGTTGTATGCCTTGTTCTTGAATAGCTGCTATAATTGTTATTAAAAACAGCAATCCAAGTTGATCCAGTCTGATCTGGTCCGACTTTTGTACCTGCCTTTTTGTAACTGATCTGCTCCTCAGCAATAATTAACTTATTTCATTCTTTAGGGAAGCCAAGGACCACGTGGACGACCTGGAAATACCGGTGAACCTGGCCTGGCAGTAAGTACAGTATTAGACTGTAACTTTGTGAAATTTGTAGCTTGTGATGCAGATGGACTAGCTAGTAAGAATATACAGTCCAGGAGGTAAAGCCATGTAAACCCAGTTGTAAATTTCAGATAGCTGTGTGCTGCAAAGGTTCTTAAATGGGGCATTGTCATATTTTAGCAAAACTTCAAAAAACTAAAACTTGTCTTCACTCAAAGGAAAACCAAAAATAATGGTTTAGTTATGTTACCGAAGACTATATTACTTCATTGAAACTGTTTACTGACGCCTGTTGTTATCAATGGCGAGGATGGAAGTGGATTGCAAATTGAAAAAAAAATTGAATTCTCAAGCCATCTCCTGAAAAAGTGGGATACCAACTATTTATGGTCTCCCTGTTAAATTGTCATTTGATATCTTCTTCACTATTCTGCTGGAGCATTTTTTGTACAAGTGAAGGTGTCAAGTAATGACTTAAGCTCAGAATTTACCTGAAGACTCCAAAACCACCATGGAAATTCCCCTTTAAACCCTGTCCCTATTTAATGACGAAGAAAACAAAAGAATCGTAACCATTCAAGGGAGGAACGAAAAACTGGGGATGGTATGAGCAGGTCACAAGTCCTTGTAAAATCGTTATAAGAGCTAGCCAAGGTCAAGGTCAGACTGTTGCTTTCTTGTTTAGCTGGGTGTTGATGCACTGCTAATTTTAGCTGATGTGTGCACAACCTAAGGATCAAACCAAATGGCCAAAAAGATTTCCTATATTAGGACCAAGAACCTCGAAAACCTACCCTATACTGCAGTGCATATACCTATAAATTATAGCCCATGTTTAGGAGTATCCCCCTACCACCCCACCCAGCATGTGAGTCTTGCACTCTGCTCTGGCCATGTTTATGTCACACAAGTGTGTACATGCTCTGTAGGCTTTTACACAAGGATTAATATCATTCACCTGAGGTCACTCGGGGGAAATAAATCATGCTGGCTAAACATTCTAAAAACTAGCACAAACAAGGTGCTTATTAACAATTTTCTGGCATTTTTCAGTGCCAGGAAATAAGTGATGTCTCGACTGGTCGTGGTTACAAAATGTTTTCCCATTCCCGTTTTTGACATAATTTTTTCCATTCTCAGTGATCAAATCCCAGTCCCAGTGACTTAAATCCCATTTTCCAGGGAAAAAACGGATCAATCCCAGTTGCCATTTTACCCCTTCAGACCCTTGTTTCTGTGAAATTTACAGTGCAATGCTGTCAAAACACATTGCCACAAAAGTTCAAAGTTAGCTGTGGTGCAAAGAGAATCATCTGGTTGACTGTGACTCCTTGCACTCAGACTCTTGACTGATTTTTGTATGGCTGAACCTTATGTACAGTACGAGCAAATTTAACTGTGATCTCTCCTTAAAGGGAAATCCTGGCTCAGCAGGATCATCTGGACCCGAGGGACCAGCGGTATGTGTAATTTTATTTTATATACAGTAGAGGAAACATTTTAATTTAAAACAACTTTAAATTTGTGCATTATAACATTTGAGACTGTATATACTGTTAGTGATGCTTGCCAGGGTGTCCTTGAAAATAACATCAAACAGGACTTTCAGGGCAAAGAGTCAAATTCTAATTAACAATTAGATTATGAGCTTGAAATTTCTATCACATGATAGCTGACCAAGACAAAACCTGAATGAAATATTGTGAGATATGACAATGGCCAGGAATAATCCCATGCTAAATATCCACAGATCCAACTAATTACCATCTGAAGGCAACTGCCTCTATCATCATTTTGCCCCAGTCCTGTTAAATCGCCATCCAATTTGTGGATAGCCCAATTACTTACTAGTTGTCCACTGGATAACTAGTATGTCCAGACACTTGTTTCATACATTACTGATGTTTTTTTTTTTTACATTACTGATGTTATTAACCTCCATGCACTAGGGTCTCCCTGGTGAGAAGGGCCTTGCAGGCTCTTCCGGACCTATTGGAGCTAAAGGCGACACAGGCTTCCAAGGTGACCCTGGCCCGAGAGGAGCTAGGGGAGATACGGGTGCTGATGGCGTGCCAGGTGCGCGTGGTGAATCGGGAAAGCCTGGCCTTAATGGCGCAGCAGGCCCTCCAGGAAGCAAAGGAGATCAGGTAACCATACATGATTAATAACTGGTAATAAATAGAAGCCGAGTTAAAAGAAAGAACACCAGTGTTCCCTTGGTAGTCACCGACATTGCAATATGCCCTTCTGCTCATGCATGTTCGACTGGGGCATGCCAGCAGCTTTAACAGTGATAGCATCTGCAGTTAGAGTGTTTTGCGGGGGGGGGAGGGGAAAGGGGCACATTCCATAGGAGTGGTCTCAATCTAGGAGCTGACTACCAATCGTGGAAGCTCCTCAGGCACCCATTCTCCATTACAGGAATTCAAACTGTTAATCCTCATGAAGGAATTGCTAATTGATGTGTTTGAATGATGACCAAATAACCAACCAGTGTCTTTGGTAAGATGCTGCAGGCTCTTAAAGTTCACCTAACCCCATAATATTTTTTTTGCTAGGATAAACCTTTGCACCAATTTGAAACGCATTGTACGCATTGGTGGTCTTCACTGTCACGCTTTCAAAAACTAAATTTGAAACAATTCAACTACAGAAGCTTAGAATTTCAGCGAGTGTAGACGATAAATAAATAAAAACTTTCTCCAAGTCTCAGTCCTGTACGGTGTCCTGTTTGCGAGTTATTTGCCGAAAACGTTCAACGCAAATTTAAAAAGCTTAGTATGGAGAGGCTTATGTCCTTCCGAGGGGCACAAATATGGCTGCCGTGATGCATGCGAAACCATCTGGAATTCAATTTTGCTATTTAGCGTCTACTTTTGGCTCACAAGCAATTATACTCACACATAAATACCACTTGTTATATCTGAAATGTTCAAACATCTGAAAATCGAAAAAATAGGCTTTTTCTAAACAAAACACTAAACAGTTTTGTCACGGTACTCAGCTTGATGTCGCATACGGTCGAGAACTCAGATATTCAAGATGCTCTGTTTTTAAGACGAAGGGTCTTTCGGGCTGAAAATTTATGAAGAGATATAGTTTTAGTTAGCCTTACACCTAGTGGCAACGAAAATTTAGCAGGCCTAGCGAATTTTGATTTCAGAATTTTATGACGTCGCATTCCCAATCTTTGATTACTACTAGTAATTATCTTATTGCATTGCTGTAAGTTATGTTAGTGGAAGTGTTTAAATTACTTTTAGCAAGTGTCTCATAATTATTACGCTTCACCAAAAAATTCCATAATTCCGGTGGCATCGAAAATGGCAGAGGCTGACTAGGGCCCTTTGATTGTTGTAGTTTGCATTACTAAATCTCATAAATTATTGACCTTATAATGTTGCAAAGTGTAGCTGCACTATTCAAACTAAAGATCTCTGCTGCATTGGTAGGGGCAAGTTTTTCTTAAATCTAGACATGAGGATTTACAGTATCTTTGCATGACAACTGCCAAACTACTGCAGGCCAGATGTGTGACTCAATTGCTTCATTGAATTCATCTGACAGGGTACAACTGGCCCTATGGGAGAGGTTGGCCGTGTAGGAAATGCTGGAGCAGATGTAAGTGATAATAGACTTCACTTGTGTGTATATAAGTTCAGAGGAGGTTGATGTCACTTCCTAACTTTTAATGTTTGTTATTACTTAGGGAATGCCTGATCTTGAGTGCTAGCTGGGAAAGTGCATAAGATAGGCATGCACCTGAATATTACTGTTACTTTGCCAGCTTCTTACTTGATTCATCAATTGTATTCTTAAAGTTCCTTATTTAAAATAAACATTTCCTGTGCATTTTTATAAATATTTTATTTCCATGTTTCCAGCTGTTGTTTATGGCTTGTTTTTATTTAGGGCCTTCCTGGTATTCCTGGTGCTGCTGGACGCCGTGGAGAACAGGTTTGTAAATGATAATTATAACTGCAATAATCATAATATAGTCACTTGTTGTCATGGTGTTTTGAATGCACATAATGCCGTTAGTGCACAGGCGGTGTTGTTATAACAAGTTGACTGAAAAAATTGACAACTTTGATTACATGACTATCTTTCAGGGGGCTCCAGGAAAACCTGGAAAGAGAGGATTGGAAGGAGCCAAAGGAACAGGGGTTTGTTGACAATTATTTTATTATATTCATATGATAAATAATTACATAACAAAAATACATTACAAAAATTTTGTAATGTAATTACAATTAAATTGTTGTAAATCATATTTTATGTTATGGAGTACCCACATGAACTGACAAAAGCAACTTTGGCTTCACAATTAAAATAAAAAACAGACATTGAACACTGAAAATACAACAAATCGGATCCCGTTGAGAGTCTGAAATTTTTTCAGGTCTTTGTTCCAGTAGTGTCATAGCTGTCATATTCACATCAAAAAGCCATACCTAGTGAATTCCCTATGGTGTCCCTGTAATTGAACAGGGTTGAAATTTAGTCATAGTACTGTAGCACCAACTTTTCATCGGCCTGGCACGTTACTTGCACCCTAAGATTTACTTGACAAAGCACATAGAAAGTTTCATTAGTACTCTGACAGGGCGCCTGCAAATCACTTTTTTGCCATGAGTCGACGTGTCCGATTAAGTCACCATAATTCTGATTGGGAAAAACTTGCAGTGGTCATGTAAGAGGTCATATTGCAGAACTCCTTGATAATGCATTGTCAACACTAAATATTGATTTGCATTGGAAGGCACAAAATTGTTCAGACATTATGTCTGGTTATCTGTGCACCCGCAGTCAAGATTTCATCGGACATAAGAAAATTTTGATTTTTCATTGTCCAATGTCTGACTGTTATTTTATTTGCAGCCCTGCTCTGATTTAAAAATAAACTATTCTACTGACAAAGTTCTTTCTGTGTTTCTTTTACTATCTAGGGCTCAGCTGGAACCCCAGGTGGACCTGGGAAGCCTGGTCCTGCTGGAAAACGGGTAATTTAGTTTAAGCTAAGGATATATGAATGTTGTCTGAATAATTAAAGATTTTAGAGAGATTTTCTGATTACAGGAAATTTGAAAAATGGCAAATCAAAATTAATTAATAAGTTCTGATAGATTGGTAACATCATAATTATGACCTAGCAGTAAGCTTTCATGAACTTTTCTTTTCACAGAGCTGTCACTAAGGGCCCTGGGCCGGGGAATTCCCTGGCTACTACAAGTTTGAATCCTGGCTCCTTTGAAACAAAACCAAAACACTAGAATGTTAAAAGTACATCAAAACAAAAAATCCCCCGGCTTCTTTTTTTACTTTTGCCGCCTACTTGAAAAATTAGTGACACCCCTGTTTCATCACTTAATTTTTCTTTTGATGTCTTGAAAGATTAGCAGGGAAAAATGATGTTTGCAACAACCTTTATTTTGCTAACCATAGTGTAATAATCATTAATAACCCAAAAATTCCATGTTGATTCACACCATTGTGCATCTGTGTAGAGCTGTAAGTGCTGTATAGTATGGAATTTTTCAGCAGAAGAATTCCATCAGTTGACGTCAATCTCTGTGGTTTACTATCATTCACTAGGGAGGACCAGGACGGACAGGAAGCCCCGGTGGATTGGGTGCACCAGGCCCAAGGGTAAGCTGAGCATTTGTGGGTGTCAAGCTTGAGATAGGGTACCAGCCAGGGTAAATTAAAAAAAAGCCACATGTATGGCCCAAAACGCATTGACAGTACATAGAATGAAATGACAACCCCACACACCAAAATTCAGACAATGATCAGGGTACAAGGAAGTTCAATTTCCAACTTGTGTAAGTGTAATGAATAAATTAATTAATTCGTGAAAACCTTCACTTGCCCGTGGGGAAAGTGAAGGATAAAATCCACTAGCCCGATGGCAAAATCCACTAGCCCCGGGCTATCGGACACTAACTTCCTTGTACACCGGTGATGCATGCCAAATGATGTAAAGCACAATAAAACACTAACCAGAACATTTTTAAATTTAGACAAGTGGTTTGGGATTCCCCCTGGCACGGCCTTAAGTACATGGGACTGTACTTTTATGTAACTTAGTATAATGCTGAGGCATGGAAAAACACAGTAAGGGAAAGTACTGAAACCCTCAGTGTAACAAAATGATTTTATAAAGAGCATTCATAAGGACCTCGTAGTTTGTAAAGAGAATGTATTTCTATTAAAAACAAGCTATACATAGGCTCACAGCCAACATTTGCATTAAATTTACTGGAATGAGTAGAGTAGAGTTTATGGTCATTTTCACTTTTCTTGATGTGGCTGATTTTGTAACAGTTGTGCTTGATGTTTTCCAGGGGTTGTCTTTGTAAATAATGTATGGGATAGGTATACTGCATTTACTACTAACAGCTTCTGCTTTTGCTTAATTGATACCATTACTGTGAATTCACTTTAGGGACCGTCTGGAAGTCGTGGATATTCTGGTGCAGAGGGACGACAAGGAGCCAAGGTGAGCAACAACAACAACTTCAAAAGAATTAAGAGCAGGCAACCAAAAAATAAACATGTACTGACCGAGAAAAACAACAAACCAACCTGAAAGACAAACAGACACAATAAAACAAGTAAACAGGTTAATTAGCGCACAAGAAATAACAGGCAAAAATAGAAACAATCAATCAAACAAAGAAACAAGCAGATATTAATATTAATATTAGTAATATTTAGTAATAGCTAGTAATATTTAAGACTAAAATAAAGAACCAAATAAACAAGCAAGCAAACATGCAGGTTGGCAGATAGACAGACAAGCAGACAGACAAATAAGCTAACAAGGCGATACACAACTAAGTATCAACTAACAAATAACTAGACAAGCAATCAAGAAACTGAACAATCACATGGAATTATATAGACAGTTGAACAGAAAGCTATCAGAACCTGAAAGCCCAACACACAGGGAATTACATTAAAATAAAATAACCTATTTAGAAATGGTCTTCCACAATCTTTGTTTAACTTAAATGTTTGGAACATGATTCGTAAAATAATTAATGAGGTGAGAATGTAAAGTCTGGGACCTCATTTCACATGAATGGACAATAATACTTGGAAGCTATTGTTGCTTTTAAAATTTGACAATCTTAAATGATGTTAGGGTGACACAGGGAAAAATGGTCTTCCTGGACGCGATGGAGCCAAAGGAGAACAGGTATGTCATATCATTACTGTCACATTCATGATCACCCCATGCTTGTAATTGTCTTCATTCTTAAAGTACCTTTGAATTTTTTCTAATTATGCATTTTTTGCTACCTTTAATTTATGTAGCTAAAATAAGTGTGAATAAAATTAAATTGAACTGAGAGTCACTTGTGAATGTTTTCTTTAGGGATCTCAGGGAGAATCTGGAAACACTGGTCGACCAGGTGCCAGGGTGAGTAGGCAATGCATCTTTGAGTTATGGGAAGACAAAATATCTCTAGCATGGTATATATGTTAGGTGAACCATATGTTAAATTCTCTTGGAAACAGCTCAAAATGTGTAATAGGTCAATGGGTCAGCCACTGGGTAATGAAATAATGGTGTTTATTTATGTGCTATGCAAATTGTGCTTAGTGGTTTTGTGATGGCTAGGGTGTGAAGTCATCTTCACAGTCTTTTAAGCTCCTCCTTTGAGTGTGACATTTGATTTGGTCGATCGATTACTGTATGAAGGTTGCCTAAATCCTAATACACTTTTGAAATGAAAACTTCACCTGAATTCCCTCACTTACTGTTTTCCAAGGCTCACTTGGTTTAATAATTTGTATTCTATTTTTAGACTTCGCTTTTTGAATTTCAGTTGCATTGTATGTAGCAGTCGATGATTTCCGATACATGCAACCGCCTTCTGGAAATTTAAACCAGAATTTTTGGTTGAATGGAAAAGCAACCCAGAACTACATTAAGTTAGTTGTCTGCAAGTAGCAAGCCATAAGAAGGAGACGTTTGCGTGTCAAACTTTAGGCGTTAATCACCTAATCTCATACCAACATACAACAAAACTTGGCAGCAAAGTGCACTGAGTCAGAAACTAGATGTGCAGGTTCATTAATAGGAGTGACTGACAGCTACATGTAACAACATGAATTATTCAAAACTAGCTGCAGTATATTGGATTTCCTGAGTAGAGGCAATGGTTTCTGAGCTCATATACCATCGACCTGCAAATATCCACTTCTGGTCTTTTTGTGGAATAAATGTTTCACAATGTTTGTACAATATTTTTGGGGCGTTTTTAATAAAACAATTATTTACCTCGCACTTGTTGGATATGAGATGGTTACAGCCAACTCATATCGAATGCACACTCGTGGAATAATTTTTAAATATAACAATTTAATATGCCACGCCATATTTGTTCCTATAAGGGGTACTGTAATTCTACTACACACAGCAGCCAATACAAATTGATATCGAAGTGGCTGTGACCATCTAAACTTACAATAGGCAAGCCAAGTAAGTTTTAACTTGCCGTGTACATTTTTATGTTCATCATGTTAAGTTGTCGTTGTTGTGCTTGAGTAGCTTGCACTTATCAATGTTAAGCCTGAGGCAGGGTGGGGGAGGCCAGCCAGTAGTTGTCGCCCCATTGTGCCCTTACGTTTTGTGCCCCAAACAGTACCTTAAAGAATGTTCTTTTACTATTTCATTTATTAGGGAGATGGAGGCTCCCCTGGAAAGCCAGGAAAGCCAGGGTCACAAGGATATCCAGTAAGTTTAAAATGTGTTATTTGTTAATTTGAAGGGGCTGTATCACATTCAAGTCATTTTTCTAATAATTGAAGGAAACCTCAAAATAATTTTAGTTTTATAATGTATCTAACGAGGTTGGTTTTGACTGGCAAAGATATGCGTTCACCTTATTCCTTGAAATCCCGTGGAGGGTCACAATTACTATTAACGCAAACTTGAAACAAACGCCAATTGATGTTGTCTATGATATGGCTTTTTTTAATAAGTTGTGGATAATATTAGTAAGATAAAAAAGCAACATAGGAGCACCAAACATATTATTATGGTATGGTATTGGAGCCAATCGTCTTTTAGTCCAAAATCAATTAACTCAAATAATAATAATAATAATAAATAGGTGCTTATAGGGCGCGTTTCTAACCTCAATGCGCCTAACAACAAATAATTCATTAACATTAAAATAAATAATTAACTCTGTTTTATGAAAACAATAGCCTCCCCAGCGCATTTTGTGCTGTTCACAAACAAACTTGACAGAGACCAGAAATCAATTTACAGGAAAGCCTGTCACGCTGGGCAGGAGGCTGAGAGTTGCTCCTCATTGGGTTTTCAGCCATTTTATTGTTTTATTCAAACTAATGCTGTCCAAGGTTTTGGCAATTCTACTTGTAATCATTAATCATGTCAACAGGTTAAAGTATCCATAAATCCTGCACATACCTTTAGTTTCTGTATTAGTTTAATTAAATTAAATTAGACTAAATTCCTTGCCTTTTTTCCAAGGGTGCTGATGGAGAGAATGGCAGAGGTGGTGTACCTGGAATTCCTGTAAGTTAATTTTGCTTGCATTGGTTTTGTTTTTCTATTTGTGAAAGGTTTAATCTTCTTTCCCAATTGATGTGATGACTTAATCGTGAAGTTTCTGTAGTATTGACGGTAGGGATTTCCTGGCATTGAGGGCATAGGATTTTGCACCTGGGCAGAAGGGTACACACACAAAAAAAAATCTGAGCTACAAAATCGCCCTGTACACTGAGTAAGCTACAAGCACATGCTATGGTGCACGCATAAAATGCGACAGAATACTGCTGACCCTGTGAATGCAAGAAATGCCCTGACAACAGCCAGGGACTGCAGCACGGCAGTGGTAACGCCACAAACGCTAAGGACCCCGAGCCCCGCAAGGCTGGCCAATAAAAGCTGCCACACCAACTCTTGAGCAAACTTGCTCCTAGTCATTAACTAAGTTAAATATCATATAACTTCATTAAATTTAGAATTGCAGACATAGATGTGAGTGGGAGATGAACTGTGCTGTGAATTTTCCAATTGGTATTATTTTGCTACCCAGAATTATCAACTTCCCAGTTCAGGGTAGCAACCCTCTTAAAGTACCAATTGTAAGGTAATGAGGGTTGTTAATTTGGGTCTTGGAAGTACAAAGATAGGTGCTTCCATTTAATATTCATTTCTTTGCTCAGGGTCCCCAAGGCATAGCAGGAGCAATGGGTTTTAATGGTATGAAAGGAGAAGCGGTGAGTTCCATATTGCTGTGCTAGTCTAGCAGTATTAAATATTGTAAATGTTATAGTCTTCTGCTATTTCATTTCTAGCTTAATGATCAACTAAGTAAACACATTAACAGTTTTGCCTTATATGGAAAAATAGACAGGCTTGCTTCCAGTCAAAATATTGAATATGTAGATCATTAATTGCTTAATATAGTATGTAGTATTGTAAGTTACCAGTACAGGCATGTATTAAAACCAGGAACACCGGAACACCAGTAGCCGGTGTGTCGGGGGCAGTTGGGCATCATAGCCTGCAGACAAAGGTTTCATGCTGCTGTGCTCTGCACGATCAAAATTTGCATATTGCTAAAATCGTTGTGTCAACATTGTATCTCCTGGCAGCGCTCCTTATTAGCGGTTTACAGATCTTTTTAAAGAACATTATTTTATGAGCCTTTTGCTGAGGAATTTCGTAGACGTCTCGCTTTGTATTTCCATGGTGATACTCTTTTCGAATGTATAATTCCAGCCGGCGAACCGAACGAAACACCTCTGATATTTATTGATTTGTGGTCTTGTCTGGAGATGCACGAAGTCTAGAAGACTATCAACTGTCAGCCGGCTCATGCAGTGACTTGTAAGGATGGAAACTGAATGCGAAAGACAAACGGCTTGTGCACATGTCATACGACTCGGGTTGGAAAAAAGTCTCTTCAAGCGAGGCTCGTGGGCCATGCTTTGACCAGAGACAACAAGTAGTTCCTTATTTTTGGAAGCGTTAAAGATTGGTGGCGAGGTTATTCCTTTAGAATTCTGAGAATTGTAGGTTAACAGCTTTTTACAAAATAGGAAATGGAGATTAATTTGCAAAGAGCTGGATAAACCCGGAGTAAAGTGTTTATTTTCGTCCAAATCTAATAACATTCCAATGCATCCCCGCATAGTTAATGACATGTTGTGAAAGATTATTGACAGCTTAAATTTCAAGGGGGCTGAATGACAGCTTGAACCCTTTGTCAACAGGCTCCACACACATATTCTGATCAATAGCGCTTTACACTACCATGAAAATAAAATAAAATTCATGTGTTCCGGGGTGTTCCTTGTTCCGGTGTTCTGGTGTTCCTAGTTTTTGTACATGCCACCAGAACAAAGTATGACGAAGTATGCTGTTAGTAAACTGTTATTGTAACCCTTCTATTGTAGGGTGCTGTTGGAAGAAATGGAGACCGAGGAGAAATAGGACTCATGGGTTACAAGGTAAAAATTGCACTTGATGTTGTCAAATGATTTCTGTTCTGTTTTATATGTGGCATACATGTTTTATAATAATTTGCTGCACAGGAATTTGAAATCTAATGTGAAGCATGTAAAATGGAAACATAGTCAGCTACAAATGTTTTCTTAGAAGTTTCTTCTTCATAATTCAAGAATAAGGACAGAGTCCATGTAATTAGAAATAATGGAATTCTCTCTTTTGCATAAAACACAAGAAACATACTATTTAGTAAGAAATCAAAACATACAGTTTACAAAAATTGACCAAGGAATTACCATCTGTAAAATTAATATTTACCAGTACTAATTAAAATGCAGTGTTACTAATCTAGATCTTTTTTTTTTGCTCCTTTTTAAGTTGTGGTACAAGGTACTATTTACAATAATTAGGAGCCCAAACTGTGACCACAGTACTGTTTTTGTGCAGTCACTATGCAGTAGCCCAGCCATTCAATATATCAAAATTCTAGCATGACTCTGAGGCTTTCTGGATAAAAATGCAATTTCATATTCTTTTGTCTGTTAATTCCCAATAGAAACAAAACAAAACCAGTAATAGATGTTAAACCATGAAGCCTTGGTGCTGTATTTGAATTTTGATAAATAAATTATGTTGAACGTGGGATATTGGAAATCAAGGAGAACTTCCAGTTGACTTGTAATTGGCTTGAATCTGTTTGAAAGAATGCGAACACTTTCTCCTTAGCTTCCTAGTGAAGTGAAATAAAAATTACTTGTAGTAGTCCATTTTACTAGTAATATTAAACTTCTGTCATTGTCTTCTATACAGGGTGAACGAGGTGGTCAGGGCGAGCAAGGAAAACCAGGTTCACCAGGACTGGCAGTAAGTGGAACTTAAAGGGGCACTGTCACGGTATTTTGGCGTCATTTCAAAATGCTGAAATATGTTCTTGCATCAATGGAAACCCAAAACTAATGGTGTAGTTTTGTTACCTAGGACTACATCACTACACTGAAACCGTTTATTGCCGCCTGTCACTTAGGATGGCAAGGGTGGAAGTGGATTGAAATTTTAAAAAACCAGCCAGTTTTTTTCAAATTGTAGAGCCATTCCTAGAAAGTATCACCAGAAATTCGTTGTGGTTTGTTCTCTGAGCCACAATTCGTTTGATATCTTCCTGTTAGTCCATCAGGAGCATTTTGAGCACGAGTAAAGGTACCAGGTAATGATTTTAGCAGTGGATGAAGCTAAAATCACCAAAACTGCTGTGACAGTGCTCCTTTAAAATTGATTCGGTTCGTCCATCAGTTGGGCAGGTTGTCAGTTAGTTGGCTGGACTGGCTGGCCCAGCTAGTCAGTCAGTCAGTCAGTCAATCAATTAAACTAAAAATAGTGTAGGTTCCATCCGGCCATTTATGTATGCATTTGTCTGTTACTAGAAGCTCACAGTTTTCCCCCAGCTATGCCCAGGCTTTTTTTTTCAATTCTTGTTGTTTATTATCATGGAAAATAACCTTGGAATGCTTAATTCCTCTTTAGGGTCGGCAAGGAGACAGGGGAGATATGGGAAATCAAGGAACCCAGGGACCAGTGGTGTGTGTCTGAGCTCAAATGTATTAGTTTTAGATCAATACTAAATATTTGCCAGTACAATTTCTTTTCCTTGCAAAACAAGTAAACCTAAAGGCACTTTCAAACAGAAGGTTTGCTACCTTTTTTGTCCACATAACAAGGAACTAATCTAAAATCCCTAAAAGACCACTTCTAGTTGTTCATGCTACAAAAATGGTAGGCCAGAGCCATCATGCTCCTTCGATTCACAGATTTGCCACGGAAGACCTGCATTTAGCTTTTACCAGTAAACTGTTTTCATAATTGAAAATTTGATGTGTACCAAGTTTGTGAAATGTGACACAGAGCATTTTATATTTGAGTATTGGTAGTAATTTAGCGAATTACTTTGGTTTTGCATTTAACTGTGCTCAGTGATTGGTTAAAAAAACTTACGTTACTTTTCAACCAGTCAGACGTCATACCAAAATCAATCGTGAATTGCATGTGCATGTTTTCCCATGCTTTGTGCTGGCTATGTGTAATTACTTCAAGTTTTGATTAGTTCAATGAATTTTCTCCATCCTTGGCCAAAGTAATTAGTTTTGGTTTCATGACACTTATAATAGGTGTGAACTTATGTTGTTATCCATTTAAAGGGACCACCTGGCAATGCGGGTGCCACTGGTGCACCTGGTAGAGTGGGAAGTCCGGTAAGTGATCAGTGATTTCAAAAAATTAAAGAAAAAATGCGATGTCTGTTAGTTTGGGAAGTATATCGATTGGTAATCGCAATGAGCTGGGGAGATTGAATTTAATGGCTGTTTCACATTGAGAGGGACTGTTTGTATTTCTAGGTGTACTATCTGTTGTTTAAGAGTCTGGCCAAAAATTATAAAGTTGTCAGTATTGGGAAGGGTTAATCGTTTATGACTTGTAAATAAAGCAATTTCTATGACCTGCTGAGAAGTACTTTGAGCTTTACATAATCCCAATGGCATAATCTGATTTTTTTAATTTACCACACTGGTTTAAACAAAGACATATTGCTACCAGTGTAGTACCTCAGTTGTGTCAGCTAAGCTAGTGTTGATGATCACCAGCAAATATTTGTTTTTCTAAATTCAGAGTTTGTTCTCAAACGCTTACTGACTCAAACCAAAAGTAAGGCCGTTGTGGTTGGCTCTTATTTATGACACAATTCCATTTTAGATCCAATTATGAAGTTTCTGGTTATCTTCATAAAGTGTTTAATCATGAGCAGCAAGGATGGGATGAAAAATTAATATTGTCGAATTAATTACAACAAACTGTAGTATGAAATGTAATTTGGTTTTATCAACTGGGTTGATAATGTGAATTGGCCAGCGTAAAGAGATTCGTGAGCTGACGTTTTGAGCGTTAGCCCTTCGTCGGAGCGAAAGAAATGAAATGAAATGATTCAGTATGACTGTTCTTCGTTAAAGGGTGATAAATTAACTGTTCTTCACAAGCCAGTGTGAACTTTCTTTGGTATATGCCAACTAGACCGCTCTTAAGATTTCACCTTTCATTTCTTTACCCTTCCAAATAAGCAGAATAATGCAGATATACGTGAGAATTATATAATGATTGCTGAGATAATATGCTTCCTCTTACTCAAAGGGATTTCCTGGAACTCGAGGCAAAGATGGTACACCAGGATTAAGGGTGAGAAACATAATTTTGTTATTAGTTATGGTTATTATATTGTTGACCCTTATGAAATCTATGCTGTGCTACAGCTCATTGTAGAATTAAGATGGTAATAAAAAAATAATCCTCTTTCTGGCTTTCTGCTCGTACAGATTTAACAAAATTATGTCCTTGGGTGAAAGACAGCCCTCAGAATTTCAGAATTTCACACTTTCTTCCCCAACTTTGTTTCCTTCATTCATCTCCAGGCATAATGCACCAATGAACACGTCAATTCTTGGGGTTTACTTACTAAATAGTAAGCAATATGCTGTACCCACATTTACTACATAGAAGTGATTTTGTGTTATGCATTAATATCTAGACACATTCACCAAAGCTTTGACTCCCTCCCATACAGACACTACCTTTATATGGTGTACTGTGTTCAGCTGGATGCTTCAGGCATTTTATACATGTAGTGCTTATTTTGATGATCTTAATCAATAAATAAAATTAATAACTCAATTTATTTTTTGTTAGGGTGAACGTGGATCGAGAGGAGAACAGGGGCCGGTTGGAGCACCGGTAATCATATTGATTGTGTAATCATGGGCTTTAATGTTCTGTTAGTTGCATGTAATACTTTCACATTCATTTTTGTGAAAAGTTTAATTACCTGAGCTCTTTGGCAAGTCCATTTTTAAGTGGTGTCAGTTCTTCGTTCCATGTTCACTTGACTTGTGTTAGACTGGACAGGCCAATTATGAGTATTAGAAAAGGCAAGGCCCCACCTCGTCAATTATTGTCAACTGGTTTTCCTTTTAAATGTCGTTTCTTGGTTTAAAGGATTGTCATGTCCTCTTTGTTCTTCTCAATGACGTATTACTCGCTCACATGTGACCAAATCATTCTTATAACAGCATTAAACAAATCACAACTTAAGTACTTTTCTTCAAGGATAAACTTGTGGATTGGCTTGTGAATTACCTTTATAATTGTTTTTGATAATGACATGACGTTGTAGTTGTTATTTTGTAGGGTCCCATTGGCCGGGAAGGAGAGAATGGAATACCTGGAGTTGATGGATTACCGGTTAGTTTAGCCTGTAAAGGAACACCGTAAAAATAATGTATGTGGCCCAGTAATGCCTAGAAACTAATTTGTGATTTGAATCGTGGAAACAGCCTTCTTCTGTGGCATAATGCTATTTTTGGTTGTGTTCATTGTGTTGTTTTGTTAAAGAAGACTTCCCTCCAACAGTGCCTTTCTCAACCCAAGAGTATAAAGTTATGCAGGTACTGGCAAACCGTCATCACCACCTGACAAAAGACTAACCTGTGATGGAGTAGTGATACTGCTAGGCACTTTCTGCTACATATAGAAATCTGGATAAGCTGTAGCAGTTCTTGACGTGATACATGTATATCTTTTCATCGCATTTGCAAACATTGAGAAGAGAGTTTAAAATAGGGCACGCAGCAGAGCATTATGTACGAACTTTGAGGTGTTTGGAGATGCGATGAAAAACGCTCGACTGTTTGATACATCTTAAACTAAAACTAAGAATAATAAAAAAATATAGAATAAAATAGTAAAAATCCGATTTCCAAACCATGGGCACGGTTCTGATGTCTGTTTTTTAACCTGATGAATCATTAATGAGTTGAGAACTTGGTTTTGAAATATGTAGTGCATTGCAGGTTTACGGATTGAAACAGTCATCATTTTTTTCATTTTTTTCCCTTGCAGGGAGACAGGGGCACCCCAGGGCCCCCTGGTGGAGCCGGACCTGAGGGGGGACCGGTAAGGCAACATGCGTATGTCTTCTATTTATAAATTCAACGTTTTCTGGTCTACAGGATCCGGTCACATGGTACAAAATCCGCCATGCTGGACGGCGAGCTTATTATTATTCCCGCACTTGGTCATACAAAACAAAGAAAAGTCAAGCTTTACTGGATAAAGTCGCTTTGTTCTGGATCTTCCGCTGCGTAACTTGCATTCTTTTGCGTCCCAGCATGGCTGATTTTGTACCACGTGACCGGATCCTGGAAAGGGCCTATTGGTTTTTTACTCCTGGAAGATGCACAATCTATGCCTAAATACTGTAAATTAATCATACTGCACTCAAGTATCTTATGCCGGGGTTCGCACGCACCTTAGTCTCCTACGCAGCCGTAGGAGGCTACACGCACCTTGAAGGTCATTGAATCTCAGAATAAAAATTCAAGGCTTGAAATTTGTAGCTAAATTTCGATCAATCTACTAGACTTTTGCCTGTCTGGTAGGCACACTCGGTACTATGAGCAGCTGATTAATGCTGGATTTTGCCGTGCGTGGAGTACTTAGAAAATGTGTCCTTGGATTTTTGGTCCTAAAAAGGGTACGAATCCTGTTATGCTCAAATGTCAGCAGGTTATATTAAAGCCGGGACACACTAGAAAAGAAGTCGCTGCAGCGACAGGTCTCTGCACAGGTTGCTCTGTCTGTTCTGTATCCAAAACAATTCCTCTATTTGTCCTAAATTTGTTTGTTAAAAATGCAACGCTAATACAATTTGTTATTTGTTGGAGGAGGGAATAGAGAGGAGGTTTAATAAATTTCCTGCTCCAAATAAAAAAGGGAGGACGTATTCCTAAGAGGGGGTTGGGTTGGGGGAGCTTAGTGGAAGGATGGTGACTTCTAAAACAGCACCCATCATTCGGCTGTAAGACAGTGCTAGTGTTGGTTTACTTGATCCAGATTGGTGCAAGTACTCTACAAGGGAGTTATGTTCTGGGGCATATTGCTTGTAGGTGTTGCAAGTAAGTAAATCAAACGAAAGAAAAAACATCCATAAAAGTGATGACACACTCGATCGTTTTATTTGTTTTCTTTAAGGGTCTGCCAGGTTTGCCTGGTCAGCAAGGATTTACTGGATCCAAGGGTGGGATGGTAAGTGTTCAGATGTTTAGTTTTCGATTAGATCCTAAAGGAGCTTCGCATTATTATAATGTAGTTACTACTGGGTTGGTTTCTCTGGCTAGGAAGAGTGGGTGTTACAAATACTCTTTTAGACTCTCAGTCCGTGTGTAAAGTAACATTCACATTTAGATATTGTGACTGATGATGATAGACATTTCTGATGTAAAGTATAAGAAGTAATTCTTATGTCAACTGCTGGTGTAGATGAAAGCAGTGCGCTTGGAAGTAAGAAATAATCGTCACATTGCACGAATTTCCAAAATAATTCATTTATCATTTTCATCTACCTCTTCAATTCACATCATTTTACTCGTTTCACGGGAATTAGTAAAAATCTACTAGTATACTAATGCAAATGCCGCAATCTGATTGGCTGAGCTACTTCACACTATCAGCTATTAGAGTGCAGTGACGAATTCGCGCTTTAGCGAAGTTTCGCGGTAAGATTTAGAACTTTTTTAACGACACGTGATTCGTTTATTATAATTTTTACTAAAGCAATTAGATTTTTCGCTCTCGATTTCTATGAGGTGATGTTGATTCGGCCTTCGGTCTCATCAACTATCACCTCATAAAAATCTCGAGCTCATAATCTAATTGTTAATTATAGTTCACCACTAAATTTGCTTCAACTGTGATTGGTTTAAATTGATCGTGTGGTGTTCATCCTTGGAGAGACACTAAACTCATAGTGCTCGTCCGAGGAAAATACCCGGATGGATAGTACTCGTCCGTGAAAATTTTTTTGTAAACAAGCGGCCTTACAGATAGACAAAGTTTGAATTTACTGGGTTTCTTTTATGTCCCTGTCGAAACATATCTTAAAATTAAATGCGTTACTGCTTTTGTTAGGGTTCGAAAGGTAATCAAGGAAACCCTGGAGAAGCAGGCAAAGATGGGCAGCCGGTGAGTTCATTATGGTATATTCACTGCCGTTGTTGTTATTTCAACAGTTCAAGTGTATCAAAAATTCAATCATGCTATTGTATTAAAATACAGAGTTAGTATGGGAGTTCAAAAAGCAGCTTTGTCAAGGTGTTAATAAGTACAGTTACCCATTCACGAGCGTGGGTTATCATGCCGAAATCGTATTACACTTGATTTCCGCTTGATTTCCGAGTACGATTTTCGTTCCTCCTCGGGAAGGAGCGCGCGCAATGCTTCCCGAACAGCCGAGCGGCTGGTAATCGAGACTAAAATCGAAGATTGGTTATTATTCCATCTGTGAACATATGTGAAGGGTATGATGTTGAAAAATGACAAACAATGTTATTCTCCAATTTAGGGTAATGATGGTGCTCCGGGGGCAGGAGGCGAGCCGGGCTTACCGGGACCTAAGGTAATCTGTGACGTATAAAAGCAAATCTCTCGTTTTGTATATGTAATAGGACTACATGTTGTCCAATTTGGAAATAATTGGATGATAAAAATTCTGAGGATTGCTAAATTGGCAGTCCGAGGAATTTTTGGAATCTAATTATTTTCAAATTGGACAAGCAAGTAGTCCTGTTACCTATGAATTATATAGCATCCAAAATATATGAACATAACAAATGTTTACCCTCCAAACCAGTTTTTCTTGACAATTCATTGGTTCATGGAAGGTATCCAGATTTTTCTTAAATTGGACAGTTTGAGTTTTCTTGCTTCCCAGCCCCTACCCCAACTCTGAGCCTCCTGTGATGTGTTCAGTTCTTTCGCCATTCTTTTCGCGCGTTCAGCAGTGGAATAACAAAATAAAGGGTCGTAAAAAGTCTTACTAACAGTTTCATTTTGTGACAGGGGCGTGATGGAACAGCTGGACGGGCCGGAAAACGTGGAGAACGAGGAGCAACGGTAACCTTGTCTGCTTGCATCGCATGGGGCCGAGTAAAATTAAGCGTTATAAGTAAAAACTGGATCATTGGATTATGCAATTGAAGAGTTTCCATTGGCTCAGCGATCATGATATATGAGCTAATATACCATGCTCTACAAATATGTTAAGCGCATGCGTCAACGTGAACAGCCGTTGACTCTCTACCATCTCATATCCAACGCGTTGTCGTGAACTAGATGTCAAACATCACGCGTTTTCACGCCCAAGTCACGTGGTAACAAGGGCAATTTCCAATTTTTTGAGGAAACATGCGATTACTTGACTGTTTACAATGTTAAGGACAAAATTAAAAGAGGAAATCCTCAGTAGGGCATTGGAAATCTTCAAAATTCTTTCGTGTGACATTAAAACATGTGGATTCGGTTTCTATGTTCTACTCTACTCTTCTTTAAAGTGCATATGAAGCGTAGAATCGTCAATTTTTACACTAGACATTTCAAACTCTGGAATAGTGCATTTCAAACCATATATTTCCCAAATATGCAAAAACATTTTTCGCTTCATATGCACTTTAATCAAGTCAAGGTGTATTTATACGATACCAAGGCATTGTTTTTCTTTTGGTAATTTATGATAATTATTTTATTACAGGGCAGTCGTGGAGCCACTGGCGCCTCTGGTAGTCCAGGAGTTCCCGGAGCTATGGTTTGTACCAGAAACGAAATGACCTTCCAGCCTTAAAGTGCGCCTAACACCAAAATATTTTTTCGCTAAAATACACCTTTGCACCAGTTCAAAACGAATTTCACCTTTCGTTTCTCCTTTTCATCAAATTCTGGCTATTTATAGCATTTAAAAGTTACGCAAAACTGTTCATCATTCGTTCCACGACCGAGTCAGAAGGGGCGTGGGTCTATTCTTGATTTGACGTCACAAATTGATTTGCATGCATGTTTACAAAGACTTGATGGGACGCAAATCAATTTGTGACATCAAATCAAGAATAGTCCCACGCCCCTTCTGACTCGGTCGTGGAACAAATGATGAACAGTTTTCCTAATGCTATAAATAGCCAGAATTTGGTGAAAAGGAGAAACGAAAGGTGCAATGCGTTTCGAACTGGTACAAAGGTGTATTTTAGCGAAAAAAATATTTTGGTGTTAGGGGCACTTTAAAACGTAGTATAGCACAAACTCCAAGCAGCAAGGACCGCAAACGCTAAAGCTGCTAATAGGATCTACAAGAGATCTAATCAGCGAAAAAAAAATGAAATAACATAACAAACACTACAGCAAGGCTGATACTACGTGAAGAAAAAAAGTAGACTTGGCGTGTTTTTGTCTCGCAAAATCTACTTTTTCACGTAGAATCATCGCTACTATAGTGCTTATGTTACTATAGTTAGTCTAGTCTAGGCTCTCTCAGAAGTTTAAATGGCCAAACCAGTAGACGGAAATTCAGACTGTGAGCTGGAAGAAATCATATCTGCTTTCTAAATGAACAGTTGTTTAGAAGTGAAATTGTGGTTTGTACCTGTGTAGACGGCAATTAAAATACACCGATCATAAAAGTTATACCCTACCCGGCTAATACTGCGAAATGTTTCATGGCCCGTCGGTGACCGTATTAACCGGGTTATTTGCGTTCTAGGGACCAACCGGACCACAAGGCCCTGTTGGATTGCCAGGACTTTCAGGTGAAAAGGTATGGCTCTACTGCTTTTAGTTGTAGCTGGAGCGTCGGAAGTATATCCGAGTCAAAGGACATACAACAATATAATAAGAGATTTTATAGAGGAATGGAACTGGGCCAGTTCCGTGAAGCAATATGAAGCGAGAATGGTTAATGATGTGATGAAATCCACTCCCAAGATAGAATAGAGAGAAAGTTAAAATATTCTGCTTTATTTTGGTAAAGAATAGGATCCTAGATTCACATGCCCACCTCGAGAATGACCAGATTTTATTTAAAATATTTTAGTCAAGTCGAGCGTTGAAATGTCATCATCATCATCATTTTGTCCTTTTCCCATTAAGGGAAATGGGGCGTTGAAATGTAGGGTAGAATAAACTAATGACAGAGCACTTTGTATTAAATTGCCTTGAATTATTTATGGCTGGAAATTAACGCTCGCAAACTCGCAAAATGCGAGTGTTTTTTGGGATTTGCGAGTGAAAAAATATCCGCTAGCGAACATTTGCGAGTAAGAATCACCCCTGTCTCTAAAACATTTCAAGAAAGCTGTTCGAGTTAAGCTTCATGTCAGGAAATTCTAAAGAAAGTACGAACAAACTTTTTTATTTAGCTTTTCACCTCATTACTTCAAAAGTGTCAAAGATTGCTAGTTGGCTCGCCAATTTGCTAGTAACAAAAATTGTCACTGGCAACACTTTGCTAGTGGACTAGAAAAGATTATTAAGGGATCATTAAGATTTTCGTCTGAGGGCAAAAGAACCTTGCACAGGATAGTGAAGTCTGTGAAGCAGCAGCGGGCAAAGTGATTTTCTTAAACAGTCAATTGTTAAATTGGTTGATAAATTTTTTCCAGGGCCTCAAAGGAGATAACGGCGACTTGGGCTCTAAAGGAGAATCCGGAGATTTGGTAAGTAATGTTTGAAGGTGTTTCTGACTCATTTCCTTTGAAGAAAACGACAGAAAGCAAAATAACACGTGACTTCAATTTCTGGAGAGACGGGGGCAAGTTATGACAGAAAAACGATGATAGAAGTAGTTAGCTACCGATAATTAATTGTGAGGATTTGTGGATTTTTAGGATTGGATAATATCATGATGATTCCCGCAGTACTGAGTTATCGTTTCCGCGTCAGAATGACTTCAAAACCGTGATTTTGCCTCGTGTAAATGAGAACCTTTTCCAAACATGACGAACTACTTGCTAACGGTAAAAAAATATTTCACTTCATGCGCACTTAAAACGTCTCGGTAAAGTAACGTTTGAATCCAAGAGTAGCCAAAATCTAACCCATCACCATAACAACCCTTTCATGAAGCTAGCATCCCACAGAGCTGTTTTTAGGAGTGAATACTATCCTCGTCAGCCTCCGCCATTTTCGATGCCATCAAAATTATGGAAATTGTATGTTGAAGCAAAATCTTATTGGATTGCTGTATGTTATCATGTTCCTGGAAGTACTTTAAACAAATTTAATTACCTTCAGCAAGTTTCTCATTGGTTTCTCAGTGGTCTCTTTCTGAAACTTTCGCATGTAAACAATTACAATGGTGTGGCTGACTAGGGCCCTTTAAAACGGCTGTGCAGGAGGCTGGTTTAAAGTATACAGGAGTGCTCGAGCTTAAAGAAGACCGCCACCTACGGCTATATTGTCTTCATGAGTCACTGAAAGTGAGGGTTATGCATTTAAAGCGCAGTTTTAGGTTATTTACAATTTCTAAAACCGACCTAGTATTAAAATATTTTGGTGTTAGTATTGTAAGTGGCATTTGTATAAAGTTAGAGCTATTTTCACTTGAATGTAGAAAGTGCGATTCGCGTTAGCTTTGGGCTAAGTGATTGGTTTAAAAATCTCGTGCCACTTTTTAAACCAACCAGAAAAAAACAATCGTGACTCGCTCACGCATGTTTTTCCCGACTCAATGTATTTGCTTAGAGTTTTGATTGGCTGACTGGATTGTGTGCGTGTTTTGTGACCAGCGGCCAGATTGATCAGTTTGGTTTTGGTTTTGTGACACTCGACTGAACATCGCTCAGTCTAGTATGCATGCTAATGATCGTGTGTTATACTCACCCGTCTCCTGGTTTGAAAATGACCGTTAATTTACACACTACCATGTGAAACAACGCCAGGAAAAGCAAGAAGCATAAGACCAATAAGTGTTAATAAGGGTTTTCTTTAACTGTTATCACATTCTCGCTAAACAAGTTGAGCGATCAGAAAATGAGACAGTTAGCACATTTGTTTCTCTCTGATTCAGTTTACATAAGAGTGAATTAGGTCAAACAAGAATAGAAGCTTGAACTCTCGCCAAGTTTTGCGAACTTCTTGCTCTCATTGAATACCAACAGGCAATTGTATTTAATTTTTAGGGAACTGTAGGAATTGATGGACAAAAAGGTGCCCCTGGCGAACCTGGAGGAGCTGTAAGTTACATGGAAGCGTTAATACCCAACTCTACATTGAGCTGTTGTTGTTTAGCCCTTTAGACCAAACGTACGGCCATTAAATGAATAAATTATTTAAATGCGATGCCGTTGGACTACGTCCTTGTTGGCTAAATATCAGGCGATTTCACAGTGTAATTGTTAATTTTGTAGACTATAATCTCGCAGTAACTGGCGAGTCGTTTTAAGGATACGTTTTCTCCTTCAAGGGTAACAGAGGTGCAACAGGATCGCCTGGCCGACCTGGATCGCAGGGTCCCCCTGTAAGTTGCACAATTTTATTTTCGTGGTCACTAGTAATATAAACTGCTCACAGGTCACTGGCATTCCAGTGCATGTGTGGGCACAAATGAGAGGGCATCAACTCAGAACACCAGGCAGAGTACAATATGGTTGTAGTTTAGCTTGGAAATAGAATGAGCAAACCTTGGGTTTTTGGAAGTGATTGTGACGAAATGCGTTACCGTACTGACTATGTTGTTCACGGAACCAAGCGATTCAAATGTGGATACGAGTCTCCTACAGCGAATTTAGCACAAGTGTACCTTTTCATTCCTTGTTCCTGTGTTTAACTTCCTTTTTGATGTTTTGTTAGGGACCTCCTGGTTTTGTTGGCCTTCCAGGACAACCAGGTATTCCAGGAGTCAAGGTAAGCTGGCCACGGTACACTTAATGTGCAGCAAACACAGCATAGACAATTTCCACAAAAAAGAAACGTCTGTCACAACTAATGTACATTTCTTTACAGGGCTCGCTTGGCGTAGCGGGTAGACCAGGAACAGCAGGTTTGCCCGGAAGACCGGTAAGTTGATACAAAATTATCATAACAAATGCCGATAAATAATTCATAATGATAATGATGTTCATTTGTACATCTGGGTGCTCCAGGAATTCATTACATTGATCTGTATTTTCTGTTCATGTCTCTCAATGTCTTTGTAGGGATTACCAGGACGCGACGGATTGCCTGGAATACCCGGATCAGACGGAAGACCTGTATGTATAACAATGTACATGTACTCTCATAACCATTAACTTCACTGTCTTTCTCGTTACTGTTTTGTTGCTAAATGATGGATATGTCGCGTCTTGTCTATGGGCAGTTCTGAGTTTCCTTTTGCCCCCTGTTTCAAAATGAACCTCGTGGAAAAAGTTTCATTTGAAATTAGTTTGCTTTGTATTAAAATGAAAGTACAGGTGAAACTTCAACGAAGATTTGTAAAACCGACACTCCCTCTTGAAACAAATAAGTGTCCTGTTTAGCTAATAAGTTGAAGGATGAATACCACACAGTTTTCTGTTATTATTGAATGAATCAGTTTTTTGTATAGGGACCAAATTATCCTTAAAACAGAAAACTTCAAAATAATAGTTTACTAAGGGAGCAAAACACCAAAGAGGTGATACTGAACCAAAAAGGAACAAGGATGGTTAAGGATGTGGAAGATTGAGAAGGATTACAAAAGACGAATTTGAAAATTTTAGCTAGCTTCTTTAAGCTTCATGTATTTGTATTTTTCAGGGTCCACCAGGTCCTCTTGGGCCAGCTGGCGCTAAAGGCGATCGTGGACCAAGTGTAAATATGACATTTATATCCTTTACGTGCAATATTTATATTCTGAATTTTTTAGCAGTATGACATTTATTAGTCAAACTGATATGAAAACGCTTTCGATTTTGAAAGGGATTGCCTGGCCTGCCTGGAAGGCGCGGAGCACGTGGAAATACCGGAGAAAAGGTTTGAATTGTTGTATTAATTCTACTCGCTTACATCAGTTCAGTTATAGTAAACCAGAGCTTTGCATTTTCCAAACTTGGTAGTTTTCCAAAGTTTTCTTTGCTTAAGTTCACTGATGTTATTGTTCACTCAAACCAGTGTGTGAAGTCAAGTTCCCTTATTTTCCTTCAGACTAACCTGCCATCACATGATCAGGCGTTCTTATTTTTCGCGGCGAGAGAAAGGAAAAAAATAAGAACGCCTGATCGCAGGTTACCACCGGACCCGATTTTGTTCTAATTTCTAAACCTGCTTTGAGAGTTGACTAAAAGTGTACTTAACTGATGTTCTTTTGTTATATAAAATAGTTTTCTTTTATACCTGGTTAAATGAACAAATCGGCAAAACGAATTTGTGAGCGCTCCATCTTAAGGAACCAATCAGAATGCTCGTTTTCATCGTAGATAGTTTTTTTCCGATATACTGAAATCAATGTTGAAATGTGTTTAGACTTCACAAGGAATTCGGTACGAATGTACCCAGAAATGATATTATGTACATTAACTGAAGAGTCTGTCAACATTTCGCCGCCATTTAGGGTGAACGTGGAGATAATGGTGAAAATGGAAATATCGGACAGGATGGACGACAAGTAAGTATAAAGTAAATAAGGAAATACTAGTTATTTCGTTGTTGTATACACAGGTATTAACGTTGTTATACACTGGAACCCCTTCGATTGTGGCATCGTTGTCCGTTCTCTGATAGAACACGATCGCGCGCATGAAAACGAAAATTACTCTTGTTTGTTGGCCTAAAAATATTTACGGCATAGCAAAGCAAAAAATTACGCAGTTTCGTTTTCAACTTGTTTGTTGGCCTAAAAATATCTAAATTAACTTTACTGCATAGCAAAGCAAAAAATTACGCACTTCGTTTTCAACTTGTTTGTTGGCCTAAAAATATCTAAATTAACTTTACTGCATAGCAAAGCAAAAAATTACGCACTTTCGCACTAACGCACTTACTTACTTACACTTACGCACTAAATTTACTTTACTGCATAGCAAAGCAAAAAATTACGCGCTTTCGTTTTCAACTTGGCTGTGTTAACAATTGGCTCTGACAATTCAAAGATGGATAGACCAACGTAAGTAAATGTAGGCCCTCTGTTAAGTCAGTTAAATTTCCAAAGCACTCATACAAACTTAAGGGAAGTTGTAAAAATATGTATTGCTGTGAATACCTGAAAGCAAACGACGCATTACTGTGCAAACTTGCTGCTTGTAGCTTTCATTTAAACTGGGAGGCCGTCGTTGGAGCGGCGAATCCGTGGGGAGATTGGTGAGGAGTCGAGTTGAAATTTGAAATTTCCACTCGCGGGGCTTCGAGCAGCTCGCACACTCAAATCCCGCCGGCTACGCAGGCTATACATTGCAAATCTTCGGTGAAGCAACAGAAGAGTTTCCGACTTATTTTATCCAATCAAAAACTAGCACAAAAGCTCTCGTAAGCCTGCGAGCAAAACAGTCGTGTTGCTTAGCAACTTCAGGGGCGAACATCGCGGGCGTCATTCCCGTCTCGGTGGCGGGACTTCGTTAGCAGCTTTCGCTTGTTCCCTTGTGTCAAGAACAAACGATTTTAAAAGGGATTGCCATTTTTCGAACTGAAGGAAGGCTCAAAATAGAAAGGCTGTTTTCAAGATAATAGCACACGGAATCAAGGAATATTTAGCCTGCGTTGCAGCCAAACGTGCCACTTAATACTCGGTCTATAGCGGTGATTTGGGCTGTCTGCGACGCAGGACGCAGGGCGACAATTTTTCAAGATGCATTGTTTGTAACGTGTTTGAATTTTTTCAGGGCTATCCAGGTGCTCGTGGACCGGCTGGTGATAAGGGCGGTAATGGATCACCGGTAGGTTCCTGTTATGAATGTCATGACCAACGAAGGGCAACAAGTGCCTGGATAGTTATTTTATGGAGTTTTTGTTGACTACCTTTTTCAAAAAAGTAACCAGAAGTGACTGGCAATTAAATTTTCTCTGTCTTTTCTAGGGTTCACCAGGAATCAACGGCGAGCCTGGTTTGAAAGGAGGTGCTGGTTTAGAGGTTAGAAGATAACCATCTGTCCAACTAGCTGAATAATGTTTGACAGAAGAAATTCATTGGGTTTTGCCACCGTTTGTTTCCTCACTCCAAATGCCCTGTGTATATGCCATTTCTTGCACGTGACACCCAACTCCACTCTATATATAGGGCTTGGGTTTTGCTGAAACTGTGTGAGCCATAAAAAAGGAAAGCTTATGCGACGTACATGAGTTAAGGTGTGTTGTTTTATGTTGCCAGGGCGAATTAGGCGCTCGCGGCTCACCCGGTACTGACGGAGCTACCGGAGTTGTGGGAGCGACAGGGCCGGCTGGAAACAAAGGAGCTGTTGGCTCTCAAGGAGCAACTGTAAGTATAGAGCGTTTACACCAAGATAGAGCGAGTTTCAATTGAGTTTGGGAAGTTATTAGTGAATTGCTCTGGTTTTGCATTACTACGCTCAGTGATTGGTTTAAAAATCTCGTGTCACTTTTTCAACCAATCAGAAGTAAAAACAAAACCAACCGTGACTCGCGGGCGCACGTTTTCCCGCGTTTTGTGTCGGCTACGTTTAATTTCTTCGAGTTTTGATTGGATCACTGAAATTTCTGCGTTCTTTTTGATTGGCCAAAGTAAGTACTTTGGTTTTTGTTCCACTATACTCAATTGAAACTCGCATAACCGAAGAACGTTTGGGTTTGCATTCAAAAACTTTACCTAACTCGGAGATTGTGGAGTAGGTGGATAGGTATGTATTCTCCAAATGTTGACTTGGCAATGTTCATTGCAGCCAAGTTATTGAGAAAACAAAATTCGGAAAATTATAGAGCTTTGTATGGGTCCGCCATATTGGTACAACTTTGGTTCTCCAATATGGTGGCCAAAACTGTCTGCGTGATGAGAGAAAGATTTTGCCAACAAAGTCATCCATCATTTTTTTATTTATTTGGTTACTGTAACATCTAACTGAAGTCATGTCGAGTTAGGTTGTCTCGTGGCAACTGGAAAACATTGCAAGTTGCAGAGGAGGCCTGGGAGAGTTATACATTCGTAATTTTTCTTGTAACTTGCGATACATCCCATCACATTTTCAGCCTCAAATCTCCGGCGAGCAAAGGAAGCCATCCGATTTGTCGTTTTAAAACAACTGCGCGGTAAATTGCGATTAGCATATTAGACAAAGCAACGTTATGTTTTCTTGCAGCTTGCCGTAGTATCTTGTTGCATTGCAGATGTTTTGGCAATTGACTATGCAACGTTTGTTGCGTTGCAAGTTGCAAGAGAAATTCTCCTCTTGTAACATGGTCATTACAGGCTCAACTTTCAACGCACTTACCTATTTTTATGGATTGTTCTTGTGACAGGGTGATCCAGGACGGAATGGTAATTTCGGAAATATTGGAAAGCAGGGAATTGACGTGAGTTTGTTTATATTTTATTTGCATTTTGGTTTTCGTAATTATTTGCATTTTTGTTTTCTTAAAGGTTATCTGAAAGGTTGTAAAGCTTAAATTAGATAATTCAGAGAATAGATAATTGGTTAATTTGGAGGAGCGAGGGTGGCGCAGTGGCGAGAACGCTTGCCTCTAAACAATGTTGCCCGGCAACCCAATCTCCTGCTAAGAATGAAGACAGTGTACATTGGGAAATTAGGGTAGTTTATTGACGCGTAACCACACATTCATTTAGTAAGCACACGGGTAACACGATAAAATTTTACAATTATCGATGTTTTGCGGCCGTTCCCCGGTAGTGTAGTGGTCATGCGACGCATTCATGATACGGGTGACCTGAGTTCGATTCCAGCTCGGTGCTTTTAACATTGACTTTTTCTTTTTCCTTTTAAAATTCCTAAATAAATCTAAGTGTCCCGAGCCATTCCTGTATTTAGCCGCTCGTATTATGACGCGAAGCCGCCATTTTTAAATGAATCCATTTAGAGCGCTTTTATACCAGTCCTCTCCCGTGTGCTTGGTCAATAAATGTAATTTCTAATTTCCCCATGTAGACTGTCTACATTCTCTAGCCGGAGATTGGGTTGCAACCGGGTTGGATTCCAGCCTGGTGTCATATGTAGGTTGGGTTTGTTGTTGGTTCTCTCCTCGCTCCGAGTATTTTTCTCTGGGTTCTCTGGTTTTCCTCCCTCCTCTAAAACCAATTCCACTTGGATAGAGGACCTGCATGAAAACCAGCTGAGGCTAATGTGACTTCTTCTCTTATAAGTGCATTTATTTATTTATATAATTTGGTTTTATCAACTGGGTTGATAACGTGAATTGAACGTAAAGAGATTCAAGAGCTAACGTTTCGAGCGTTAGCCCTTCGTCGGAGCGAATGTAAGTAGGTTTGTAGACCAATCCGATATATTAATATTTTAACATGTCGCCGAGGCTTGGGGGAATAAAACAAAAGATTGCATCGAGGCTTATATTAGGGATGATTAAATAATTTCTTTTTTTTAGTCCCCAAGCCTCGGCGCCATGTTAGAATTTTAATATATCGGAATTGGTCTATTGACTAAACAACTGGAGTAATCCACACCAGGAAAAGTTTGTCTGTCATCAGTTCCGCTGGATAAGTGGTAACGGCGATTCTCATTCGTAGAAAACATTTCGGAAACAACATATTTTTCGCAACTGTTAGCTATCTTTTATATAATATATATACGAAATGTATTTTGTTTCTTCGCATTTCTATGTCATTTCCAACAATACAACAGTCGGGGTACGTAACAAGTGTCAGTTGATGACCTCAAATCACACTTCCGAGAGGGGAGCGAACCCACGGTGTTCGGCCCCGAAGTTGCTCGTCGGAGTACGAGTGTTTCAACGAAGGTTTGTCAAAACTGGCACTTGTTCCGCCGACTGACAAGGTCCTGGAGGCTGCTATATTGTTTGTCTTAAAATTCTTTATGTTGTTTCTAAATTATTGAAATAACAACAGGGCCCCTTTGGTTTCCAAGGAGATACAGGAGAGGCCGGCGAAGCTGGACCGAAGGTTAGTATTGTTTTGAAGTGAAATGCTACTGCAAAGATAAATGTCAGGCGTTTTGGCTTACCGAAGCCAGAGATTACAGTACGATTTTGGTTTTGTCGCCCACTTTTTTGTCACAAAAACTCGCAGACAAGCTGCACTTTTGCGCCTAAATAGTGTGTTTCAAATCGGAGTGAAGCTTGCGCACGAGTTCGGCCTGTCTGTAAGTGTTGATATAAATCGTTCCTTTGTTCCTTTTTTTCAGGGTGATTTTGGCTACACTGGAGAATCAGGAAGACCTGGTGCATCGGGGGCTGAGGTAAATTTAGAGATCAATATTGAATTTCTCAACACAGTGTCAAAATACAGTCAGCACGAGACGAGAGGTTATGAGAATATCCATCAGCTAGAGGGTAGTCTTTAGGAGAACTGATGGGCTAAATTCTTTTGTAAAAAATTCTTCACACTGCTACATTAAAATAAAGGTTAAAATTTCAGCTTGCCGACTTGAAAGTACTACGCAATAGCCCTCATTTGAATAGTTACACACTAGGGTTTTACCTTCAGACATAAAAGTTAGAACCACTTTGTACAGCATAATAGACCTCTTTCATAAATGGCTGCCAATTTTCAATTCTTTTGTATTCATTTAAATTGGCCTTTCTAACCTCGTTTTTGATTTGGTAAATCAAAAGATTTTTTGTTTTCAAACGAGGTTAGAAAGGCTAATTTAAATGCACACAAAAGAATTTAAAATTGGCAGCCATTTATGAAAGAGGTCTATAAACAGTACCACTGCTGCTCAATAGCTTTCATTTGAATGGTCACACACAAGGGTTTTATCCACAGACTTTAAAGTTAGAACCAGCTTGCACAGAATAATAAGCATGGAAAAACTGCTCTTTTGAATGGTCACACACTAGGCGTTCGTCCATAGACCTAACATTTGCAACATATCGCTTTTCTTTTACTCGTAAGTGTTGTATTATTAACTTTTTAGCGTTTTTGTTTGTAGTATTTATTCCGTCATTGTTTTTTCTTAAGAAAACTACTGAATAAATTTTATTACAGGGCGAAGTGGGCGATAATGGTAGAAACGGAACCGTAGGTCCTCCAGGACCAAAGGTAAATAAATCAGTTATTAACTTGTTACCGCTTTGTGCAGGACACTTATTCAGCAGTACTTGTTTGACCCCTAGCCTCTAAAACAATAGCAACTGCTACACCAGGAGGACCAGTAGAATTAAAAGCTTACGGGAGCTGCTACACTATAAGAAGAAGCCGTCTTTGTTATCAACCTTCTTTATTGTATAAATTCAAACGGGTTTTTAAATACCTTTCTAATTGACGAGGATGTGAGGCACATCGGTCAAATTCATTTGTATGTATTGCGTACCTATCTTGTTTTATCTTCCAGGGTGGCACGGGATCTCCCGGCTCTCCTGGTGAACAGGGAGGACCTGGACCTGAGGTAATTAATTACGGCTGTCAAACAG
The DNA here is from genome assembly GCA_947652115.1 of Blastomussa wellsi. NCBI lineage: Eukaryota > Metazoa > Cnidaria > Anthozoa > Scleractinia > Plerogyridae > Blastomussa > Blastomussa wellsi. The sequence goes on along the minus strand of OX393566.1, from coordinate 26,125,547 downwards.
CTGTCAACTTAACACACCTGATCCAAAGAAACAATAATTGTTGATAAAGGAATGAAACCACCACGAAAAGTCGATTTCTGCTAATGAAAGTTTCTACACACAGCAGTGCAGTTGAAGTTGGTCGCCACCCCTTGATTTTCAAGCTGGGCTTGTAGTACACGTAATTATCCTATTAGGTCACGCAATTTTATGCGATTTCAGTGCTGATCAATTGAGTGTCTTAAAACCAAAACCAAAGTAATAACTTTGGCCAGTCACAAAGAACGGAGACAATCCATCGATCCAAAAACGCGAAATAATTACACATAGCGGGAAAACGTGCACGCTCGAGTCATCACTGGTTTTGGCGTTGACGCGAGATTTTTAAATCAATCAGTGAGCATATTGATGCAAAACTAAAGGAATTCGCTAATTACTTTCGACACTCAGTTGAAAACCTCTTCAACTGAAATATGCCAATAACAGCTTAAAGCTGTAAAAGAATCCAAAATAAAAAAAATACATTTCTAATTTTTAACACCTATATCCAAAGTGTATTCTATTATTATTATTAATTATTAGTTTGAACTGCGTCTCTGACAATTCTTATCTGTTATGTTCCAGGGACGAACTGGCCCGCAGGGTACACCTGGAGTTCAGGTTTGAGTTTTGAGTTTGTTTAGACAATATTATGCCAGTGGTAAATCTGACACCTGAAGTTCTCGATGCAGTTTCCTTTGGTGTTATTCTGCGTTGCTACAACCAAGCGAGAAATGATTTTCTTAGTATGGCCAAGTTGACGATATGCGGCAGAAATGTTTCACCTGCTATTACACGCACACGAAGATGTCACACAGAAGATATCACGAATGTAACTAAACACTAGAACTGAATGCGCCAACCTCCCTTCTGGAAGTAAATTGCACTTTGGTAATTGAGACACAAGAGAAATTCTCAGCTTGTCAAATTCAAGGTCATTTTCTGTGCATATACTCTATCACTCAAGTGGTCTCTGTAATTGTGAAGCACCTGACGCTGCAAAGAAAAAACCGCAGAATCGTTATATACACGCTTATCGAGATGTCACCGGATGTAAATGATATCTGTGCAAAGCCACTAAAAGCAGATCATTAGTGAGTTCTGTTTATGTCCTCGGAATTATAGAGTTACAGTGGATATATATAATATACAACAATAGATACATAACAATAGTTGAAAACGCAACTCTTTTCCCAAACTAAAGAAAAACAAAGTGTTCATAGATTGCTAAATGGCTCGTTTAGAAGTATAGGGCTACAGCCCATGTACACGGTCTGTACCTATTTTAGACTATCCATTAAATGTGACATTTTTGTTTTTGTCTGTTTCAGGGTGAACGTGGTCGGTCGGTAAGTTGTTGATGATTTTTCTACCATGGGTCAAAAGAACCGGTTTTAACTTGGCTTTATGGTTTTAAGTTGTTTTGTTCCAACGTGAGTGAAATTATAAATGTAACGTTTTTTTTCTTTATTTCTTGATTTAGGGTAACGATGGAGAAGCGGTAAGTCTTGTTGATTTGATTTTGCTTGCATTATATTTATTCCAGACAATAGCCAGTGTAGCTGGCGGCTTATTTTGGTAGCGCGCTCAGACGAAGCAAGCACTGAAAGCCGCGAAACCTGAAGCCGAGAGGGCCTGAGCGAGAGCGCAGCGAATGCGTTCTCCCTCAGTCTCCTCGCAGCTTCGCCTCTCAGTTTTGCGCCTTTCGATTCACTGCTTGTTTCGATTGAGTGCGCTACCAAAACCGCCATCTTCGCAGGCTACTGAAGATAATATATATGTTTTAGTTTGACACTTACAGAAATACCGTAACCTGACCTGGTGTCTCTAAAACAAGCGCACTGGTGGGAGTTGTGTTTTAGTATTATGGGACAGCGGGTCCACAACGCGGCTTGCGTGATGTGTGATGCGTGATGTGTGATTTTAGTGATTGATTCAGATTTCATTTAGGGAGCTTAACAACATATCAATTGGACCAAATGTGGCCTAAAAATTTGCCACTAAAATTCTGATCACCTAATAACGTAAAACTCTTGTCTCGAATTCTAGGGCGACCCAGGCCCTCCCGGAGTCCCAGGACCCCAGGTAAGGAACATTGAGTTACTGATGGGGGTAGGGTCGGGATGGAGTACATTGCTCCCAGTGGAGGTATCATGACATTTACCAAGAGTGGAGAAACGGCCAGTGTTTATGTTATTTTAGTGATTCTAAATCGTGAACTACGCAGCTTGTTTATTGTCGTGCATACATGGAAATGACGCAAAATTGTAGTCCGCTGTTATCTTCTTGTTTTTAAGTCGATTGCGTGGTTGTCATTTAAATAGCACGCTGGACGCTAGATTGTTTTGTTTATCGTCCCATCCGGGGGAGGGGGAGGGGGGAGTAGCAACACTCCAGTCGCCCTATCACCAAACTGGGGTTAAGCTCGGGCAGTTGAAGAGTCTTAGGCTTTTTAAGTAACAAATTGATTTGGGTTGAGGTGTTTTTGCGTTGATGACTGTCAGTAGACCTTGACTGAGTTATTTTAAGTCTAAACTGCATATTTGATCTCCTTTCTAGGGTCCACCAGGGCAGAATCTCCAAGAAGCGGTAAGCTAAAATTATCTGAGAAATTGCCTTGTTGACTATATAGCTGGGATTTCGGATGTTGCAAGACCTTGTCTGACTAAGTCACCATTTTGATCAGACAAACAGATAAGACGTCACATTACAGTAGTGTTCCATGACCGTTGTCAACTGAAAACATTGGCGTTTACGCCTGAAGACAAAAACACTTTTCCGGATTTCTGTCCGGTCACTGCCGGGATTTCTTCAGACAATGGCAAATTTTGGTGGGCCAACTACTATGTCCGACTATTATTTTCAGCTCCGTTATTTTTCAAGTGAAGAGCCCTTCCATTTCATTTATCGAACTCCCCTCTTAGATCTCCGTCTTTGATCTCTGTAGCTTGCCGAACTCGGTTCCGGCGACAAGGGACCTATGCAAGAAGGACGGCGCCGATTGTATTCCAGCAAGGTAAAATTTTTACCTTTCTTTGAATTTTCATTGTCAATGAAGGCAATTATTATTGCCACAATGATTCTCAAAAGAACACAACATTATTGTACATATTTGTCGGTAATTTGATTACAGTATTATTTGCACTGGAACCTTGAATACCCTTATTTTCTGTGTATTATTACTGCTGGTTTTCAACCCTTCGTTGTCCTGTTAGCCGCATCCATATCCGTTGTTAAAGGAGAGATGTCATAATATATTGAGTTATTTTCATATTACCCTTATAAGGTAGGAAATCTGAAACTAATGGATTACTAAGGAAAAAAACGCCAAAGAGGTGCTACTAAACCAAAAAGGGACAAGGATGGAGAACATTGAGACGGATTACAAATGACGGCTAATTTTTTTCAAAATGCAGGAACCGTGACTTAGCTTGCAGGCGATTCTTACGTCATTTTCGATCATTTGTTACCTTCATTTGACTTATGTTTGATTTTTTCTTGCCGTTTATTACAGCGATCATTTGACCACGTCCAGGCACCTGAGAATAACGTCAACACCCAGTTTTTTACGGTATTCGTTAAGTTCTGTTATTTCAGGGTACAATTATATGTATGTTGTTTGTGGCAGGCCGCTGCTGTCCATTGTCGGGGTTGGTCCTCACACTAAAGGCAATTGTGTTAATTAAAGATTGAAGATTTAAGACAATCCTTTGGCCAAGAGCGGTATATCTAGAAGTTAATATACCGCGAATAGAAGTTGAGCCCGCAGTCGCTTTTCTGTGTTAGTAACGTCGCTAAGCAATGCGGAGTTATCCTCGTATTTTAGTTTTTGTTACCAGTGAGGTAGCGTACGTGTAGCCTTACCCACCCCCCGAGGAGGGTGGGTACGGCTACACGCAAGCTATCAGTGAGGTTGCTGCCCTTTTAGCTTGGTCGTTTGTGACGGGAAAATAATTGGGAGGGGAGGTAGATAGAACTGGATTGAAATTGGTAAAGGTTGTTTACTGTGGTCACGTTTTTGTCATAGCAGTCATTTTACGACCCGTTAAATAATTCGTGTTGACCCACTTGAAGTTATGGACCCCTGTGTTGTGTCATTATGTCATAAAAAATACAAACCTCAAACGATCATTCAGTGTTTCGGCCCAAGAGGGATACAAAGGTTAAACAGTAAGCATCAAAGCGTTTAACTTTAGTCAGAATGTTGACCTGACGTGTTGTTCCTTTTTTGCCGCTCAGAAAAAGCAAGTCGATCAATTGGTGGGACTGGTGACTAGGAAAGTGAGTAACTTCAACGCACAGCACGGTAACGTGGAACACCCAGCTCGATCGTGTCGAGAATTAAAGTTGGATCATCCTGATGTTCAGAGTGGTTTGTACAACTTTCTTTTTTGTCACGCTAACAAGTCTTGTGTCCTTGAGAAGTGAACTTTTTGTCACGCTAACAAGTCTTAGTCTACTTTTTTGTCACGCTAACAAGCCTCGTGTCATTGAAAAGTCCACTTCTTTTTTGTCACGCTAACAAGTCTTTTGTCCTTGAGAAGTCTACTTCTTTTTTGTTACGCTAACACGTCTTGTGTCCTTGAAAAGTCCACTTCTTTTTTGTCGCGCTAACAAGTCTTTTGTCCTTGAGAAGTATACTACTTTTTTGTCACGCTAACAAGTCTTGAGTCCTCAATTGAGAAGTTCACTTCTTTTTTTTGTCACGCTAACAAGTCTTGTGTTCTTGAGACGTCACGCGCGTGGCAGCACGGAGATTAGTATAGGAATCAACCTGTTGGATTTGCAGTGCTTTATACCAACAGCTACCACCGATACTGGCTAAAAGTACTGCTTTTCTGATGATCATGACAAAATATGTTTCTATTTAAACTCAAAGCTAAGTTGTTCCTTCCATCAACTACAATGGAAGAGCTGGAGCTGTCATGTGCAGTATGACTTGATCAATTGATTTTCGTTTGTTCCGTAGGTGAATACACAATCGATCCAAATGAGGGATGCAGTAGTGATGCTGTCAAAGTTTATTGTGATTTTGAGAAAAACGCTACTTGTGTAAACCCGAAAAAGGACAAGGTACAAGATAGTGTAACCCTGGTTTGAAGAGTATAAGTAAACAGAATTTATTTATTTTTGCCACACCACAGATATAACGAAAACAAAAAATATAGAAAGAATAGGTAACAATGGCGAGGAGGCCTAAAGGACACTATGTAGCTTATGTCAATTAGATCTGCTCAATTATAGTTTTACAAGATTAATTAAAAAAGAAGAACATGACGGGGGAAAATAGCAAAGTGTTGATTTCTTTTATTGACGCCGTGCCTGTTCTTAACTTAATAGATTGTTGTTCCCGCAAATGAAACCGGACCAGGACAATGGACAAACGAGGACGAACCGGTAAAACCTGTTTGTTATAAAAGCGATTTCCATACTTTGGTCTTACATCAGTATCAACACTTTAAAATACCAGGAAATAAAATAGTAACAGATTAGTACCCGAAACAGCAAAGCAATTTTAAAAGAGGTTTCCAGTTATTGAAGTCTGAAAAGCCATCGAAAATTTCCAGGCGAGGTAAATTTTGGCGGAAGTGTGCTTCTCTGCTTACTCGACCAGAATGGTGGGCGCTACCTTCTCATTTTATTTATTACTCTAAATTTGTCAATATGTTTTGGTAGCTGTAAAGTAACAATTTTTTAACTCCCGCACTCTTTTTTCAGATTGAATACAAGTTGAACTCAGTCCAGATGAAATTCCTGCGTCTTCTGAGCAAGAGCGCTTTCCAAGAGATGTCGTACAGCTGTACTGACCCCAACGAAGACTGCATGATGGATCTGAAAGGAGATAACGAAATGGTCGTCAACAACCTGAAGAAAATAAAGATTAGATTTGACGAGGTATGCGCACAGCTGGTGGGCGGTCAAACCATTTCCGAGTTACCTTTAGTCTTAGTTTCAATGAGTTCTCGTGCGAAACCATTCAAACGCAAATGAGTTCGATGTACATGAAAATGGCGTGCAGATCGTCGGAAGACTCGTTTGGAATAGAGTAATGACCTATTTGGTGAAACGAGACAGTTGAACACAAATTGTTTGAGCTGCTTCAGCATTGAAGATCAAAGAATAATGTTGCTTTTAAAGTATGGTACTACTCTCAAATTTGGCGATATTCTGCTGAAATATCGATTGGCGTTTTGCGTTTTGGCAAGTTCCGTTTCATTTCTTTTTACGAAAGATTATTCGTACGTATACCGAACGAGAGCCTGTATGGTTTTTGTGTTATTGAGTTTTTTCTCTCTTCATTGCAGACGTCGCAAGTTGGAAATAAAAAATTAAAGGTGGAAGCCCCCTCCTCACAGCAGAACAGTTTGCCTATAGTGGACTGGGCACCACAAAGTCGCGTCGACTCGCAACTCACCATTGAATTAGGACCAGTTTGTTTTCTTTATTAGTCGTGAGCCGAGTGAGATTGGAGAGCGAAGAACTGCATCCTCATTGTACATTGACTATTTTTCTGCTTAATATATTAGCTAAAAACAAACGAAGACCATGTAGAAGTTTCTGAATAAAGCGGTTCTCGGCAAACAAGTCGACTGCAATTGATTCTGTTATGTTAAAGTAGTTAGTGTTAAGTAATTAATAACTCGAGCGCAGTTGTTTTGTCTTGTTCTATTATATATTTTATTAAGAAAATAAACAGTAAGATTTTAGCGTTTGACAACTCTGGTTTTTCAGCGAGTCTTCAAGGCAGCAGCAGTCGAAATCGAATAGCGTCTAGACACGTATGTTCACCGATGATCATTTCCTTTTCCAAGAGAAGAAGAGATCATTCTCGTCCCCAGTGCTGTTTGGCCCTCTTAGCCGGCTGGGCCTGTGCACGAGGAACAAGTGGCTCTGAGGACATATTATTTGATTCGCTGAAATCAAACAAATGGAGTCCAATCACATCAGCGGTTTAAAATCCCTTTGTTGTTAGCACGTTTGAAACGGTAGATGAGATTAGACTTTTTTTTGTTAGATTCTAACCAATCAAATCATTTGTACCCAGAGCCACTTCTTCGTCGTGCACAGGCCCAGCCGGATAAGAGGGACAAGCGGCTCTGGGGAGGAGATGGAGTCCCAGGGTAGGTGAAGTAACCCGCCTAGCTGGGATAACCCCGCCTGTCCATACAATATTTCATTTTTTCCTGATGGTGTTTACATGATAGGTGGGGTAACCCGCCATGGAGGGCTGCCCGGTATGCCAGGGAGGGTAACCCGCCTAGCCGGGGACGCTTCATGGTGGGGTAACCCGCCTACCCAAGATCGGGTCATGTTACACTTGAAAGCGTACCTATACCAAATGCGAATTACAAGTGATATAAACAAGAAGCCACAGCACTGAAACATTGAAGCAAGAGCCGTTAGTGAAAGTAGAAGATTATTAACCACCAAAATACATCGTTGGCTCGCCATTTTAATTTGCGTGTTTACGTGCTTGGAGACCACGCACTCGAGAAGTTTTACCTCGCCACCCCAGGGTCAGTCAATTGCATTCGCAAGTAAACGCGATCTATTTTTCTAAGAAGATTTTTTTCACCTACCCGGGGTACCCGACCTCCATGTAAACAGGCCCTAACTGAATATCGCTGTTTATCATAATTATATACGAGGACTTCGTTAAATGGAGGTTTCGACGTTCCACTTTACTACTTCCTCACGCGGAAAATGCGCAAAATAGTAAATGGATGCACACATTCTACGTAGAGGAAACCCCCGGGAGGTATTCGCATATGAAAGGGAGGGGGATGCTCGTGGTCTCGCTTAGGGGTGTAAATTTCGGATTTTGAAATGCAAGGAATGCATGCATGTTTACTATGAGTAAATCGAACGGAATGATCTCGAACGCAATTGATATCTTTTTTTACTTACCCTCGTAATTGATATGGATTTTTATGCTATATTTATTTCCGGAATATGGAGGGCCTTTATCAAAGTCAACATATGCACTTGTGCCCATTCAACGAGTCTCGTCTTTTCGCGATAAGAGGTTGACCCAAGACCAAAAAGATTGCTGACTGATTGGTTAAAGAAGTTTATCTGATAGTTGAAACTGTTTTCGCGACTGCCAATCCTCTGGTATAGAACATAGATTAATCATTTCAAAAGTACCCTGCAAACATAAAATTGTTCTCAATAAAAGCAAAGAAAATGCACAAAGACAAAACGTGCAACGGAACATTGTCGAATGATACTTGATCGCGATGTGTTTACGGATTAGTCAAGTACGTTTTGTTCGTGCAAACCATCTGTTGGAATCAAGGAGGGCGCTGTCCGTAATTAAGGGTAGGGAGTATGCAGTTAGCGTAATCATCCATAAAAAATTAAAAGCCCCAACACATTTAAACGTATAGGTCGGGATACATACATACAGCTACTGAGTATCACCCGAGGGGGATGGAGCTCTCCCCTTTAAAAATGACGGGGAGCTCGTCTTACCTTTAATTTAAGGGGGTAAAATTGATGGATTGGTACCGCTTAGGGTTCTTAACCACCGCTAGAGTTGTCGCGGTACCTTTCAGGATAATGAGCAATGAAATGACAGGAACTTTGTGTGACTCCGCTGATTTTTTAGTTGAAGTTTTCATTTATGTGGTACATTTTAGGGTTGAATATTTTGGGGGACCACGCCCAGTAATCGAGATTCTGGTACGTATACTTTTTCAGGGGTTCTTTTCAAAATTTCCAACGAGCACCCCGTCATTTTTATAGGGGTGTCCCCCCGGGCGGCCAACACGATGAAGACGTTGTATATGACCCTGCAAACACATGCCGACTCTTTACCGACTCAGTTTAGTTTTCGAGAAGGAGCTTTCCCCGGATGTTTTCAGAAAAATAAGACTTCAATGATGCAAAAGGAAAAACGTCTCTGTCTGTTTAAACATATGCTGCCAAACTTTCTCTTTATCAATGTCGTGTTTGGGTTCGTGGATCCGTCGTGGTTTTGACTGATAATTGACGACGTATTGGCAATAACTCTTGACGTCCTTGACACGTGTCTTCCCTTGTAAACACGCCCGGTCGTCTAGATATAAGTATAAAAGGGATCACATTTTGCGCAGAAGATCAAAGACCGACTGAGAGCTGAGACCAACTAACTGTGGACCTACTAGCCCGCCAACGGAAAGATGAACATGATTGGACTGGTGCTTGTAGTTTTGCTGGCTTTCCAGTGCCGCGTAGCCGAATCTTTGTCAGGTATGTTATAGTCGAATCTTTTCAGCTGTCTTTGGGACGTGTACCCGTTCAAGTTTGCCTCCTGTGCAGGCGTTCTTTTGCTCGTCAAAAGATCGTCTGCGTGGGAAGCTACGTTAACGTTCAACTGACCTCGGTCAATTCAGTGTTTTCTTCTTCAAAGACGTGTATACTTTTTCTGAGCAACAAGATCTGAGTTCACCACCAACTTCTTGTCTGCAAATTAAAAGCCGAAATAAAAATAACATTTCACAGTAAGCTGTTTTCGTTATATTGAGATTTCAAGCAGTGGTGTTCATTTATTTAACTGGGATGCTAAGGGCTGCCATCAGATGAAAATTGTTTTGGTGAACCGCAGAAAAAAAAGACATTTTCTGGGATTTGCTCGAGTAGATTTGCGGCTCAAGCATTTAAGAGACGATAATCACCCTGCAAGTGCCAAAGTCGCCAATCAAGCGTCTAGTGTGCGCGCGCTTTTTTAATTTTTTCTTCAAAACCACGTTCGATATCGTTTATCAGGATGGTCTTCATTGCATATCATGAAATATGTTGTATTATGTTTGTTACGTGAGGTTAACATGGCTCCTGTTAAGATGGTGGATAAATAATCTCGTCTAGGCTTATTTCTTTCTATTCTGGTACTAAATCTGCTTCAACCTTTGAGCAAACTGATAAGCAAAAGGATAGCGAAAAAACTCGTGGAGAGCACGAAAATACAGTGCTGGCAAAAGCTGATCCTGATTGAAGTAAGCTCCCACAGTTGTGGTTACGTAACCAGCAAGGATCTGGACAAATGTCTGGTCAACAAATTCCATACGCCAACTGCCACAGTTGTAGCTTGTATATTATAATAAAGATGATGATGAGTAAAACAGGCCCTTTTTGAGTCCATTGACTTCTCTTTCTCTACCAACCTTTGACAAGATGTGTAGCATTTTGTACTTCAAAAAGTCGTGGTCAGATTTTGATAAAATTACTATGCCAGTCGGTCCTTAAGCTAAATATGGAGTGATATCATTGTGATACCATCAGGAACTTTAGATTTCAACTTGAAAAAGTCAGGCTGACTTGTTCTGTCCTTGTGATTTGGAAAAATTGACGAAAATTATTTACGGTCACCCTCTTGAATAAACGATTTGCTTGAAAACGAGCTCTTTATGTTCTAGGACCATTTCTTGTAAGTTTGTATGTTTTTGAGCGATAAGATAAAATTCAAAAATTTTGTTCCTCTTTAATAGCATCGACCCATTTCGATATTTGTAGATCAGTTGCTGCTTTTGTCTATGAAATCATGAACTCCAGATATATAGAGGATATGAAGGCCGCGCGGAGATACGAAATTTCTCTTCGAGTGTTGGAAGATATTTCTCCAAGGGGTCATGTAATATTCTATTTATTATATAAACACCAATGAACTTCCAAACCTTTTCTCGTTTGCTGCCAAAGGCGCGATTTATTACATAACCATTGCCACGGTGATATCTTCACGTGTGAAGATGTCACGTTTTCACGGTGTTTCACTGCTGTTTATATAATAGAAAAAGTTACATAATAAGTGAAACTGTACTGGAAATTTACATTATTATATAATCATATAGTTTACTTAAAGGTAACGCCATGTTTCGAAATGGAAACACCTCAGTAAATTGTTGTTGTTGTATGGGTGAAAGAACTTAGTCCTAATTTTGAGACCATTTTACTAAAAAGCCGAAAAATTCCCGTGACAGTGTCCCTATAGCAACTCGCTTTTATGAACATCTAAATGACGAAGCCGGCGGGATACATATGGAAAGAGCAAGAAGCGTACAGCTCGCCTTCCAATTGTGAAAAAAAAATAGTATTTCATCTTTCTGATACCTCCGGGAACTCAGGCGAGTTGCTTCAACCGGTCGCATTCTCATTCAAGAAAGAAGTGCAAATGCAAGGAATGGTGACCGGCCGAATTTTCAGTCCGTTTGGACATGGCAAATGTCAATCAGTCGCTTAGGGTAGGTAGACCAACCTATGATGGAAAAAGATGGAATTTATTGATTGCGCAATATGTGACCAGGACACTCTCTCAAATTTGTAGTAAAGCAGCCATTGTTCTTTGTCGGATCACAGCTCGATAATAACCTGGCAAAAAATTAACACGAACATCTCTAAACCTGAATCTTTCATGAACAAATAACGTTGTCGCGTAAACCTCGACAGTTTCTCTGGGAAAAGACCCTGCACGGAAATTCAAAGATAGCTGCGCTTGCGCTCAACAGACCTTCAGATGATGATACGAGATTTCACAGATGACGACAACCAGATTCAAGATGTCAACACCACGCTTGAAAAAGTGGAAAACATACTAATCTCACCTGCTAAACGATTGTTAAAGATAAGAATAAGTACAAATCATGAAGTGGTGATGCTGCCTTTGTCGAACAAAAAAAAAATGGTTCGATAAAGGATGTCAGTAACTTCATAAAGCACAAGTTGAGAAAGCTCTCAAGACTTTAGGGGGGAAATGTCATAGTGTACTAACGGAATACAATTGACTGATGTCTTTGATCCACCGAAGTTTTTAACTAAAAAATGAAAGTTAAATTTGCTGCGCTGTAAAACGAAACAAATAGAAACGTTGAAATAACCTTACACTCACCTCAATTAATTAGCTACGTCTTGTTTTGTACGTCTTTCGAGGGACTATCTTGGTTTGACAGGGCTTTCCTCAAAAGTCATCGATTGGGAAAGATCACATAGAACGAAAAGCTTTAGGATAATTCCACCATCATCATTAATAAAATCCAATTAATTTATCATTTCTACACGTGGACGCAGCTCAGAAAAACAATTAAAGGGCCTAGTCAGCTTCCGCCATTTTCAATGGTATATAAATTATGGAAATTGTATGGTGAAGCGCAATAGTATTGTATTGTTGAAAGTAATGTTACTGGAAGGGAAGTGTTTAAATTACCTTTAGTAAGTTTCTCAAGGGATTTATTTCCTTTCGACACGATCCACGTAAAATATAATACTGAAATTCACATGTAAACAATAACAAAGGTGTGGTTCACTAGGGCCATCGCTGCCAGCTTACTTTGAGATGAGGCGATAATCAATTTTCACTATTAGAATATTGTGGCTTTTTTTTGCAGTAGTTGTTTTGGTGTGGGTCGAGTCCATCATCTTTTGTGTCTTTCCTTTTACGCCAATAATGACGAAAACCAAGCGAAAAACCACCCGAAATTGGCTCTTTCTGTGTGATTAGTTGAAAATTTGACAATTGGGTACAATGTTATGCTTCCAATCAGATCCGCAGAAAATCGATCAATTGGCAATGATTTAGCAAAACAACTCCCTCTTGCAAATTGAAAACCGTGAATTAGAGCCTAAAAACGTAGCTAAACATATTCTCTTACACCACTGATAATTCTGATATGACATATTCCAGCATTTCAATACTGAAAACTTATCGCATAGTTACATATGGCTTATTACCGGATGGAATGCGCTATAATTGTTCAGGAATGTGTTTATGGCACCTGACAACGTTTATTTAGAGATACGTTGAAAGAAACTTAGGGAATTTGTTTGTTATAATTTATAGGAATTCGCGGTAATACTGGCTACGTCTGTCCCTACCAGAGACCAGCAGTGAGCTGTGAGCAGGGCTTCCTTGTCTCCAGTTCAGATGAATCAGCATGTTATGATGACGCTGAGTGTTCACCGTCTCTCAAGTGCTGTATGCAGGGCTGCACCAACAAGTGTGTTGCTTCTGTTCACTATCCGAGATGTGAGTGACTCCGGCCTGTTTAATTTATGTGTGAGCTTCTAGAAGATTTTCATAGCTGAAAGTGTTGACAAGCTATCAAAAGAGGGTTACTGAATGAATGGCTGCCGGTTACACGGAACAGGTCTGTCCACTTAAACAAAACGACGCAGCTAAACAACAACACGGACTTTGCTCAGGGACAGAAAACCGAAAGTTTATTAGTCCTGTGTCAACATATCCGGCTTAAATTTTCCATATGGTTTCCATGTATTTCTTATAGTACTTGTATGATGAATTTGATAATGAAGTGCAAATTTTATTTCCTCATTGGAGAATTCGCTAAGATATCTAAGACACCCGATTAACGTTTACGATGAGTTTCTTAGGGTTCATACTCGTTTTGAGTTTTTGAAATTCCATGACTTTTCCAGGACCTTTTCCACGACCTTGCATAGTTTTCCATAACCTAAATTTGGTAATTTTCTTAAAAATGTTTGAACGTTTTCTTGATCGTGGGAACCGTCTTTTCCATTTTCTTCACATAAACAAAAACTGCCTAATTTATTTTGTAACGTTTTTGTACAAACATCATTATTCTCACAACTTCCCTGGACAATGAAAGGTTTTCCATTTTCCATGACTGAGTATTACGAACCCAGTTTCTTTTTGTCATGCTGTTTTCTGTTTACAGGGTGCACAGCTCCCGTCGATCTCGCAATTTTGTTTGATGCGCAGTCAATCACTTGGAGAAAGGTGTGGAAAATGATCAACAAAGTAGTTCATAAAATGTCAATCAGAAAGAATGGTACCCACATCGCCATGGTAACGACAACAAAACACAGTCAGCCACTGTTGACGTTTGACCAGCTCAGTGGTAGCCGAATAAACCGTGCCCATGTCTGGAGCGTCATCAAAAAGGTTGCGCCACAGAAGATGAGTGGAAGACTCAGCACAGCGTTGGAGAATGCAAGGGGGTTATTTAACGAAACCAACGGTGCTAGGGAAGATGCAATTAAGGTAAACTGACGAATTAAAAAAATTATGTGTATTACACTATTTTTCTTTTATAAGAACCTTCTTTATAAGAACGTTGAGGCTGAAATAAACCAACATTTTAAGAACGTATTAAGAACATTCCCCAGGCTGAGACTCGATTAAGAACGCTTTTATTTTGCTCACTGTATATTTTAAATGTTGGTTAATGAATGGTTTGCTGCGCGTACTGTCCCGTTGTAAATCTCTATGTTCAATGCTTTTTCTAAAGCCAAATTTAGCCATTGTTGGTTGACGAGAGATCTCGCACGTGGTATCAGAGCAAGTCGCTTAAGAATGTGCAAGAAACTTCATACTATATCTCAGCAAGCAATGAACTTTGATAGGTTTCCTATTCACGTTCGCATTATGAAATACTATAACATGTAAATCTAAGAACATTTAAAGAACGCTTTCAGCCTCAAATCGCAAAAAAATATAAGAATGTTCAGCCTCAGCTACAAAATTAGACGTTCTTATATAAAAAAAGAGTGTATTGTAGATAGGTATCAACATCAACAGTGATAATTTCCATATGTAACTGGCTTAAATTTTGTTTCCAGAGGTAAAATTTGGAACAAAAATCAGAGGATTATGTCCATTTACATGCATCGCATTGTGGGCTGTCATCATAATCAGATCTTGGCGAAAGTTTTGTTCAATTTGAGGGGTATTAAATGGGGAAAGGGGGTGAAGGAAAATGGGATGGTGGAGGTGAGATGGTGTCATCGAAGTACTTGACTAAATGTCTAATAGTCAATAGGGGGGAATTTATTGTTCGAGCTTGTCACCTAAACAGGTTTCTTGCTTTCTATTTTTCTCAGGTTCTTCTTGTTATCACCGACGCTAACATTGATCCAGATGAAAACGATCTCATGACAGCCACGTCCAAATCACTGAGGGAATCTGGAATTCTTGTACAGACAATCGGCATTACCATGAACATGTCGCTAATGAACTTGGTGGAAATAGCTACAAGTGATGTCTACGTCTGGCCTGGTGTTGATAATGAGATGCTGCAGACGCTAAAGAAACTAGAGAAACAACCCTGCAAGGAAGAATGATCTGAATCTGGAGTGGAAATGCCAACTTGCAGAAACTACAATCCTCTGTCTTGAAGATGTACTCTCTTCAGCGACACATGATGATTTATATTTATTATGTTATTCATTTCCGCGTTTGACCTTCAAGATGTAATGACCGTCAAACCCTGGCCATCAAGCTTGTCAGTGTTAAGATTTTGCACTTTCTAACGAACTGCGTGACAGAAATCGCATTTTGAATAAATGGACCATTAAATTTGGTTCTAGTTTCGCGGTCGTCACGTCCTCAGTCTTACTTAGAGCTTCTTAACGATACCTATATATCTCGGTTTACTATTAATTATTAATTGTTTAATTATTGTTTAATGGTTTCCTTCAATTTAAATTGATTTCGTATTCAGAAACATGGGTTAAAATATCTTAACAAAGCCCGTTTAAAATAAAACCTATCGAAACCTACCGCTGTGTATACTATAAATACTTTGTACTGTCAAATTTAAAAATTGGTTGGATAATAAAAAATCCGTCTGACAGTTAGAGGAATTTTTGATTTATGGAAAGTTAACATGTGCTGTCGAATTGATCATCTTATAAAGGCGTTTGCCATTTTTATCCCAGGCTGAAATTCGTCGTGTAATCATACCCTTCTTTTTAAGCGATGACCAATTATTTGTAAATACATTTTATAACACGCTAAAATAAATTGCATATGGAGTAGGCTATCAAGTTGTGAGTTGCGTTTTTCTTATGTCCTTTCACACTAGAATGCTATACAGGCTTCGCCGCCAATTCACCACAGCAGGCTTTAGTTGGCTTGCTATCATACTACATTGGAAGTTTCCCCTCAGCAGCCCATTTGCAAGATTACCCAAACAAGAGAAGAGCTTCAACTTATAAACGTTCACGCACTGAGAGTCACTTAATCGTGCATTCCTCTCTACAAAATAGCCGCGTTTTAGGCCGAAAAACATAATACTTCCCAAACGATAATAGACGTAAAAGTAGTGACATTGCCATTATTAACCCCTGTTTTACAAAAGCCATGTGAATGGAAACGAGCAAACTGAACCGTTTTGTTGTAAAAGTAGAATTCCCGAGTTTTGGGCCAACTTTCTTTGTTAATTAACTTCTCTAATGACTTTTAAATGTTCGCGCGAGAAAGGCTGCAAAAGTCCTAGGAATTGGTAGGCACAGCAAATGTAAGGTAGTTTTTATTGCCAAGCATTTAAAAACTAATCACAGTCTTATGATTTCAGTTACTTAAAATAGTATTTAATGTTAAAACTACTGTCTGAAGGTTATCCGGTTTGGCTTTGTTTAGGATCAGAACATCCACACAACAGAATGTGTTATGTTGCAAAGACTATTCATGCTTCTTGGTTAGATTCTTCAGAAACTTCTTCCAAATGTTCTTTCTCAGGGTACCTGGAATGAAAATTATTGCAAAGGGATAAGATAAGCCAAGAGTTTTGGCCAGTTGATTTTCTACCATCTCATGTCGATAAAAAAAAAAATGCACAGTTATACCCCCAAAAACTACATGGTTATACCCCTCCCCCCACTTATAAGCCCCCCCCCCCCCCTCCGTCATGGTCAGATAATATGCCGTTTCGGTTATAAGCACCCCTTCCTTTGATCTAAGCTCTCCTTAATCCAACGTCTGCATATTAACTTACGTGCCCGCAGAACATTATGTTTCGCTCGAAGGCCTCTCTTGATTATTAATTAGCTCCCCCAATTGTAAGCCCATCCCAAACCTGTTACGAAGTTTCGGTATATATATAATTATATATAATTTATGTAAATTATTTTTAATTATATTTTATTAAAATGCTAATAGGGGAGTTTCTTTTATGTATTAGGACAACGGTTGGTTGTATAATGACAATGTAAAACCGGAATATTAGACGTGTGTGAGTGATTGAGCGGGAAAAGCGAGCGAACTTGACTGTGTGTACACAGATTAAAGCCAACATTTGACACTTTGCGGCGTTCTTTGGTAAGTGATCTTAGTTCTACCTTGTAGATCTGAGCTGACTTTTCGGCACTAGCAAAGATGAATGATCATTGCGGTAAGCTTAAACGGACAAATTATAATAAAAAAATTATATAAAAAACTTGCCGGAACAGGGCCGTTTTGACATTCTCTTGAGTAGCTCCAGAAGATCAGGGAAGAATTCGGTGTTGAATACGTTGCGAGAGTCTGGTGTAATGTCAACAAGGGTGCTCAGATTAAGTGTCTCCGAATAGACTGCTACGGGAAAAATCTCGACACCAGTCTTCATCAGCTTTTGAGCCTCTTCTTGAAGGCTGAGCATGGTGCGATCCCACGTTTGTCCTCCGTCGGTAAAAACAAGAAGAAGCTAGATATTAAATACAAAGAGGAAAAGAACTTGTCTATCATTTATGGACAAAATTTGAAGGCTACTTTACTTCTAGCTGTTGAGACTTTAAATTGTCACTCGAAGCAATAAAGGAGCACTGTCACAGGGGTTTTGCTGTTTTCAGCTTCATCCACTGCTAAAATAATTACCTGGTACCTTTACTCGTGCTCAAAATGCTCCTGATGGACTAACAGAAGATATCAAACGAATTGTGACTTAGAGAGCAAACCATAATGAATTTCTGGCGACATTTTCAAGGAATTGCTCTATAATTTGAAAAAAAAAAACTGCCAGTTTTTTCAAATTTTAATCCTCTTTCATCCTTGCCATCCTAAGTGATAGGCAACAATAAACGGTTTCAGTGAAGTGATATAGTCCTAGGCAACAAAACTACACCATTAGTTTTGGGTTTCCATTGATGCAGGAACATATTTCAGCATTTTAAAATGACGCCAAAACTCAAAATATTAGTTCCCCGAACTTATTAAATTTCATTTATTGAAGTCATAAAGACTAAATTTGATAACTAACGCACGAAAAATATATTCTTTAAGCTTTACCTTACGGGCTTCGTTTCTTGCACCTCCGGATTTGGAAAATACCTCCTTTCGTGCCATGCGCAGAGCGAGATCAATGCGAGTCTGTCCGCTGATGAATTGGAGACTATCAACAACTCTCATCACGTGATCTTGGGTGGTGTTGCTTCCATGGAGAGTGTTCAAATTCAACTCAATGTGAGGAACACTGTCAATCACAATGACACCGACATGGGTTTTCCGCTCCGAGATGGTGAAGAGAGTGATTGTCTTGTCCACCATCTTTTTGATGTTATTAAAATTTTCAAGGCCAACACTTTCTGAAGAATCGATCATGAAAACGAGGTCCATGGGTACTTCACACACTGCACAGAAATAAATTATTATAATGTATTATAGTGTAGTTTGTCATTTTACCATTACAATGGTTTTCTTTCTGTGGATGAAACCCTAGTGTGTAACCATTCAAATGAAAGCTATTGAGTAGTATTTTCGTGTGGTACTCTTTATTATTATAATTTTGTTTTATCAACTAGGTTGATAATGTGAATTGGCCACCGTAAAGAGATTCAAGAGCTGACGTTTCGAGCGTTAGCCCTTCATCGGAGCGAATCCTTTTTATTATGCCGTACAAGGTGGTCAGCACGTGTAAGCAATGAACGAATTACCGAAATGACGCACATTAACAGAATCAGGGATGAGATAAAAAGACGACGTTGGAGTTAGATTGGATATATTCTACGCTTGGAGAGATCCAGCGACTGCATTGTGGCGTTTGGGTGGAGACCCGAAGGTAAATGCAGTAGGAAGACACAAAAAGACCTGGAGAAGGAGAAGGAGAAAAGAGGCAACATGCTGGTTGGAAAGAATTGAACAGTGTGAGGGTTGTAGCCAGAGACCGGCTAGGCTGGAAGAAGAATGTTGCGGCCTTATACGCCTAGTGGCGAGAAGAGAGATTTTGATGATGATGATGATGATGATGATGATGGCGATGACAGGAGCCTAATGGGCTCCTGTGATGATGATGATAACAAGCTGGTTCTATATTTCAAGTCTCTGGATGAAACCTTAGTGTGTGACCATTCAAATGAAAGCTATAGGGCAGCACTTTCATGTAGTCCTATTGTACAAGGTGGTCCCAACTATTGATCGTCCGACATTTGACAATTCAAATGAAAGATATCAAGTATATCCTGGCAACATTCATTACAGTACGTAAATATACTTTAAAAAAGAACAACTGCACTAAGGGCGGTAGTCAAACGAATGTTTTTAAAAACATAGAACTGTCCCCGGCAATGTTTTAGTTGTTTAATAAGTAACACAACTATAAACGTCAAATGATTACTTTTGTCCTTGCGCCAAGGCTTGCCAGGTTTGGGTTGGACAGCAGCTTGGCACGTCATGTTGCAACCATTGTAACAACACTTGTACTCAGATTCTTTATCCTTGTCGCAGTCTACATCCACCGCGCATTCATGAGCGACCGGTAACGAACAGTGTGAATACCACTCCATTGGAGGACATTCCCCGGAGTTTTGCACTGGGAAAGAAAATTGAAGCAAAAGAACATCGAATAGTGACAAAAAGCAAAAACATTTAGAAGGAGAAACGTTGTCAATTTACCAAATGCAAAGAAATATCATTATTCCGTATTTCATTGATTAAAAGACCCCGCCCAGCATTTATTACAAACCAGTGGTTCCGTTGTTTGTTTGACTTCTAATTTTTATTTTTTTTCAGCCAAATACCTAGAGCTTATTATACCTAGAGGTCTAATAAGGGGCTTATGTACAACTGCATAGACCCGGCATTTAATCGAGAAAATACAATAGTTATAGTAAAGTTGGTCAATAAAGAAAAACGTAGCTAAAGTAATCTTTTGCGATGTGCAATCATAACCAGGAGGGGGTACTCCCTTAACCTTCGGATAGGTGTGGATAAAGTAAACTGAATTTGATACCATAATTAAGGCCCAAACCCGAAAAATGACACCATTTTCAAGGAAAAAAAACAAGGAAAAAAAACTAAGAAAGGTACCCCCGAGAACCTCGAAAAACCGTACACCCAATCCTGCGGCACATACCTGTATAGCCCATATACGGGAGTGCCCCTCCCTTGGTATCATGAGTAATATTTTCTTTGCGTTTTCTTTTCCCGCAATTTAGGTAGAACTCCAATCGTACATGGATCAAGTTCAATGCGCGTCAAATCCGGGTATACGCTATCTTGATCATTTCACCTTTAATAATATGTTTGTCACTGAAGATAGGATTTTCGTCTTTTAGTTTCATACCAACAAAAACATTTTTCATTAAAAACAACAGCATTATAATGAGCTTATCAATGATTATGACAAGCTTATCAATGTAGAGACTCAGCTGTGTTCTATTGAAAATCCGTGATTCTGATTGGTTCTCCAGCTGTTTTCAATTAGAAAACAGTCGTGCACGCGTTGCTCTTTGAGGGCAAGTTATTTCTGGCTAAAAAGTACAAAACATGATAGCTTTTGGAATGGAATCTTTAGAGTTTCAACTTATTATACTTCTTGCCCTCGTTTTCTATGGTCGATAGTAAACTCTTCTGCTTAACGAGGGCTCGTAGTCTAATTGTTAATTAAAGGTCAATGAATCTGAAACTTAAACTTTTTTGGGGATGAGTTTATTATATACTTACAAAACGTCGTGGTATATGCTTTCAAACATCCACGGATCTTGTCTTTTAACTAACATATATTTCAAGCGGTTGCTGTTATTCTAAATAAAATTCTAAAAAACTGATACATTCAACGCCTTTTGGCTTGTAGCCTTTACTTTGATAATTTGAAAATCGTATGTTGTGTTAACAGATAAACCGTATCCATCGCCCAGATGTATGGCCGGGTCATAATCACACTTGTAACACAAACTCTCAATTGCAGAGTCTCTTAATAATAAAACCGTTTTCTATGAAACCATCTTTGTTTAAATACATCCTGACTATATTACTCATTGAAAGCTTTCATTTGAGAACATTTTTTCCTGCCAAAAATAATACGGATTAGCGCGGTCGCGAAAAAAGAAAAGCCGTATTAAGACTTGGTGCCTCTTATTACGGATAAAAATGATTGCCAAACTTGTACTGAATAGCACAGTGAACCTTCGACCGCGCTGGTAATTGTTATATGAAATAAACGCCAAACAGATTTATTTAAACCTCTAACAGTCTTTATCTTAACAATTTTTTGAGCGAAAAGAAACAAGAATCGATATTTTTATCAGAAAACTAAAGAACAGAAAGTAGGAACGATGCTGGCGAGGGCATGTACGCAACGCAAGAAGATGAGGGCTCTACTAGGTCAGAGATAAGATTATTTTGAAAAAAACTTCACTCTTCGTTTACTTACGCGATTCATCGTCGAATTCGCTCTCGGAGCAAAACAAAACGCCAACAAGAGACACAAAGACCGTAACTGCAAACAAGCGCATGCTGTCTTCTGTGCAGACGAGGTTAGAACTTCTCTTTCGTTGAGTCTTTCCTCGATTAGCGAACAGAATTCCCAGCACTCAATCAGGTGACTGCGGGTATCTCTCGAACGTCACTGACAAGAACCACAGTTGCCCAATAAGATTGTCAAAGCAAAATTTACAGGTCACGAACTTTAAACTTAGCCAATGAAGTTTTGGCTTTGAACCATCAAATTCGACGACAATGCGTCAGTAGTTTGGTGGGATATTAGACCGTCATATTATATATGAACAAAGATAACAGAGTATTTACTGACAGCTTTTCTCCCGAGAAGGAGGGTAATCTTTTTTTAATCGCTATCCTCCTTCTCAGGGTCTCTTATCTAAACGCCCTCCCGGGGTGAGAGAGGAGGGCGGGAAGACAAGAGACCCTGGAAAGAAGGCTGGGTGGAGTTCATCATTGATTCGGGGGGGGGGGGGGGGGGGGGGGGGTTGCGGGGTTCTATTTCTCTGTTTATTCCGTCCAAGTTTGTAGATTATATCAATAAACTGGTATGACCCCTGGTATGTATGATATTATTTCTGTTTTAATTTCTTTTCTTTGCTGTGGGGATTAGTCTGCCGTTTTTTGCATACTATCCTATCCGATCTTGTCTGAGATGAAGACTCTGGACGTTCCTGGATGGCGGATTTGCATCCCGCTCATGTTACTTTCTGGCTATGTTACGTTTAGAAATTTAAAGCGGATATATCGTAGTATTACGCAAATTTGAAAATAGAGACATTTTGTTCACTTCAGGTCTGAGATGGGGCTGATGCAATTTAATTCATTGCTGTGACAAGGAGTGGCGAATTTCAGTTTTTTGATGTGAGACGTAGTAGGGGTTCGTGGACCCCAGCGGAGTAGCCCCATAGGGACTTTCCAAAGTACCACCCGGTGTTTTCAGTCAGATAGATCAGAATTTATTAACGTCCATCCCAAGTGCAATTCTTAACCTCTCCCTCGTATCCGAAATGCGTTTGACCAATTTATTAACGTCCGTCCCAAGTGCAATTCTTCACCTCTCCCTCGTAACCGAATTGCGTTTGACCAATTTATTAACGTCCATCCCAAGTGCAATTCTTCACCTCTCCCTCGTTGCCGAAATGCGTTTGACCAATTTATTAACGTCCATCCCAAGTGCAATTCTTCACCTCTCCCTCGTACCCGAAATGCGTTTGACCAATTTATTGACGTCCATCCCAAGTGCAATTCTTCACCTCTCCCTCGTCCCCGAAATGCGTTTGACCAATTTATTAACGTCCATCCCAAGTGCAATTCTTCACCTCTCCCTCGTACCCGAAATGCGTTTGACCAACGCCAAGCAGTTCGCCAGTGACTCGCTCACAAACTTTGATCCAGTTACCGACCGAGGCCAAAATAATTGAAAATGCTAATGGAATGATGAAGTACCGTTGATGGAAATGGGTAACAACGAAAAAAACAATAACAACAACAACAAAACAAGACAATGTAGATTTCGTTGTAGAACAGTATGGAAATATCACTGGGAAAACGTATACGTAACAGAGCAGAACAGGAAAACAAGGATATCAATGAAAAATATTTAGTTAACTCACCAAATCTGCTTCTTCTTATCACTTGTACTAGTCATCTCTAGCTTGATTAAAATTAGTTGAAGTAATACAGTTCGATGGACAACACATTTAAAATAACTAAATAAACAAACAAACAGCTGAAAAACAAACAAACAACAACAACAACAACATTTGAACATATTTCTCTCCGCTATTGCCGCCACCATTTCTTTTCTAGAAATGGACGTCAAAAGCGGTTCTCAAGTCCAGTAACGCGCATGTCATTAGCAGCGTATTACTGGACTTTTATATGTGTTACCTTCCATATCATAAAATCACGTGATCGAATACAAATACTCATGACCAGGGGAAGCTACATAAACGTATCTTGACAATTTCACTAACCTCAAATATCTTGATACCTGTGTAAGACAGAAATAAAAAAACTGTTAGTAAGGTAACGTAAAAGAAATGATTTGATTTAGTGCTGTTTTCTTACCGCAGATGACTTTTGATAGGTCCTCCGCCAAGACAACAAGTTCTTCGAAGAGGTCTGCGGTGAGAATGTTATCTTTTGTGCCTGAAATCCGCACCAGCTCATTCTCATCAATATCTTCATCTGAGCCAACTCCCACAACATAAATCATGATTCCTTTGTCTCTGAGGGGCTGGGAGGCCTCTCTTAATGACGTAAAACTCCCTTTGTCTTTGGTTTGTTTTCCAGCGGTCAACAGAATTAGAATCTGTGAACAAAACAGTGAAAAAGCAGTAGCAAAACAATTAAGGCCTACTTTATAAGTAGCATTTCTAAGGAAAAGACCCTGGGAACGAGGTTGGCCACTTGCAAACACCCGCCATTAGGACAAGCTGAAAGTTTACTGTTCTGTGTGAAAATCGGCAATAACAATGGCAACACGCTATTCTTCTTTTATAGAACACGTGGTTATACAGACATAAATGTTATTATAGTGACCAACCTTCGGAGCATCGTTATCATTGACTCTCATTCCCGCCTCGGCAGTGAAAAGCCGTTTATTAGCCAGTGTAAGTGCCTTGTCTATAAAGCGATCTCCTCCCTGCGGCTCCAGATTTTTAATCACGTCTTGCACGTTTTCAGGCGAG
The DNA here is from genome assembly GCA_947652115.1 of Blastomussa wellsi. Lineage (NCBI taxonomy): Eukaryota > Metazoa > Cnidaria > Anthozoa > Scleractinia > Plerogyridae > Blastomussa > Blastomussa wellsi. The sequence continues at coordinate 26,101,412 of OX393566.1, read as the reverse complement.
AGACTATCACCTTGAAAAGTGTTGAAGTCCATTGCAAGCTCTGCTTCCGTGCCATATGTAATTATGCCAACGTGACTTCCTTTTGGACCTACATTGAAAAATTCCACCAGAGCGTTGGCGAAGTCGATTACCTGAGGTGACAGAAAGAATAATCAACAGTTATCGAAGGATTGAATTCAGCTTCTCCAAAGTCTCGAACCAGAATGAAGAAGAAGCCTTATGAATGATACGTTAGTTGCTCAAAATGCACCCTCGCTATCCCCAAGCCTCGTTTACGATTTCCTCTCAAGCCTCTGGCATATTTTGTTATTTTATTGTTACTCAATACTGTATTTGCCCTTTTATTTTATTAGATAATTTCTGTTTCGTATATTTTTGTAATTCGGCTGGCCCGCCTAGATTAGCTATTGCTAGTTGCGGGCATGCCCTTTTTGTAATATTTAAGTTAAAAATAAGTGTGTGACCTGTGCATATTTATTTTCGCGATTTCCACGTATTTTTGCATCGTTGTTTGGAAACACCAATAAAACTGGCATGTTTGGACTTTGGAAGCGAAACAGGCCAGCCCGAGCCAGTAAAATTTGCCTCTGTCTCAAATCGAATGAACATACAAAACCTTTCATATATGAAAATGATTTTGATTTGCATGAACGTGAAATAACATGCAGGTGAAACACTCTGTCGACTAAATAGTTTCGCATGCAAAATGGTTCTGACACAGACGCAAAAAGCCAACTCGGAAATGGACGACTGGCTAGAATGACGTAAATTTTCGCAAGGGCCGGCGAAGATGGACAGAACAAACCTCGCGCCAGTTTCTGGTGATGGCATCGGACGAATCCAGAATGATACCGAGATCAATTGCCTGGGTACAGAGAATCTCTAAACAAGAAAGAAATAATATAAAACGAAATTAACATTGTCATCATCATTTTCGACTGAAGAATCACACATTTAGCAGGAAACATGACTTTTGTAAAGACGCAGATCTCTCGCAACTCGGTGAACAGTCTGCCGTCATCTCCATGGAAACACAACTGGGAATAGCCTGTTCCAGGTTCTCGAATAGTCGTGGGCGAAGCTACACCCACAGACAAAAGTGTTGGGAAGCTTTTCACTTTTCCCCTCCCCTCCCCTCCCCTATTCAATGTTGAGCCCATTAGCAACCTTTTTCATACAAGATTGGAAAGTGAGATTCTAAAATTGATGGGGCGGGGGTGGGGGGGGAGAGGTAAAGTCTGCATTCGGGGCTAGTGGCCCATCAGGCCGAATCCTCTCCCAGGGGGGAGAGGGTGGGGGGGTCCTGAAACAGTGTAGTATTAGTTTTTTCTAAGTTGGGTTCAGAACTTACTGTAATCGGGTATGTGTTTACAGCCTTCCCAACTACTTTTGTCTGTGGTTGTAGAAGCGAATGAACGAGGGAAAAACGAGGGGGACTAAGGTGAGACGCTCCCCACCCTCCCCCCCCCCAGCCAACCCGCTTTCTTCGTTCGCCCTCGGCTATCCGCGAGAGCTTGGAACAGGCTAAAATGGGAACGCCGAGGACGCAAGGCGAACACTGGCCGCAGCAATGTATCAGAATATCTTTTTTCCAGGGATGTGTGGGTCAGGTATTATTTTAGTACATTGTACTATGTTAAAACGGTAGACTGATCCCCACGGCAAAAAGAAGAGATTGAAGCAGAAATAAAATCACATGAAAATAAGTAGACTGATATCAGCAGATTATTTTAGTGCATGGGCTAATAGCCTATCTAAAAAGAAAGTTAAAAATGTCAACTCGCTCTTTCTGTCGGCCTTCTCATCATACAAAAACTGTTAGCAAAAAATGTAAAGAGAACCGGAAGTGCTAAAATACAACTCGTGCTGAGGAGGCCTAACAAGGCCGAAACAGATGTGGCTTCAGCCACTGCCCGGCTGACAGGTTCTGGGCATGCGCGAGGCCCTGCCCAGACCGCGGGGTGCGTTATTGTGACTTCCCTTTACATTTTTTGTTTGTTTTTTATGGAAGCACTACATGGACGTCTGTTTATCCATCGCAGATCCGCAGACATCATTTAGAAGCTTGTAATATGTCGCCCATTTATCACAGTTCGAACGATAAGTGACCTTTGCTATCCGTGACATTCCACGAGTACTACAATTAACAAAAGTGGAGGACAAACCAGTGGAGATCAGAGGTGCTCTCTATTTTCGTTACCATAAAGCATGTTTGAAGAACTTTTTCTTCGTCATATTAAACAATCTTTCTTTTTGACACTGACAGTTGCAACTTCTTACAAACAAAAGTACATAAAACGTGAACAAATATCAACCAGAGAATCGCACCGGTTTCGAGGAGGTCACCACAGGGAGGCCATACAAGCGGTGTGTCCGTTTGTATGTTCGAATTATAAAGAAATGTGTGGGAATATTGACTGTGTTAAAGCTCAAAATAAACGTAAACCTACCTCAGTTGTTGTGTATTGTCGTTTCTGCCGCTCAAAATGGCGAATTTGAGCGATTTGGAGGGTTTGGCGTTGACTGTTACTACGTTACACGTTATAGTTACAGTTAACGCCAAACCCACCAAATCGCTCAAATTCGCCATTTTGAGCGGCAGAAACGACAATACACAACACTTGAGGTAGGTTTACGTTTATTTTGAGCTTTAACATAGACATCACTCGATATAAGCCTACGTAAAATCTTCCCATACATTTCTTTGTAATTCGAACATACAAACAGACGCACTGGGTTCGAATCCCGTTGAAGCCCTGAATTTTTTCAGGCTTCTTTATTCCAATTGGAAATTAATTCACTGGGGTGATCATTTCTCTCTTTCATCTTCATCCGCAGTTCATATTTCATATGTACAGTTTACGTTATGTCACTCCCCACGTGAAAATATGAACTCAATAAATGGACCTCCCTCCCATAGCTCAGTTGGTAGAGCACCGAATCGGTATCGCGGAGGTCACGGGTTCGAATCCCGTTGAAGCCCTGATTTTTTTCAGGCTTCTTTATTCCAATTGCTTAAATTGGAAATTCACTGAGATGATAATTTCTCACTTTCACCTACATCCGCATTTCATATGTGAATTATTTCATGCAATTTACGTCATAACTTCGTCTATCCAGTAGGTCTATCCTCCTCCCTCTCCTTGATAGTCAAGATGTCTTCTTACAAGTTTTCCCCAGAAAATATGTACAGCTGACTGCAAGACAACGACGTGTTTGTAAGGGTTATCAGACCGGTACCGACAGAAACTACCTTGGCCGGAACATTTTTTTAACAAACACCGCGCATTTCTATTAATTTTTCAGCGAGAAATAAAAACCTGAACACTTGTTCATGCTTGTTAAAAATTCAAATATCTCAGTGGCTCAGTGTAAATAAAATAGCCTTTCGTATTGCATGCATTGCTCCAACGATAAAGATACTTGATAAGTAAAGCTACAAAATACTGATTGGAATTTGTATGATAAGCTCACATCTAGGTTTGAAAAACAGCGTACGAAAACTACGAGAAAGTTTTCCTTCAAAAATCACACAATATGTCAAACCAAATTCTAAATTATGACTTATGTACTTATTCTTACTTTCAACACAGTTCATATATATGTCCTTAACATGCTTTTTGTGACCTTAGCTCTTTTCATAGTTGGCAATGTTCTTTTATAGCGCTTTTAGCGCTGCACAGAAGAAATGTTTTTAACTACTCACCTTCTTGGGCCACAATTCGTGATTTCATCCACACCCAAACGCCTAGCAAAACAAGTAGTCTTGAACAAAGCATGCTCAACTACTGAAACGTGTACCAAAACCTACTGAATAAGCAACATACTGGGCAGAGTTTGATGGACACTGCGAGTGTTGTATGACCACGGTTCCTGCTTATTTTGGGGGAGATAAAATTCTTGAACGGTCATACTATGAGAACTTAGCTGACATAATAATTTACATGTCAACAACTGTGAAATAACCCTGCGTATCGGAACACCAGTAAAGTAAAAGATAAGCTATATAGATAAGTGGTATAGTATTCTGTGAGTCACCGAAAGTCCTTCTTCTCTTCAAAAACAGACGCCTGATGGCAGGTTAAACTACAATATCCGTTGTTCCAAAATTTGCAAACTCATCCCAGGGATCACAGGTTGTTGCCAAACCGCGGAGATCTGACATTCAGATGATATTCAAGGCGCGCATTCATATAAGAACAATATTCATTTTTTACGTGTTTTTCCATAAATGGCACGTGACCACCACTAAAATACAATTTCGGCCAGCCAAAACGTCTGGTCAAACGGAACTGTTATGAGGGCAAACACGTCGAATCAGTCTCTGTTTTTTTTAGCTCTTAGTTCTCGCTCACGGTCAAATGTAAGCTACTTTAGACTGTTCACAGCCTTTTCAAAGTAACTAAGAATTCGAGCGAGCGAGCGGGTCAGTCGGATGGGTCATCTGCTACAGCGAAACTTGCAAACTTGCGTCAACTCGATCCGGCTTGGGATTCTTTTCGCGCGTCCACGTCACAAATCTGAGCCTTTGGAATGGAATGGAAACCAAACCAAAAATGAGAAAAATCAAATTTACGTACGCGGCTTCCTTGGTTCTCGGTAATTAAAATAGGCCCGGCGCTATCACACGTTTTCGCACGCGTAGTTGGTCATCGCGCGCACTCCCCGCGACCTGCGCATAACCAGACTAATTTGGAAATTTAAACCGATTTGTAAACCCTCAAGTGTCGGACGGTGTCGGGAGTAATGCCAGTCACGGTGTCATGTTGCAGCTTTTCTGCTCCGACAGGCTCACTCTGGGTCACTCACTTGTAAAAGCGAGATGCTTTCAGCAAGATCCTGAACATTTCGCTTGAGCGAAAGCAACTTTCCTGGAAGCATGATTCTCCTGAAGGTTTTAACCTTGGTATTTATGTTTGGTCTGGTTATGAGAGGATTACGCGCTGGTAAGGTTTAAAATATTCATGTCTGGATAATATTGTCATTGAGAAAAACTCACGCGACTTTTTCTTTTGGTATCCAATAATACAAATAATATGTGAAGCTTGGTTGCCTGTATGACACAGAAGAATTTTAGCTTGTATGTACGAATACCCTTGGCATTTTGACGTGTATTTTTATAACCCGTGGGTATAATGATGCTTTAGTGAAGGTAATGTGTGGGAGATTGCGTTCGCGCTGTAGCGCGTGAAATCCCCTTTTCACCGAAAAATGATTGCGATATGCGGCAACGAATCTTAACGATCTTATCCCAGACTCCCAAGCAATAAAGTAGTACATGAATGCTATGAACTTGTCTAAGGATCATCCACAATGATAATTGACGAACACAACAACGGGTTAATTGTCGTCTTCGGTTTTGCGCTACGGAAATTACACATGTCGAAAATGGTGTTGACAAATCCTCTCTATCGCTTATGCGAGCATTTTTGAACTGTTAGAAAGCGTTTGAATAAAAACATTAAGAAACTATCTTAAATATGAGACAAGTAAAATATATTATATTTGGCTCGCGACAATAAGACAAAAAAATTGCTTTTGTGTGTTTTACTGAGTTGAAAATCCATTGTAAACTGTGTGATATTTAATGTCACGCAACACTTACTGATAAAATGGTATCTGTGACATCTGTGAAACGAGCTTAGATACCCCATTTACTGGAAATTTGTTTGTGTCTCACCGGGTGTCTCAACAGTTCTGTCCGAGATTGTAGTAGACGTCCAACAACAACAACAACAACGAGGACCTCAATAACAACAACAGAGAGTATAATAGAATTGATATTTTATAAACTAGCTCTTACCAGCAATATTTGTGCTTTCCTTACAGAAGATACTGTGTGTCCCAAGGTGGCCAAATATGGTGCGGAATGTCCAATGGACGTGGATAATGAATGCCTTTCAGACCAGGAGTGCTCCGCTGACCGCAAGTGCTGTCCCTCACCTTTTGATGATGAAGCTTGCCAGTTGCTGTGTTTAGAGCCCGAACCACAAAGTAAGAAAATTCAATTTAATAGTCAACCAGAAACTTACCCTGCGAGCAGAGGTCCCTTCGATCTACCTCTGCTCGCAGGGTACCAGAAACTAAGAATCTTCAATTTAAACATGGGCCACAAAATAAGACATTTTAGACCCGAATCACGAAGTACGAAACTTCAAATTAAACATAATTAATCCGAGTATACAATAAGTTTGGAGCTGAAAACCTCGATGTAACTTTGCAGGAGTAATCCATGATGATATAGAAGTCCATGAACGCAGAAAACAATAAATTGAATCATCTGTGAACTTTTTTCGCGCTTTTTTGTCTTACTTCCTGAAAACTATGACAAGGACTCGATAAGGTGCCCTCATCATTGGGTCAACGTTACTTACAATCCGAAGAGTAACCATGTTTTCTGTGTGTGTTTTTAGCCTCCTGTCCTGTTTCTGTGGATTTTGCTTTCATTTTGGATGGTTCAGGAAGCATCTCGAGAAAAAACTGGGGCCGAATCAAAGACTTTGTCAAGCGAATCATTGACTCCTTCGATGTGTCTGCCGGGGGAACCCACTTCGCTCTCCTTGAGTACAGCGACGAACCCAAAGTGTATCTGAGATTTAACGATCTTACCAATGCTCAGCTCAATAGTGTGAATGTCAAACGAAAGGTGGAAGAAATCATTCAGTCTGGAGGGAAAACGTTCATTGACAAGGCGTTAATCTTAGCAAATCAAGAAATTTTCAGCCTGGAAAATGGCATGAGACCAGACGTCAAACAGGTCAGTTACAACATGTTTCAATATCTAGGAGTGATCAAAGTAGACTGCTGACGAAAAAGCACATATCAACGTGGGGATATAGTATGTAACTCAGATCTTCGACAAACTCAATCTGATTGGCTTCTCTGGCACCTACTCTTTAGCAAACAAACCCCTTTAGGCCGGAGTATATTGGAGAACAATACCTGAGGCTGATAGATTGTCCGCAAAACAAACAGTTGGCTAAGAAGGATATATAACGTCGACGCAAATGTGAGAGTTTGCGGAAAATCTTTCAGCCTTAGGCATTGCCCTGGCTCCAATACCCCGGCAAACCAGAAAGTGGTTTATTTTTTCGATTTAAAGAGATGAAAAAAAAAACTACAGTGAAAATCACGGCGTAGTTGTGGTTGAAATAGATACAATTTGATTGAACTTGGTCGGTTTGCGTATCTTTCTCAATACGCAGATGATTCGATTAAAAAGTTGGAGTTGAAAGGTTGAAAGGTTCGTTTGGTTTTTTTTTTGCACTTTGTCAAAGAAACGAATTTTACAGTTAGGAACACTGTGGTTGCGCAGAGCTTTGCAAGATTCTTCACAAACTATATCCATGTCATATATCGCAGGATACTGATGGCACTAACAGTGGCTCCGTAACCATACATAGGCATCGGGCGGATTTGTATATATATATATATATATAGAATTTATACCACGTCGGAATTGATTTCCGTCGCCCGATTTTATAATTTCTTGAATGATAAAACAATTTTCCTGTTCAATCTTGCGGAATTTCATCTCTTTTTAGCCACCTCGCCTACGGTCTCGTCGGCCACAAATATCTAGCGATATTTTGCGCTATTTCGTAGGATAATTGTTCGTCCGATACCCGTCATGCGAATTTGTGCCATTTGATGTGTTTTGACCAATTAGAGCGCGCAGAAATTATTCGGTGGGTCGATATTAAGCTCTCTGAGCTCCGCAGCATTCTGGAGGAAACGTACTAAACAAAACGGTTAATAAATCAGTTTTATCGATATTCTATATGTTAAATAGAACAGCCGCTGGATTTGCTACTGTGTACTTTGAAAGTTAGCTTCAGCTTGCCTCTTAGAAATGATGGAAAGAGACCTCGAGCTCCATTTCGTTCTCGGAACTTTACCGTTGATATGCATAAGTAATAATTACGCTTTCACTGCAGTTCTGCAGAAAAGTTGTAAGTCTACGATTATGGCAAATACTTTTCCGATAGCTGTTTGTGAGCTTCAGTTGCGAAGTAGTATTTCATTTTGCGCGTACGAGCCCAGGGGGAGGGGTTGGTTTGGGGGGTTGTAGCTCCTTCCCGGTTTCAGGATTCGGGAGTATTATTTCTTTGGCTAATGTGGACTGCTTCACTGCAGATGGCTCTAGTGTTAACAGACGGTACCCAAACACCGGAACCCAGCCCAACAGAATCAGAGGAAAACCTCATTAGCGCAGCACAGCTGTTACACGACAAAGGGATTGATGTACTGGCACTCGGAATTGGAAAAGACGTCAACCCGTTTCAGTTATTGAACATAGCTTCTGACGAAAACAACCTATACGTGGCTAAAGTCTTTGATGAAATTCTGGATGTGGTAGGAGAACTTACAAAACGCGAGTGCCTAGGTCAGTCTTGCTATTTAGCCTTTTTTACGGACGGTTATTGTTGATGCTTTTGCTCTTTTAGTTGCGGAAGAGTACCAAGATGGCGTGCGTGTAGAACTTTTCAACTGCTCGGTACCGAAACCTCTTAGTAGTGATGTTCTAGTTACTAAACACCGTTATCGTGGCTATAAACTACTAATTAGGGAGGGAACTAGAACATCAGCGAACAAAAATTGAGACAAAAAGTCCAAAGGGCGGGCCGGATGCTGAATGACTGCAAGTAGTCTATTTTTTGCTCTAAAGTCCGCTTGGACCAACGCTTGCATCAAAGCCGCGGGCTACGAGTAGCGCGGGCGCTATCCTCGAATAAAACCCATTAAGGAAACCAATCAGGGCGAAGCTCAAGCCTTATTTGACCCCTGAAAGTTGGCATAACCCTATTTCTAAGTGTTGTTTGTTCCTCGCCATTATTTATCCCCGCCACTTCCTCCCTTGAGGCACCCCTGGGCTTAAGTATACTTCATTTGGGTACAAACTTTATTTTCTTCAAACTTATAAAGATAATTTACATAACCCAACATATAGCGTCAGCTAATCTAGGCGTGTATAGTATAGTAATAAATAAATAAATAAACAGTATTAGTAGTATTGAGCAATAAAGATTACATTTACTATTACAATATTTCTATATCATAAGCTATGCATTATAGTGCTACATTATAAGCTAAAAGATACAGTTATCATGTGGGTTACAAGTTAAGGTAAAAAAAAAACAATAAAGTTGAATTAAAACAACACAATAATCAAGTGCTAGAGCAAAGCAAACTGGAAAGTAAAGAGGAGA